>OV651824.1:10317219-10372317 GCA_927349885.1 Psylliodes chrysocephalus
CGAGCATACACATACACATACACATACACATACACATACACATACACATACACATACACATACACATACACATACACATACACATACACATACACATACACATACACATACACATACACATACACATACACATACACATACACATACACATACACATACACATACACATACACATACACATACACATACACATACACATACACATACACATACACATACACATACACATACACATACACATACACATACACATACACATACACATACACATACACATACACATACACATACACATACACATACACATACACATACACATACACATACACATACACATACACATACACATACACATACACATACACATACACATACACATACACATACACATACACATACACATACACATACACATACACATACACATACACATACACATACACATACACATACACATACACATACACATACACATACACATACACATACACATACACATACACATACACATACACATACACATACACATACACACATACACATACACATACACATACACATACACATACATACACATACACATACACATACACATACACATACACATACACATACACATACACATACACATACACATACACATACACATACACATACACATACACATACACATACACATACACATACACATACACATACACATACACATACACATACACATACACATACACATACACATACACATACACATACACATACACATACACATACACATACACATACACATACACATACACATACACATACACATACACATACACATACACATACACATACACATACACATACACATACACATACACATACACATACACATACACATACACATACACATACACATACACATACACATACACATACACATACACATACACATACACATACACATACACATACACATACACATACACATACACATACACATACACATACACATACACATACACATACACATACACATACACATACACATACACATACACATACACATACACATACACATACACATACACATACACATACACATACACATACACATACACATACACATACACATACACATACACATACACATACACATACACATACACATACACATACACATACACATACACATACACATACACATACACATACACATACACATACACATACACATACACATGCACATGCACATGCACATGCACATGCACATGCACATGCACATACACATACACATACACATACACATACACATACACATACACATACACATACACATGCACATGCACATGCACATGCACATGCACATGCACATGCACATGCACATGCACATGCACATACACATGCACATACACATGCACATGCACATGCACATGCACATGCACATGCACATGCACATGCACATGCACATGCACATACACATACACATACACATACACATACACATACACATACACATACACATACACATACACATACACATACACATACACATACACATACACATGCACATGCACATGCACATGCACATGCACATGCACATGCACATGCACATACACATACACATGCACATACACATGCACATGCACATGCACATGCACATGCACATGCACATACACATGCACATACACATGCACATACACATACACATACACATACACATACACATACACATACACATACACATACACATACACATACACATACACATACACATACACATACACATACACATACACATACACATACACATACACATACACATACACATACACATACACATACACATACACATACACATACACATACACATACACATACACATACACATACACATACACATACACATACACATACACATACACATACACATACACATACACATACACATACACATACACATACACATACACATACACATACACATACACATACACATACACATACACATACACATACACATACACATACACATACACATACACATACACATACACATACACATACACATACACATACACATACACATACACATACACATACACATACACATACACATACACATACACATACACATACACATACACATACACATACACATACACATACACATACACATACACATACACATACACATACACATACACATACACATACACATACACATACACATACACATACACATACACATACACATACACATACACATACACATACACATACACATACACATACACATACACATACACATACACATACACATACACATACACATACACATACACATACACATACACATACACATACACATACACATACACATACACATACACATACACATACACATACACATACACATACACATACACATACACATACCCATACACATACACATACACATACACATACACATACACATACACATACACATACACATACACATACACATACACATACACATACACATACACATACACATACACATACACATACACATACACATACACATACACATACACATACACATACACATACACATACACATACACATACACATACACATACACATACACATACACATACACATACACATACACATACACATACACATACACATACACATACACATGCACATGCACATGCACATGCACATGCACATGCACATGCACATGCACATGCACATGCACATGCACATGCACATGCACATGCACATACACATGCACATACACATGCACATGCACATACACATACACATACACATACACATACACATGCACATACACATACACATACACATACACATGCACATACACATGCACATGCACATGCACATGCACATGCACATGCACATGCACATACACATACACATACACATGCACATGCACATACACATACACATACACATACACATGCACATACACATACACATACACATACACATACACATACACATACACATACACATACACATACACATACACATACACATACACATGCACATACACATACACATACACATACACATACACATACACATACACATACACATGCACATGCACATGCACATGCACATGCACATGCACATGCACATACACATGCACATGCACATGCACATACACATGCACATGCACATACACATACACATGCACATACACATACACATGCACATACACATGCACATACACATACACATACACATACACATACACATACACATACACATACACATGCACATACACATACACATACACATGCACATACACATGCACATGCACATGCACATGCACATGCACATGCACATGCACATGCACATGCACATGCACATACACATACACATACACATACACATACACATACACATGCACATACACATGCACATACACATACACATACACATGCACATGCACATGCACATACACATACACATACACATACACATACACATACACATACACATACACATGCACATGCACATACACATACACATACACATACACATACACATACACATACACATACACATACACATACACATACACATACACATACACATACACATACACATACACATACACATACACATACACATACACATACACATACACATACACATACACATACACATACACATACACATACACATACACATACACATACACATACACATACACATACACATACACATACACATACACATACACATACACATACACATACACATACACATACCATACACATACACATACACATACACATACACATACACATACACATACACATACACATACACATACACATACACATACACATACACATAACACATACACATACACATACACATACACATACACATACACATACACATACACATACACATACACATACACATACACATACACATACACATACACATACACATACACATACACATACATACACATACACATACACATACACATACACATACACATACACATACACATACACATACACATACACATACACATACACATACACATACACATACACATACACATACACATACACATACACATACACATACACATACACATACACATACACATACACATACACATACACATACACATACACATACACATACACATACACATACACATACACATACACATACACATACACATACACATACACATACACATACACATACACATACACATACACATACACATACACATACACATACACATACACATACACATACACATACACATACACATACACATACACATACACATACACATACACATACACATACACATACACATACACATACACATACACATACACATACACATACACATACACATACACATACACATACACATACACATACACATACACATACACATACACATACACATACACATACACATACACATACACATACACATACACATACACATACACATACACATACACAATACACATACACATACACATACACATACACATACACATACACATACACATACACATACACATACACATACACATACACATACACATACACATACACATACACATACACATACACATACACATACACATACACATACACATACACATACACATACACATACACATACACATACACATACACATACACATACACATACACATACACATACACATACCATACACATACACATACACATACACATACACATACACATACACATACACATACACATACACATACACATACACATACACATACACATACACATACACATACACATACACATACACATACACATACACATACACATACACATACACATACACATACACATACACATACACATACACATACACATACACATACACATACACATACACATACACATACACATACACATACACATACACATACACATACACATACACATACACATACACATACACATACACATACACATACACATACACATACACATACACATACACATACACATACACATACACATACACATACACATACACATACACATACACATACACATACACATACACATACACATACACATACACATACACATACACATACACATACACATACACATACACATACACATACACATACACATACACATACACATACACATACACATACACATACACATACACATACACATACACATACACATACACATACACATACACATACACATACACATACACATACACATACACATACACATACACATACACATACACATACACATACACATACACATACACATACACATACACATACACATACACATACACATACACATACACATACACATACACATACACATACACATACACATACACATACACATACACATACACATACACATACACATACACATACACATACACATACACATACACATACACATACACATACACATACACATACACATACACATACACATACACATACACATACACATACACATACACATACACATACACATACACATACACATACACATACACATACACATACACATACACATACACATACACATACACATACACATACACATACACATACACATACACATACACATACACATACACATACACATACACATACACATACACATACACATACACATACACATACACATACACATACACATACACATACACATACACACATACACATACACATACACATACACATACACATACACATACACATACACATACACATACACATACACATACACATACACATACACATACACATACACATACACATACACATACACATACACATACACATACACATACACATACACATACACATACACATACACATACACATACACATACACATACACATACACATACACATACACATACACATACACATACACATACACATACACATACACATACACATACACATACACATACACATACACATACACATACACATACACATACACATACACATACACATACACATACACATACACATACACATACACATACACATACACATACACATACACATACACATACACATACACATACACATACACATACACATACACATACACATACACATACACATACACATACACATACACATACACATACACACATACACATACACATACACATACACATACACATACACATACACATACACATACACATACACATACACATACACATACACATACACATACACATACACATACACATACACATACACATACACATACACATACACATACACATACACATACACATACACATACACATACACATACACATACACATACACATACACATACACATACACATACACATACACATACACATACACATACACATACACATACACATACACATACACACATACACATACACATACACATACACATACACATACACATACACATACACATACACATACACATACACATACACATACACATACACATACACATACACATACACATACACATACACATACACATACACATACACATACACATACACATACACATACACATACACATACACATACACATACACATACACATACACATACACATACACATACACATACACATACACATACACATACACATACACATACACATACACATACACATACACATACACATACACATACACATACACATACACATACACATACACATACACATACACATACACATACACATACACATACACATACACATACACATACACATACACATACACATACACATACACATACACATACACATACACATACACATACACATACACATACACATACACATACACATACACATACACATACACATACACATACACATACACATACACATACACATACACATACACATACACATACACATACACATACACATACACATACACATACACATACACATACACATACACATACACATACACATACACATACACATACACATACACATACACATACACATACACATACACATACACATACACATACACATACACATACACATACACATACACATACACATACACATACACATACACATACACATACACATACACATACACATACACATACACATACACATACACATACACATACACATACACATACACATACACATACACATACACATACATGCACATGCACATGCACATGCACATGCACATACACATACACATACACATACACATACACATACACATGCACATACACATGCACATGCACATACACATACACATACACATACACATACACATACACATCCACATACACATGCACATGCACATGCACATGCACATGCACATGCACATGCACATGCACATGCACATACACATGCACATGCACATGCACATGCACATGCACATGCACATGCACATGCACATGCACATGCACATGCACATGCACATACACATGCACATACACATGCACATGCACATACACATACACATACACATACACATACACATACACATGCACATACACATACACATACACATACACATGCACATACACATACACATACACATGCACATGCACATGCACATGCACATGCACATGCACATACACATACACATACACATGCACATACACATGCACATACACATACACATACACATACACATACACATACACATACACATACACATACACATACACATACACATACACATACACATACACATACACATACACATACACATACACATACACATACACATACACATACACATACACATACACATACACATACACATACACATACACATACACATACACATACACATACACATACACATACACATACACATACACATACACATACACATACACATACACATACACATACACATACACATACACATACACATACACATACACATACACATACACATACACATACACATACACATACACATACACATACACATACACATACACATACACATACACATACACATACACATACACATACACATACACATACACATACACATACACATACACATACACATACACATACACATACACATACACATACACATACACATACACATACACATACACATACACATACACATACACATACACATACACATACACATACACATACACATACACATACACATACACATACACATACACATACACATACACATACACATACACATACACATACACATACACATACACATACACATACACATACACATACACATACACATACACATACACATACACATACACATACACATACACATACACATACACATACACATACACATACACATACACATACACATACACATACACATACACATACACATACACATACACATACACATACACATACACATACACATACACATACACATACACATACACATACACATACACATACACATACACATACACATACACATACACATACACATACACATACACATACACATACACATACACATACACATACACATACACATACACATACACATACACATACACATACACATACACATACACATACACATACACATACACATACACATACACATACACATACACATACACATACACATACACATACACATACACATACACATACACATACACATACACATACACATACACATACACATACACATACACATACACATACACATACACATACACATGCACATGCACATGCACATGCACATGCACATGCACATGCACATGCACATGCACATACACATGCACATGCACATGCACATGCACATACACATGCACATGCACATACACATGCACATACACATACACATGCACATACACATACACATACACATACACATACACATGCACATACACATACACATACACATACACATGCACATACACATACACATACACATGCACATGCACATGCACATGCACATGCACATGCACATACACATACACATACACATGCACATGCACATACACATACACATACACATGCACATGCACATACACATACACATGCACATACACATACACATACACATACACATACACATACACATACACATACACATACACATACACATACACATACACATACACATACACATACACATACACATACACATACACATACACATACACATGCACATGCACATGCACATGCACATGCACATGCACATGCACATACACATGCACATGCACATGCACATGCACATACACATACACATGCACATACACATACACATGCACATACACATACACATGCACATACACATGCACATACACATACACATACACATACACATACACATGCACATACACATACACATACACATACACATGCACATGCACATGCACATGCACATGCACATGCACATGCACATGCACATACACATACACATACACATACACATACACATACACATGCACATATACATGCACATACACATACACATACACATACACATACACATGCACATACACATACACATACACATACACATACACATACACATACACATACACATACACATACACATACACATACACATACACATACACATACACATACACATACACATACACATACACATACACATACACATACACATACACATACACATACACATACACATACACATACACATACACATACACATACACATACACATACACATACACATACACTGCGGGGAAGTGTATTATTATGAATAATAATAAATATGATGATTAATTTTTGAACTGTTAGTTTATTTTGAATAAGATGTAATTTTTACCTTCCCCTCGTATTCGGAATTGTTACCTGTAATGGTGCATGAGACATCTCGGGTTCAATTGGATTCCATAATCTGAATACCAGGAAAAATCGATTGTTGGGCGCCGTAGGTTCGTTCGAGAGATTTAGTAAAAACACTGGTTTGAAAATTATAACAAGGTATGTTTTATTTAATTAAATTATTTATCTCGGCAATATGTGTTTTTATAATATTATAAATAGCATGAAAACAGAATCTTTGATAGTAAATTTTGCTTTTTGTGGCATAGTCCAGAGTAGAATCGATAGATTCGATGGATCCGATTCTGAACACAGCCAGTAATCGATTATTTGTCAGCTGACTTTAAAAATTAAATTATACAAATATAACCTAGAAACATGATTGAAAAATATAGAAACGAATTCAAGAATAATTGTTATTAAAATAGAAGAAAAATATGTGTTATAGATTAAATGAAATTAGTGAGTTAAAAGTTTTTTATATACACAGGGTGAAAAATTCAGTCTTTGTTGAAAAAGAAATAGTGACAAATATAGTTCTTGTGTTTGTTACGATAAAAAACACTCAATTAGTAGTTATCCAACACAATGGACATGGAAATTTTATAAAACAGTTTTGGTGATACCTGTCCTCACTGGGTAGTGTAAAATAGGATTCCATCGCCTAGTTATCACCAAACTTTCGTGATTTACGTTGTCAGAAGCTCCAAACAGCTTTTCTTAACTAAAGGTGTATAAAAACATTTCTGCAGATAGAATTTTGTGTAAAAACTTGTGGAAGTTTTTATTTTTTAAACCTCTTCAACCGAAAAATCAAAATGGAGTCTCTTCTTTAGCCCTCTTGTTGATTCTCCTCGTCGTTCATAGCAACCAGGAATCATCCTCATAGCAAGAGCCAACTATTGTGGAAAATAAAGGTAATTTGATATTGTCACGATTAATGTCAAATAATCCAAATCCACCTACAGGGTGTTGAGATTTCCCCCTTGTGGAAAATTAATAATGGTTTATCTTTCCAAAAATGTTCTAAAATCCATCTTCATTCACAAACAAACGTCCCTGTATCACTAGCACTAGTAGCACTTCTTAAGATTAAATATTTACAAAATTATCAATAAAATTTGTTTACAAAAATACTTAAATTACATGACTCAAAAATTCTGTTTTTATTACAAAATAACCATTGTTATTATGTTTTGTATTTTAATATTATTTATTATTCTTACTTTGTGTTTCTAAACACATACAGGATGTTTATAAAGTTATTAATGTTCGAATTGTTTTTAGATGTCAAATCGGAGCATCATCCAACATTATTCAATCTGCCGATTAGAATTTTATCTCTTGGGACCCACATGGTGTCTATACCTGATGTCAGATGTCCCCTTCATGATTTACAAAAGAAATAATTTAATTTGAAAATACATGTCAAATAATGTCTGGATATGAAGTTAAATAAGGTATGTAAATTTTGAATTTTTGAAGATATTTTTTATAGGATTGTTAAAATTTTGCAATATTTATGAAAATAACCCATCTTAGTGTGTTTTATAACACCTTCCAATAAACATTGTTTAAAACATTCTTACATTCTTGTTTATTTATGTCAATTTATAATTAAATTATTATTATTCTGTTTTATTCGTTTAAATAATATTATATTTGTTTTTTATATTCTGTATTGCTAAAAGACTGACTGTTGCAACATACCCTGAATTTTTTTACAATCATTATAACTTTTTTGAAGTCTAGAATGTTGTAAACAAAATTCACAAAAATCATTTTAAATTTTAATTTTTATAGACCATTATTTGTCATTTTCATGCGTTTCTCTAAATTTCTCGATGAACTCAAACACTTTGTTCAAATCATTTAAAGATTTTCTTTTGTGTACTTTATACACAGATAAAACTTAAATTATTAATGAATATTTTTAAATTTAACGATAATTAGGTTATCATTCTATTATTTTGTGTTTATTACTTAATTAACATATTTACATAATTAGTTTTAGATAAACGTCTTTATGCGTTATCTGTTGTCACAAATCTGTACAGCACGTCAATGTTAAATATTCCCCTAGGGATTTCAGTAACTGGATGTACTAATAGATAGCTATTTACCCCGTTCTGCGTTTGTATCTTATAAGGCCCCTCGTACACCAATTGTAACTTAGGACACATGTTTTCTTTTCTATTTGGCACTCTTAGAGCTTTAACTATTACTAAATCACCTTGTTTAAATGTTATTTTGTTTCTAATTTTCTTTTCACGATTGCTTTTATATTTTTCCGCTCTGCGGACAATTCTTTCATAAGTTTCCTTTACCACTTGATCGTAAGGTTCAAAAGATTCAAATTCCCAGGGTCTATCAGGTAGAATGTTTTTCATCACCCTGATAGGAGATTTACCAGTAATATCGTGTGGAACATTATTTATGCTGTGTTGGATTGATTTTAAATTATTTTCCCACATAATTTGCTCTTTGTGAACTAGTATTCTTAGGCATTTGATGATTTCCTGTACATACCTTTCAGCCTGATTAGCACAAGGATGTCTTATTGATGTATAAATTGGTTTAATATTTGATTTTTTTAACCAAGTTTTCAAATTTTCATTATTGAAATAAGTAGCATTGTCCATTAGACATTGTTTAGGCATACCTATTTCCACAAAATATTTTGTTAGGCATTCTTTTACTGTTTTGCTATTTGTCCTTTGACAGGGATAGACTGATATGAATTTAGAAAAATTGTCCACTATTACAAATATGTGTCGATTACCCTCTAAGCTAGGAATTAAACTAGAAATGAAATCTACTGATATAAGTTCTAGAGGATGTGTTGTTATTATTGATTTTGGAAGATTTTGATTGTGGAAATTTTTATTTTTGCTCAACTGACAAAGTTCACATCTACTGACTAAATCTTTTACTATTGACAAATCCTTTCGAGATACATAATTTTCTCTAAAAATATTAAAAGTTTTCCTAGCACCTATGTGATTGTATTTTATGTGAAGTTCATAAATTATTTTCCTAGTTAATTTTTGTGTAATTACATATAATTCTTTACCATTGATGTTTTTGTATATAACGTTATCATTATTTACCAAGGTTCTCTGTTTTTCTAAATTTGTGAGACTTAGTTGGTCCTCGAGTATGGTTTTAAATGAAAAAATCCCTGTATTATTCTTCATTATGTTGACACCTATTTGTTTGTTTCTGTTTTCTCTTGTTATTTCGCCATCCATCCTAGTTATTGCATCAGATACAACATTTTTTACTCCTGGAACATATTTTATGTCAAACGTATACTCCTGTAAGAGTAATGCCCATCTATGAATGCGATTGTTTCCATATTTATTCTTTAGAATGGTGGTCAGAGCTTGGTTATCGGTTTCGATAACAAATCTATTTCCCAATAGAAAAAACCTTAGCTTGTTTACACAAAACAAAATGCTGGCGAGTTCAAGTTCACTAACGCTGTATTGGCGTTCAGCCTTTTTTGTGATCCTTGAAACAAAAGATATTGGTATCTCACCATCCTCATGTTCTTGTATAAGACTACCTGCAAACCTTTGTTGCGAAGCATCAGTTCTTAAGATAAAAGTTTTGTTGTAATCCGGATGAAATATTTTAATATTTTCAGTAAACTCTGCTTTTATTCTTTGAAATGCTGCTTCTCTTTCTTGTGTCCACTTCCATTTTACGTTTTTTCTTAGGAGTTCTATCAGTGGAATTTCTTTTTCAGTCAGATTGGGCACTAACCTCTTAAAATAATGAAGTATTCCTAAAAATCCTCTCAGGGTTTTTAAATTTGTAGGTCTTTTATAGTCCTGAATAATTTTTATCCTGTTAGGATCCATGCTCACACCTTTATTATCAATTTTATAACCTAAGTAGATAACTTCATTTTTAAAGAATTGACATTTGTTTATATTTAATTTTAAACCTGCCTCGTCTAATGCCTTTATTGTTATTTCCAGATGCTCTAGATGTTCTTCCAGAGATTCGGAAAATATAAGAATGTCATCTATGTAATGCAGTACAAATTTTTCAAACTTGTTGAGTATTTTGTGTAACGCCTTGAGTAATGCTGAAGTAGCAGATTGCGTCCCAAATGGCACAACTCTAAAACGATATACCTCACCATCTACCATGAAACCAGTATAGTCTCGACTTTCTTTGGATAAAGGTATTAACCAGAAACTATGTTTTAAATCTAGCTTTGTAAATACTTTAGTTTTTGAAATTCTACCTAAAATAGCTTCGATAGTTAAAGGTGCCTCGTATTCTGGCACACATCGTTTATTAAGATCCCTAGCATCTAAACAAATTCTAATATCACCGTCCTTTTTCTTAACAATAACTATAGGGTTAATGTATGGTGTAGTACTATGTTCTATGATTTTATCATTAGTTAACTTTTTTAAAGATTTTTGCATATCATCTTTATACTTATAGGGTATAGGATAAGTTTTAACTTTAAATGTTTCCATATTTTTAACCTTAAGACTGTGGGTGTAATTCTTCGCAACTCTTGGTACTTCATTGTATAAATCTTCATATTTCTCCAACAATTTTCTCACTTCTTTCCTTCTACCATTATCACAATCCAAATTCAATTCATTCCATTTATTATTACTATTATTAAATTCCATATCACACTCATAATATCCATTCTTGTCCCTATCACCATTATCCATACCATCTTCTCCGTTAAAATATGTTTCATTGTATACTTCTTTTTTTCTGTTTGCTTTTTCTTCATAAATTTCATCTTCTTCATTATTCTTCTTAAAAATATTCATCATCTTCTTATTTTCCACCTGATCTTCACTTAAGTTAAATCTTACACTGTTGCCATTTAAAGTTACTCTCCTAGTTTCATAATTTATGTCCCCATTATTTTTATATAGTTCATCTGAACCCAATAAAATATCATACTCCATATTATTAGTTATTAAAAGCTGTAATTCTACACCTGTGTTATAGTTAGGAGGCAATTGTAATTTGACTATAATTGATTTGTTTACTTCGCAAAATTTCTTTGAATTCAAACCTATTAAATTAACTTTTGATACCTTAATAATATTATTTTGCAAGTTTAAATCGTTAACAACATTTTCATTAATTAAAGATGTTTCTGAGCCACTATCGATTAAAATATTTACAAGTTTTTTTTTCAATTTTACCCTTTATTGTGACTAAAATATTTTTGTCTATGTTATCTAAGCAATCTATCGTTTTCAGAAATTCCCTAGGGTGAACATAACTGTACAGATTGCGTGTTAATTCACCCATCATTGAAAATTCGGTGGGACATCAGCACAAGTGGCGCTGGTTCCTGGATTCACCATTGTTGAGGAGTAATCCATAGTATTGACTTGAACATTGTCATGATTTGTGGATATTTGTGATCTATCATGAGTGTTTACCCTTTCTGCACTACTAGATCTATTAAAATGCACTCTACGATTATCGTTGTTTGGATATGGAGCTAAACCTCGTCCATTTCTGGTCATGTCACCATCAGAATTGCTACGTACTAGCCTTCTATCATTTGGTTGATAATTATTGTTATTTTGATTGTTATAATTTCTATTATTATTTGAATTACTATAATTTGGTCTGTTATTGTAGTAATTTTGATCATTATTATTATATCTGTTTTGATTATTAGAGTAATTATTGTAGTTAGAATTTGTATTTTGGTTATTTCTTCTATTATAGTTATTTTGATTGAATTGATTATTATTTCTGTAGTTGTTATTATTGTAATTGTAGCTTGATTGATTATTGTTGTTGTTATTATTATATTTCCTATTATTATTATTATTGTATTGGTTATTGTTAAAATTATTTCTGTTATTATTAAAGTTTTGATTGTTTAGGTTTGTTTTATTGTAATTATTATACGTTTGTTGATCATTATTGTTATTAGTTCTACGATTACTTGTCAAGTTTCTTTCTATTCTTAATAAATAGCTTGTTAGCTGTTCAAAGGTTTTAATATTTTGTACAGCTATCGTTTCTGCAATTTGTGCCTTGAAATGTCGTGAGATGAACATTATTATTTCTTCTTCTTTAATTATGGGTTCTAGGTATTGGGCTTGAGAAAATAGGGACATGGAGTAACTATGCATGGAATTACCCCTTAGTTCATCATATTGCCCAAAGTATAGTCGTTCCCTTACTTCTCCCTGTACAATCTCTCCCCAATATAATTTTATAAAAGATTGTTCAAAATCTCTGAAACTTTTGAAATTGATTTCTTGGCTAGTGAACCATAATAAAGCTTGTCCTATAAGATGTTTTCTTATGACTTCACTTATATCTTCAAAAGAAATGAAATATTTTATTTTATTATTTAGGATTTTGAGAAATATTTTAGGATGTATTTTCCTAATGTTGCCATCAAATTTTAAATTATCGTCACTCGTACTCTGTATTATGGTATTGTTTACCACACCAGACCTATCTGTCATCTGCCCCTTTATTTTATCCATATCATTTCTCATTTCTACGTATACCTCTTCTAGTCTTCTTCTTACTTCACTTTCCAATCTTTGTTCTTCTATATTTCTACTTCTGCTTGATCCCTGTACTTTCTCCTTAAGGTCTTCTATTTCTCTATTTATTCTTTCTATTTTCTTTCGAAATTCTAGATCATTCTCCCTATCAACGTCAGCACCTTCTCCTTTTCCTTGTTCATACGCTTCATACTGTTTTTTAATTTCTAACACCTCTTTCTTCAGATCCATTATAGCCTTCTCCTTTCCTGCTAGATTCCTCTTGATTGCTTCCAATTCTTTTCTATTTACACCAGCCATGTCTTCTGTGGTCTTCTTAATCGTTATCATAAGATTATTCTGCACTTTTTCTTCTATGTGTTCCTGTATATCTATTATTTTTTTCCTCTGTATCGCCTGCTCTTCTTCTATGTTTTCATGTCTTCTTTTGCATTCTGTCGCCTGTTGCTGTAATTCTTTCTTCCAAATGTCATTTAGATCTTGTATTTCTCTTTTCATTGTACCTTTGATTTCTTCTTTTAGTTTTTCGTCCCTCTTTTTCTGTTCCTCCCTTATCTTCTCCTGGTTTTCTGTCATCTTCCTTAGAAATTGCATTATCTCTGTTATTTCTATTTCCTTTTTAGGATTTTCATCTCCTCTTGCCGATGTGTCCAACTTTTTTGCTGAAATTCCTTCTTCTTTGTTTTCTGTTCTATTTTCTACTTCTTCTTCTTCTAATTCAAAGAGATATTTTTCAGGATCTAGTCCTTCTGTAATCATCGTTTCTTCCAGTCTGGTAAATTTTGTTATTTTAATGCCTGTCTTGTCCAGACCCCTTTTTTCCAAAATGATGCTTAGTTCAGCAGATGTTAAATCTTTCAAAAGTTTAAATTTACCCATTTTAAATTCGTTTTGTTAAGTTTATTATTATAAGTTGTTAATTTAGTTTATGATTAATTTTATTGTAGTGAAAGAAATGTACGAAAATCCCTCTAATAAATTTTATGATATTTTATAAATGAAATTTTTATTGAAACTTTTATTTCGAAATTCCTGTTACTCAGATTGGCCCCACGTTGGGCGCCATTTGCGGGGAAGTGTATTATTATGAATAATAATAAATATGATGATTAATTTTTGAACTGTTAGTTTATTTTGAATAAGATGTAATTTTTACCTTCCCCTCGTATTCGGAATTGTTACCTGTAATGGTGCATGAGACATCTCGGGTTCAATTGGATTCCATAATCTGAATACCAGGAAAAATCGATTGTTGGGCGCCGTAGGTTCGTTCGAGAGATTTAGTAAAAACACTGGTTTGAAAATTATAACAAGGTATGTTTTATTTAATTAAATTATTTATCTCGGCAATATGTGTTTTTATAATATTATAAATAGCATGAAAACAGAATCTTTGATAGTAAATTTTGCTTTTTGTGGCATAGTCCAGAGTAGAATCGATAGATTCGATGGATCCGATTCTGAACACAGCCAGTAATCGATTATTTGTCAGCTGACTTTAAAAATTAAATTATACAAATATAACCTAGAAACATGATTGAAAAATATAGAAACGAATTCAAGAATAATTGTTATTAAAATAGAAGAAAAATATGTGTTATAGATTAAATGAAATTAGTGAGTTAAAAGTTTTTTATATACACAGGGTGAAAAATTCAGTCTTTGTTGAAAAAGAAATAGTGACAAATATAGTTCTTGTGTTTGTTACGATAAAAAACACTCAATTAGTAGTTATCCAACACAATGGACATGGAAATTTTATAAAACAGTTTTGGTGATACCTGTCCTCACTGGGTAGTGTAAAATAGGATTCCATCGCCTAGTTATCACCAAACTTTCGTGATTTACGTTGTCAGAAGCTCCAAACAGCTTTTCTTAACTAAAGGTGTATAAAAACATTTCTGCAGATAGAATTTTGTGTAAAAACTTGTGGAAGTTTTTATTTTTTAAACCTCTTCAACCGAAAAATCAAAATGGAGTCTCTTCTTTAGCCCTCTTGTTGATTCTCCTCGTCGTTCATAGCAACCAGGAATCATCCTCATAGCAAGAGCCAACTATTGTGGAAAATAAAGGTAATTTGATATTGTCACGATTAATGTCAAATAATCCAAATCCACCTACAGGGTGTTGAGATTTCCCCCTTGTGGAAAATTAATAATGGTTTATCTTTCCAAAAATGTTCTAAAATCCATCTTCATTCACAAACAAACGTCCCTGTATCACTAGCACTAGTAGCACTTCTTAAGATTAAATATTTACAAAATTATCAATAAAATTTGTTTACAAAAATACTTAAATTACATGACTCAAAAATTCTGTTTTTATTACAAAATAACCATTGTTATTATGTTTTGTATTTTAATATTATTTATTATTCTTACTTTGTGTTTCTAAACACATACAGGATGTTTATAAAGTTATTAATGTTCGAATTGTTTTTAGATGTCAAATCGGAGCATCATCCAACATTATTCAATCTGCCGATTAGAATTTTATCTCTTGGGACCCACATGGTGTCTATACCTGATGTCAGATGTCCCCTTCATGATTTACAAAAGAAATAATTTAATTTGAAAATACATGTCAAATAATGTCTGGATATGAAGTTAAATAAGGTATGTAAATTTTGAATTTTTGAAGATATTTTTTATAGGATTGTTAAAATTTTGCAATATTTATGAAAATAACCCATCTTAGTGTGTTTTATAACACCTTCCAATAAACATTGTTTAAAACATTCTTACATTCTTGTTTATTTATGTCAATTTATAATTAAATTATTATTATTCTGTTTTATTCGTTTAAATAATATTATATTTGTTTTTTATATTCTGTATTGCTAAAAGACTGACTGTTGCAACACATACACATACACATACACATACACATACACATACACATACACATACACATACACATACACATACACATACACATACACATACACATACACATACACATACACATACACATACACATACACATACACATACACATACACATACACATACACATACACATACACATACACATACACATACACATACACATACACATACACATACACATACACATACACATACACATACACATACACATACACATACACATACACATACACATACACATACACATACACATACACATACACATACACATACACATACACATACACATACACATACACATACACATACACATACACATACACATACACACACACATACACATACACATACACATACACACACACACACAGACAGACATCATCGCGAAAATAGTCAAAACGGATTCAGGGGACGTAAAAATCCGTCGAAAACTCGAGGTCGAAAAAAATCATGATTCCTATACTTTCCTTATATCTGTATACAGATAGGAAAGTAAAAATAGTAATTTTCTCTACAAAAAATAGAAATACTTTACATCCCTTCGTATGAAAAAAATTCAATTTTGTTCAAAAATATTCTATAATATTGTACAAATTCTATGTCATGTGAACAAAACAGAATTCTGCTATTGGCCAACGTTTTCTGATGTCGATCATAAATGGCCAGACAGCAGTAGCCGTTCGCCATGTTCACATAACAAAGCATGGTACATACATATACGAGTACCTATAACACATTATTATATTATAAGCACCGATGCGTTTGAGAAAATTTTAATAATAAATTCTATTGGTGGTAAGTACATTTATTATTGTTTCTGAATAATTTACCTCTAGATAACTAATTTAAATAACCTTAGTAGATTATTTTAAAAAAATAGTTGTGGCCAACGATCGAATGTTGTGCCCAATGATCGAATTTTGTGCCAAGTTCAATTATGTTTTTTTGTCTTAATTGTGACATACCTACTTTCTCATTTTTGTTAGTTATCTGACTTAGTCATTTAATATTCAAATCAGTGTAAAGGTGATAAATATCCCCGTTTTAAGGGTATGAACAGTTCAATTGGTATTAATTTTTATTTCATATTTTTCAGGTGCAGAAAAGTTAACTGAGACTGAGGGCGCTATTATTACTGTTATTTATTACATAATGTAATTAGAACTTTGTATCTTTTATATTAAAACAATAAATTGAATATTTTATTAAGGAACATTTTTTTCTAGGTTATAATTATAATAATTATGGAATACTACTACAAATTTTATTAAAAACTACTACAATTTGCATGAATTTTTACTATCTATTGTGTAAAATTTTCGTATTTATTTTCATAAAACGCAATACATTTTTAATATAAATTCATACAATGAATAGCAAAAATTATTACAATTTGTAGAACAATTCTTATGATGCATTTGGATATTTTTACTAAATATTGTAGATAATAACTCTATAATACATTCTCCACAAATATTTGGAAATTTTTACTACAAATTGTCCCTGTCCCTTTATGTACTATTTATTGTAAAGAAAAAATCTATAATTGTAGAAATTTGTTCTACAATTTTTTTTCCGTGAGCATATACCACAAATGCCCGCTTCGCTCTTATACTCCATGACAGTGATTACTGGTGATTAGATCTGGACAGAGAAAATGTATTTTTCAAACACACATTTTGTGTTTTTTATGACGAATAATTTCAGCTATAAGACAAAAGCGGCTAAGTAATTTGTTGGCTTCTTGTCTGGTCTTTAATTTTGAGATTCAAATTTATTTGTAAGTTAATTAAAAAGAAATAGGTAGAGACAAAGACAAATTTCTCCCTCTTCTCGATCCTTCTGCTCTGAGAACATCGAGCTCGCTCTATGTTCTCGCTCCAAAGCAAAACAAACACTTTAGGGATCTCTCGGAGTGTCAATTCAAACACGATTGAAGCGCTCGGAGATCTCCAATGATCAAATCAAACGCACCACATATGTGTGTTTGGAAAATACATTTTTTCTGTCCAGATCTAATCACTAGTAATCACAGTCATGGAGTATGAGAGCGAAGCGGGCATTTGTGGTAAATGCTGCATTTCATGGCCATTACCCCTTATTATTAAAAGTTTTTCCATTTTCTTTACTTTTTGCTCACTATTTTAACATACAAACCAGAAACAAGAATCATAAAAAAGAGAGGTTATGTTTTTTACTCTGTTTTGTTTGATTTGATTCAATGCTCTATTGTGACGTCGTCACTTCTCGGTCTCCTCGACGCTCGCTCGATCGAGTTTCAAATCAAACGCCCCTATAGTGGACGTACCGTTTTTTGCATTTCTTTCAACTTAATGCGATGAAGCGAGATAGATGTAGTATGACGTGCAACTGAAAGGCTAGAACTTTATATAGGCGCTAATAACCGAAGCAGTTAAGACCGATAACAAAAAATATCTAGTTTATTTTCTTTGTTAACGAATATTAAGTTTATTTTTTATTTAATTAATAAGGCACCAAAGAATAGATTATCCTTGTGTATTTTGTAGTTTTTGCAATTGCTATATTTTATCTGATGTTGAGTAATAAAAAAAACTTTGGAAAATATTCTGCCAAAAATTGATATTTTGCATTATTAATGTTAACCTCATTGCCTTCATTGCGAAATCTTAATCAAAATTAAGATTACCTAGGTCTGATCAGCAGGAGACTACTCTTCATTTTACTGGAGTGCAATGTAATGAAGTACCTAGTCCATATAAGCCACAATTACTGCCAATGAGGTGTTAAGTTGTAACTAATAATAATGTGAAATCTTTTTCATGCTCCGTAAGACCTTTCAACATGATTTCGTGTTCCCTTTACTAAAAATAAATTTATTAATAAAATTTGATCACATGTGACAATAGTTTTATTTTCATTTGATCAGGTGTTGATCTAGGCCAGCAAACTACTAAATTCAGAATTTCTTAATTTGCTGATAAAAGAGTCTGAACCTTTACTGAAAAGTATGCTTTTCTATTTCGGAAAAATTCTGCATTATATCTACCTATAATGAAATCTAAATTATACAATCCTAATAAAAGATCACATCTTGAATTAAATATCTATGGCTTTCAAGACTTTAGCAACCTAACTAAGGCGAATATCTCAATATACGGATACAATTCTTCATGGAAGTTTTGAAATATTAACGAAAGTACCTATCATTTTCTATTGAAAATATCTTAATTAATTATTAGTATAAAGAAGCTATTGCTCGAGTAACTCTTTTTATGCTGTTGATTGGCTGACATTCAGATATTCTCCTGTAGTTGTTACGAAATTTTCAGTGGCTAAAAGCCAACTACAACTGATTCGTGGGTGTCACGGAATGATTCCTAAAACAATAAACAGTAATAAGACATGATAAAATTAATTTGATGTATATATTTTAATTGCAATTATTTTAAAACAATTTTACCTGTCTGTGATCTTCATTCATTTTTAAAACCATTATTACAGTGTCGTTTTTAATCTATATCTCTATATCTAGATAATCTATGTTGTTGTATAACTTGTTTAAGTTGGTTCTTTATATTATAATCTTTAGTTGGTAGTTCTTGTAATCTTTAGTTAGTAATCTTTTTTTAAGTTGGTAGTTCGGTAGACTAGTCAAAATAACCGAAGAACTTACCAGCTCATAGTTTTGGTTGTAAGAAATTATAAAAATAAAAGGCTACAAATAATTCACCATAGTTTTAATACAACATATAAAAACAAACCAAAACATATGGTATGGAAATAATTGGGCCGTTTCCTTATATCATCTTCGCTCTAAATATTTTCTGAATATATTCATGAAATTGAATGAATTTAATTAACTGGTAACCTTATGGAGCTCTAACGTTTATAAATACAAACCTTAATCACAATCAACCAAAATAACCAATTTATTCTACACAAACTTCATATTATAATTCAACACCTTACCAACTGATGATGATGATGATCCTTAGCTAGTAACATAGAACAAAAATTAATAACAGCAGTTGTAACCGCGAAGATAGTATTGGTGATATATTTGACAAAACTGAAAAAATGAAATTTTCATTCAATTGTTTTGTTCTTCTGAACTATTTATTGAAAAGTTTATAGCATTAAAATCTAGCTGAAGCGTAATTGTAATCCGTTTTAATTTTGTAATAATTTTGTTTGTAAGTCCCTATATAGTCACTTATATAACTACATAAGTGTCACGTAAAATTTCGTTGAAAAAGATAAATATTCAGCACGTGGCCGAAATCCCTACACCGCAAAAAGCAAAAACGAACGACAGAAAATGCTTGCAAAGGGACATTTTATTGTTATAGAAGTGTATTATTTCATTGACAGCAAAAAACGAAACTTTACCCTAAATTTAACAGGTTAAACAACAGTTCCGATCACCGGGGCATAGTAAATGTTTTTTCACCCCCTGTACCCAACTACAAATAGCAGGAAAAAATACGACATGTCACTTGTAGTCAGATGAGGGATTATAAATACAGTTATAATCAATATCCACATCTGAGTATCGCAATGAGCTCTGTTCGATGAGCGGACTCTACAAAAAATATTCTCGCGGCATCATTAAAAATTAGAACAGTAGGGTAATGTGTCCAACAATGAAGCGCACGTTCACAATGAACCAACGAAACTTTCGTTAGTAATACATGTTTTAAATAAACGCCGGCACCACTGTGCGAACCTCCCCGACTACCTAGAATAAAATCTTAGTTGTTATCTTGCCAACAGGAAGCGTGCACGTAATGTAACACATTATAAGAATTTAGGCGTGTCGAGTAAAATTTAAAAGATAGACTTTTTCACTTTTTTTTCTTGCACATAAATTATTTTTTCTACGCCCATGTCTAGTCCAGTAACTAAAGGGTCAAACCTGTAGAAAATTCGCTGATGAGTTTCTACATAGTGCAATTTGTAGGTCATCGCAGGTATCTTTAAACGAGAAAATCCTTAACGCATTCTTGGTACCGGAAGGGGCTGGAAATGGACCCCTAAAACCTGGAAAAAGGGTTTCCCGCTAATATCTGACTGAATATGCCAATTAGAGAATTTTTGTTTTGACAAAAAAATGAAGATCAGCTCATTATCTACAAAAATGGCTTTAATCATTTTCTTCGAAAATTCAATAGTTTTCGAGATAATGGCACTCAAAAGTCCCCTCATTTCAGCTGCTGCTCTATCTGCAGGAATTCCGCTTTCTATGAAGTAACGTGTAAGCGGGCGGACGAATTGTTCCATATCTCGGGAAAAAATTAATATTTTTCGATGATTCAAAGTTCATCGCAATAGGAAAATCCGTAGCTACAATTCCCTGTGACTTGAGGTCAGTTCGTATTTGCCAAAAATATTTTAAAAAGCGGTCAAAGTTTTTTTCAACAATATTTAGAGACTGCTTCATTAATTTATTCATATTTTCTTTAAAAATAGTCATTTATTCTAATTTTGCCTTTATAATGGGACCTTTGGGGGGGGGGGGGGGTCTTGAATGATCTCAGAAATTTTTTTGTAATACTTTTCTTAATACAAAATTGATTTGCTTATTTACATGTTTTAGCCGATTTCGGAGTTCCATAGAACCTTCGGAACAAGCGCGAATTATAATCTTATGATCCGTTACATTGATTTCCAATGCACATCGTTTTAAAGCTTAAATGGTCTACTTTTGGAATATAGTTTTTTATTTTTAATAGAGTCTAATAATTTTCAAGAAATGAGGAAAATTGATCACACGAGTGAAAATCGGCCTTTTTTTGTTTAACCATTTCTTGTTCCCCGCTCTTTATTTTTTAAAGATTAATAACTAGATCAAACTAAAGCTTGTATTCTGACCTTTCCATTGATATAAGTCAATCCCCATATCTGTTCTTGGTTCTAAAAAGGTTGTTACAATTATGTACTTAATTTTTAGGCTCCCTCTCTGAGATCCATGATATTGTATATAACCTAACCTCGTGTACCCATGCGGCGATAGTTGTCTGCATGTGTTTGTATACAATCTCTGTTTTGGATTTGTCGGCTTGACCGGATTATTGATGTACTGATGATATTGTAATAATCAGAGATTTCAAAGAAAATGTGTATAGAAAAAAAAAGAACACTCAGTATAATAAAAAAAATTGTATTAACAAGATATATTTCAAAACATTTTTATGCAATACGATAACATACGGATTTCGAAAGACACACGGGTAGCTAAAACAAAAAAAAGCCTTAGTCGGGTTTTTCTATGGGTTACAAAGTAAGTTCAAAATACAAGCGGATGTTACACAATTTAAAATATCATATTTTGTTTATAGAAGTTCATATAATTCACTAAAAACCACGTAGCTAAATGCAAAGCTGACTCAGCTTCTTGTTGAGCTACAAAACAGTACCTTTTGTCGAGACAACAAAAAAAAAAAAAAAAAAAACAAGGAGCCCATGTTGAGATGGGTACGTCAGAAGGTGTGGCTAAACAAAAAAGGGACAACGTAATTGGTTAAAATTATTATAAACAAACGAGGAAATAATTTTGTAGGTAACGGCCATAATGAAAAGGGAGTGTTCATAGGTTTTGGCAGTGGAAAAATGAGGAGAATTAGTCAGTCGAGCTAGATCATCGCGGGGGGAGACGACTCAAGAAAAAAAAACGGGCTCACTGGGATAACTAAATGTATTATTAATTATTGTTTTTTTGATTTTTAAGAGAAAAATTCGCGGCGCGACCGGGTTTTGTGTAATCTCGCACCTTGGTAAATAGTGTTACCTAACAGGCTAATCCAGAGCGACCACCTATATACAGGTGGGGATTTACAGTCAACCCTTAAGACGACAGGGGTAAGTCCATTGAGACAATAACTAACTTTATCTTTCGAGTTATATGGTATCAACTTGTAGCTCGATAAAAATTGTTTGAGCGATTATAATACTCTCTCCTTTTGCTGTAATAAAATAATTACAGATAGTTTTAGTTTATTGGGGACAAATTTGTAATACCGGGAAAATAGACATTCATTAGATTTATGACGTATTTTGTGTCGAATTGAATAGCCCTTAAATTTTGTGACAATGGTGAAATTATGTTAGATTTAATGGCATGTCACCGGCTTGTATCAGTTCTTTCAATTTTCATTTCAACATCGTAAATTCCATTTTATGAAGGGATAAACGATTTGTTATTTAGATAACGTTAATACCTTACAATTGAATCCATCGTCATAAACTTTGCTCAACTTTTTTTGCTAGGAACTCTGTTTAAGTTCCTTGTGTTTTATTTATCGAGTTTATTTTTATTTTGTTACGTCAATCTTTCTAAATTTCAATTTTACTCATTATATTTGTTTAATTTACCAATGGGTTTTATTTTAACCCCCATACACCCCAGTGAAAGTTATTAGGTGAAAAACCACTTAGTATCTGAGGAAAAGAAAACATCAACTAACAAAAAAAAAAAGGTTTCACGCATTTAAGCCGTGACGAATCACGCCCTAATAGGATATTTAATTTGGTAGAAAACTATAGTGCCCAAACCGCTCAACTAGACTTGATAGACATCTAAGTTAGACCTATAAGTAAGTACCCTTTTCAGTTTATGTAAGTTCTATTTAAAACCAATGCAGGGTTAAAGTATAGTTCAGTCAATAAGTAGTATAGAGAAATAATACCCCCAAATAAGGTAATAAGAGGGTAACAAAGCAGTTATTACATCTGGTGACAGGCCTTTTTTTTTTAGTTGATTTTTTTTTCTCTTCTCATAAAGATACAGGGCAAACTAAACAAGACAGAAAGAATAATTGCAGTATCGCTCAGATCCGCTCAAGTCTGTGCATACCCAGTAGCACAAGTCTCATTCAAAACGTCTTTCCACCTAAGATTCTAATAGTTTCCGACGGCAAAACGTCAAAATCGAGACGGCCGTAAAGTAAGAGAAGGGCCTAGTTCCCATTCTCTATCCTTTTGTTTCTATTCTCTATCTTTTGTTTCTATCTACCTATCTACCTACAGTTCCGACGGCAAAACGTCAAATTCAAGACGGCCGCGAAACAAAAAAAGGGCGTTGTTCCCATTTTTTTTTTCTTTCTCTCTCATGTTATTAATTTTTAATGCTATTTAGTTATTAACCCAAATAGTTTCCGACGGCAAAACGTCAAATTCAAGACGGCCGCGAAGCAAGAAAAGGGCGTTGTTCCCATTTTTTTTTCTCATGTTATTAATTTTATTGTTATTTACTTATCAACTTAAATAACTTCCGACGGCAAAACGTCAAAATCGAGACGGCCATAAAATAAAAGAAGGGCTTTGTTCCCATCCTTTTGGTTTATGCTCTATCTTTTTTTTGTTTTGTTGCTATCCTCCTTACTAACAGTTCCCGGCGGCAAAACGTCAAATGCGAGACGGCCGCCAAACAGAAAAAGGGCGTTGTTCCCATTCTTTTTCATGTTATTAATTTTTATTGCTAATTTAATTAAAGTATTTAGAGCCAAGTTGACATAGGCGTACATCAGTCGTATGATAAACTGTGATTTTTCTTTTAGTTTCATACTCTGAATTGCTGTATGCGTACATCGGTCGTATGATAAACTGTGATTTTTCTTTTAGTTTCATACTCTGAATTGCTGTATGCGTACATCGGTCGTATGATAAACTGTGATTTTTCTTTTAGTTTCATACTCTCCATTGTTATATCGAGCCCTCCTAGGTAGTACTTCCCTACAATTCACACTCAGCTGAAACGGTGTTCCTTTAACATAAGTCAAAAGGTTCTGCATGATATTTCATATAGGCAGTGTAATCAACTCTTACAATCGCAGAGTCCGGTGGCTTTCCTCCACAACCTTCACGATTTATTCTTTTTTTAATAGCACTATTTTCAGTGAGATTGTCACCTTAGAAACAATAATCTCAAAGGTCAGTAAATTTATTTTGCATTCCTTGTCCTCTTCTGTTTCCACATCATAGTCAACTCCTTGTCACTGGAACATATCGGTTCTCTGACAGACAGTATTCTGGGACGTTATAGTGACGTATGCCAAAGAGAAACGGACAATTATTGTAGTCAAATTAAGGGACAATAAATTTGGTCAAAAACGCTCCAAGCTTATATATAATACAGTTTTAATACAAACTACTTTAAAATAGCCGTTACACACCGTTACTCCACAGATCCAGAAAGTTGAGATATTCCTTTCCACCCCTAGAGGTAACGAGCTAAATAAACTAAATAAACCAAAACAACATAATTTTCTCTAATAACACAAATTTAACAAACCGTACCCACTCTACAGGTTTAAAAAGTCGACCTAAGCCTTTCTACCCCAGGTAACGGGTTACATAAAATTCACCCTATAAAATAAACTAAACACATATACGAATAATAATCCTTCGCATCCTGTCCACTAAATTTAGTCTCCTAGGTTTTGAGTGACGGCTTCCGCATTTTGAGAGATACTGTATTTTTTTTTCTCTCTCAGATAACTTAGAATAAACCACTATTTGGGAACTCCTAAAAGTTTATTATCTTACACAGTTGTATAAATCAAAATAGATTTTGTGCTTGGAAAAATTTAATCGGGAAATTTACTAATTACATAAAAATAGTTGAAAGTTTGAAATAAGTGAGATTTTACTTTAATCTCATAATATTGAAAAAAAAAAAAAAAAAAATCCTGGAATTGTCCAATTTTATTCTTTTTCTAGTCGTGATTTTGGTTTTAAAAAAGTTGTTTTTTCTAAAAAGAAAAAAAAAATAGTTTTTTGAAATTTTTTTTTTGAAAGGTTTTTGAATTTTTTTTCTCGAAAATTTATTTTTGAAAATTTAATTTTGAAAATTATCTTGGGAAATTTTTTTTCCCTCTTTTCGTAAAGTTAATTTTTTTTTTTGAATTTTTTTTTCGGAAAATTTGTTTTTTTAATTTTTTTTTCTCCGGAAAGAATTTTAAGTAAGAATTTTTTTTTTCGGGAAAATTTTTTGTTCTCTCTCCCTTCCTCTTTTCGAAAATTTTAGTGTTTAAAAAAAAAAAAAAAAAAAATTATAATAATTTTTTTGTATTGGGAATTTTGTTAATTTAAATTTTTTTTTGAAAAAAAAAAAAATATTTTAGAGAAACTTGTTTTAATTTCATACTAATTTGATAAATTTTGAATCCTGTTAAAAGAATTTACAAAAAATATAGATATTTTAGCATACGCGGGCCTAGAGGTAGGTTCTAAGAATTAATAATTTTTCTTATAATATACATACAAAGTATACATTAGAGTCGATCAGGTCGAGAGCTACCTATTCCTAAATCCTACCTTAACCCACCCCATTTCAGGCAACGTGGAAGCCAAATAAAAAAGGTAAAAATAAGGGTAAAAATAGAAATAAAAGATAAACAAAGGCTATTTAATTCAGACTTACAAGTTGATACAATATGGCGCCACCTACTAACCTAAACATCCCCCAAAATGCCGCAGAACAGGGCGCAGCACAGGAGACACATCATAATTTTAATTTACCAATAACGCAACAACCCCTAGGTATTATAGCAACCACACTTACAGATTTTACAGGTAGAGACCCAGCGAGATATTTGGACAAGCTAGAGCAACGAGCTAAACTAGACGATTGGACGGAAGAAATAACATTAAAACTTTTAAAATTTAAATTTACAGGGGCGGCTCATGATTTTTTTAAATCTGAACCATCACTTGACGGTTTAAATTATAGCGAATTAAAATCTAAATTATTAACAAAATTCTCACCTAAACGTTTACCAGGGGAAAGTTTATACAAGTTAAGTCAATGTTATCAAAGACATGACGAGGACGTTGCAGCTTTTTGTACAAGACTGCGATTATTAGGGGCAAAGGCACTAGAAGATGATCTAAAAGGAGCAACAACTGAAGAATACCCAGGAATTAAGAAAAAAAAATAGGGAGCTACTACTAAATCAATTCAAAATGGGATTAAAAAAGGACTTATTAAAAGAAACAGGAGTTTTGCTGTTAAAAGAAGAGGAACTCAATTTAGAAAAAGCAGAAGCACTGGTAGCACTCCAAGAAACAACAATGATGATGGTTACAGGAAAAAGCAGCGGACAACGAGTAGCATTTGTGGAAGAAAAGAAAACTTGTCAACATTGCGGTAAATATGGTCACCTGACAAGGGACTGTAGAAGCAAACCAGAAAAGAAGAACACGGCGGACAGACCATGTTTCTACTGTGGAAGAAAAGGACATTGGGTCCAGGATTGCAGAACAAAGAAAGCAGATCAAGAAAATACGAGGGATCAACATAATAATAGAAGCTACTACGCACCACAAAGAAGAGAGAATAGTCCGAATAGAAAATCATCATACAGAAACGAAGGATCACAAAATCTGAGTACTTGGGGATACAAGGGTCGGTCAGAAAGAAACACAGGGGCAATACCGAAGAATAATTATTACAGGACAAAGAATTATGAAGAAAGAAAACAAGAAGGAAGAAATTTTAACGGAAATAAATATGAGGAAAACAGGAATTATGAACAAGGTTCAGGATATTATGGCAGAGGAGATCAACAGGAGCAGTACCCTGCAGGAAGGGACCGCCAAAACAGAAATAATAATGGGAGGAATTTAAACTAGAATGGACCACGGAAAATCCCCGAGCTGGTGGTCTATTAGGATTTACGGGGAAACGTAGAGGAGAAGAAGAAGGGGTAGCCAAAAAGAGGCACAGTCGATCAAAACAATCGACACCCCCGAAGAAAAGGATGGTAAATAGGTATAAAAAGGTGGTTACTTTATATCACCATGATACAGACACAAGTAGGTTTAATGAAACACCCTACATAGTGTCCCTAAAAATTAATGGAATAATGAGGCCATGTATGATAGATACTGGAGGGGCATATTCCCTGATCAAAAGATCGATAATTCCTCATTGGGATCTGGATACAAGTGTAACGGATCAAATATCGTTACGTGGAATAACGGGTCATTCAATCGAACTGTTCGGCTCAGCAAAAGTAGCAATAGCCACAGAATCGATGGGGAATAACTATAATGTGGAGGTTATAGCATGCGATGACGTCACCATGGGTGAAGTCGCAGTTCTCTTAGGAAGGGACTTTCTGACTCTTCAGGAAGCTACGGTATCATACAAAGGTACACCATCACTAGAAATATGGGGGCAAAGAGTCCCACTGCTCAAGGCGAGCGAAATAAGTGATGATTACGAATATACTAGGAATAGTAGGAAGGAGTTGGAGTTAGAACACTCCATAACAGTCCTAAAAGGAGAAATTAAAAAACTCCAGGAAGAAACAGCGAAGCTGTCAAATAATATGTTAGAAAAAGGAAAAAGTGAAGAAGCAACACAAGGCAAGGAAAGCCAGCAAATAAGATTTCAGTATACAATTAAAGAGGAAAAAAGGACCCAAGGAAAAAGGTACATGGAAGACAAAGGCACTCTGAATAAAAGAGAATGGAGGAAATGGCTCGAAAAGGTAGCCGAGGTAATGACAAATAAAAAGGTGCAGCATAAAAGAAATGCAAAGGAAAATACTAGCGCAAAGAAAAATAGGGGCATAAAGGAAAATGTGAAACAAAAGGAAAATTTGAAGCAAAAGGAAAATGTAAATAATTACAGTATACAAACAAAACCAGAAATATGGTTAGAATGGCTCCAAAAGGTGGAGACATTCATGAAGAGGAACCGTGTCGAAGACACCGGAAGTATTATCAAAACGATGGAACAGACCACTCCAAAAGAAATACTTCAAGAAGATGAGCAGAAAATCAAAAAAGGACAAGTAACGGAAATACAAGGAAAAGGAAGAAACTGTACAAAAAATTTAAGTAACCCTCAGAGTTTAAGATGTCAAACTGACATAATACTGGAAGAAGAAGTAACAATCCCAGCACGTACCGAGGTGCACACAGAAGGAAAATGTAAGCAAGCATTAGAAGGTGCCATAATAGCATGTGAATCCCAAGAATACGGGCAACACATAGTAAGGATCGCCAATAGTGTAACAGAAAATAAACGGAAAGTACCAATAAGGATAATAAACATGTCATTACAGGAAGTAACGTTACAAAAAGGCGAGAAAATAGGCAAAGCATACCGATGTGAGGAAGAAGAAGAACCCACATACAAAACAGAAGAAATAATCAATAAATTTGATATTACAACGGATAATTGGATAATAGAAGGATTCAAACTGGACCACATAGAAAAGAGAACTCGAAGAGAACTAATATCATTAATAAGAAAATATCACCATTTATTCACGGACGACGATGAAATTTTAACAAGTACAACAAAAGTAAAACATAGCATAACAGTGGAACCAGGAACCCAGCCAATCTGTAAGGCACCATATAGGATCCCGTACCAGCAGAGAGAAATTTTACAAAAAGAAATAGATAGACTATTAACAGCAAAAATTATTAGACCATCATCGAGCCCTTGGTCCGCTCCAGTGGTCTTAGTAGTAAAGAAAAATGCTGAAGGAATAGAAAAAATAAGAATGTGTATCGACTATCGAGGATTAAACGCAGTAACCAAAAAAGAATATTATCCACTACCTAACATATCAGATTTGTTACAAGGATACAAAGCAGGAGGACAGACGATATTTTCAGTCATTGATGTGGCAGAAGCCTATCACCAAGTCGACATGAAAGAGGATGAAATTCCACTAACAGGATTCAGTACTTATCAAGGACATTATGAGTATACAAAAATGCCATTTGGCCTGGTCAATGCACCAGCCACATTCCAAAGGTTTATGAATGCAACATTAGCAGGACTCACAGGAGTAAACTGCATGGTATATCTAGATGATATAATTGTGTTTAATTACACAGGAGAGGAGGATCATTTATACAATTTAGAAGAAGTATTCAAAAGACTAAAAATAGCTAATATAAAACTGAAACCAAAGAAATGTAATTTCATGTTGCCCAAAGTAAAATACTTAGGCCACATAATATCCCAGGAAGGAATTTCTCCAGATCCGGAAAAACTGGAGGCAGTCCATAAATACCCACTACCAAAAAATGTAAAAGGAGTAAGAGGATTCTTAGGCATAGTAAACTGGTACAGAAGATTTATCCCAAACATAACAGAAATTGCAGCACCACTAGTTGAATTAACAAAAAAGGACACGAAATTTAAAATTACCGAAGAAATAATAAAAGCAATGGACCAACTGAAAACGTCACTAACTACAGAAAAATTATTAATTTTTCCGGATTTTTCAAAACCATTCATATTGTCCACGGATGCATCTAACATAGGAATTGGCGCAATACTAAGTCAAATAAGAGAAGGAAGGGAAAAACCCATAGCTTATGCAAGCAGAAAATTAAACAGGGCTGAACAAAATTACTCAACAACAGAAAAAGAACTATTAGGAGTCATATTTGGGATTAAAACGTTCAGATGTTATGTATACGGAAAACGCTTCACCATAATCACAGATCATAGAGCACTAAAATGGGTATTAAACTTAAAGGATCCTAATTCAAGATTAACACGTTGGGCACTAACACTGGCAGAGTATGACTTTGAAGTTATACATAGAGCAGGAAGAAAACATGGAAATGCAGACGCTCTAAGCAGAATGTATGACGCAGCAACAAATTACGCAGAACCTTCATATGACGATTTTCTTGAGTATAAAGAAAATAACGATCTTCCAGGAAAAGATAGAGTAAAATATAAAACAGAAGAATTTTTGGCTCTACCAGAAGGAGAAACAATTGCAATATTTACAACCAAAGAAAGAAAAACTCAGGAAGAAACAATGAAAACATTAAATAATATATATGGTCCACCAAACACGTCAAATGAAACAGTGCAGAATGTAACAGAATGGAACACCGCTGATCGAAGAATATATCTCGTAATCGTCAGAACCTCGCCAGAAACAGAAACATCGTACGAAATACTTTGGGAAGGATTAAAACAACTAAAAATCAGCTGCGAAACCAACAAGGAGAAGAAAATAACGTTCATCACAACAAACCAACAAATACCTGGACTAAAATGGGAAGAAGTAATTAAAATGGTTCAATTTATATTTTACGGGACACAAATGTACATAGAAGTACTACTGCAGGAAACGAAAAAGGCAAGACTCGGAGGAAAAATAAATATAGTCGAAGAAGAAAATACTTGGGAACCAATATGGGACAGTGAAACAGTGAAAAAAGCACAAGAAAAAGATGAATTTTGCCAGAGAATATTATTACAACTAGAGGAGGACGAAGGAACATCAGCAAAATATTTTGTGGATAAAGAAGGTATATTATACTTACAGGAAAACGGAGACACGAGAGACAAACTCGTTGTTCCAAAAATATTTATAAGAAAAGTATTAGAAGACTTTTATGATACACCTTTCCATTGTCACCAAGGACAACAAAAAACATTATTAGCCATAAAGAAAAGATTCTTCTGGCCTAACATGAGGACAGATGTCACAAAATATTGTACCGAATGCGATGCATGCAATCGAAGAAAAACTTCGCCACATTTCAAGAAAGCCCCCCTCCAAAGATTCACATCAGTAAGTGAACCATGGGAGATAACATCTATGGATATAGTAGGACCACTGGTAACGTCAGACAACGGAAATAAATATTTATTAACCTTTCAAGATCATTTCACTAAATATTGCGAAGCAATACCACTCCCGGACCAAAAAGCACACACAGTTGCTAGAGCTTTTGTAGAAAACATAGTATGCAGACACGGAGCGCCAAAAAAGTTACTCACAGATAGAGGAACAAATTTTATGTCAGAACTAATGCAAGGAACATGTAAACTATTAGGCATAAAAAGATTGCACACAGCGAGCTACGCTCCAACCACTAACGGTCAAGTGGAACGTTTACATAGAGTACTCAAAGACATGCTTTCTCATTATATTGCATCAAATCAACGAGATTGGGATCAATGGATACCGTACGTACTAATGGCCTATAGAGGCAGCGTACACACATCTACAGGGTATAGTCCCTATTTTTTACTACACGGTAGAGACCAAACTTTACCTATAGACGAACTAATAAAGCCTAAGAGGTTAAAATATAATGTAGATGACAACTACGTATCAGAATTGGAGGCAAGACTTCAAAAAGTATACACTCAAGCCCACGCAAATATAGAGAAAGCTAGAACAGACAGGATCAAACGATACAACGAAAAGACCGCAGAAAGAGAATTTGAAGAAGGAGATCTTGTATATGTGTTAGATGTAAGCTCAAAAATTGGAGTCTCAAAAAAACTACAAAGACATTGGACGGGACCATTTAAAATACAAGAAAGAATGGGACCAGTAACTTACAGAGTAACTTCACCAAAAGGGAAGTCATCCCAGGTTGTGCATATAAATAGAATTAAGAAATATTATGGAAAAGAAATGGATGAAAGAAACACACATGTAGAAATATCAGAAGAAGAAGTCCCTAACACAGAAGAAGAGGAAGAAGAAGAAAACCAAGAAGTTAATTTAGCCACAGCAGCATTATTACCATTATGGGGGGACAAAACCAACAAACCTAAACCACAAATAAAAAAACCCAAACGAGAACGTAGGAACAGTATAGGAAACGCATTCAGACCACCCCCTGTACTCAGACGATCAACAAGACTAAGAGACAGACTTGGAAGTGCACCGAGCTACACACATGCTATTAGAAGCTATAAGAAAGGAGAAAAACGAATAATAAAAGAAGAAGAAAACAAGGAACTCACAGAGTTCAAACCAGAAGAAGAAAACGAGGAACTCCCAGAGTTCAAAACAGAAGAGGAAGGCGACTTCGAAACAGAGAGCTTCGAAGACGCAGAAGAATGGGTGGGGACACCATGTCGGTGTCATTCTGCACACGCGGTCCCCAGGTCAGGACTTAAGGACCTGGCGACCTTCGAATAATGAATAATCGCGAGCATTGCGTGTTAATGATACTTGATGTCTCCTTGTAATTTGGCAATATATTTTTTTATTATAAACTAAATAACCTTTACTCTAGCATCAGCGCGACGGTAATTTTAGTGTTTCGAGGCTTCACCCCGTGACACTTTTACCCATTGCGGGCTTCAAAATTTGAGACAGAGGATGGTACATTGCGCGCGCCGAGAGGAACCTGCGTTCCCCGGCATAGGTAAGGAAAAGACTGTATGTTACCCAGGCTACAGTATAATCAGGGTTTCCCCAAAGGTCACGCGGAAATCCGATGGCAAATATATTTTTTAATAATAATAAAGAAAACAAGTATCGCAACGGATGAAGAGGGGTGAGAAAAAGTACTCGTACGCAGGAGCGACAAATCTTGCAACCTTAATGTTACAGGTTAGGAGTCCACCTGGATGTTAAGGAGACGTAGGGGAAAGGATTCCAAAAGCAGTACAAGTCCGAAAAGGATAGGGTGAAAAGGCGAGATAATTGGAGTTTTTTTCTTTGACAGGTATAGGTCAACATTTTGCTGAGAGGAACAGCATGAAAAGGATGCTGTTCGACTAGCAGAGTAGCAGATCTTTTTTATAGGAGTAAATATAAAAATTGGGGTTAATTTAATAAATATAACCGTACTTCTAAGTCTCAACTAACAGTTCTGAAATGATGTAAAGAGCGGTTACTTGAGTAGTAAGAAAAATAGTAAAAATATTAGGGGATAGAATAGAAATATTACATCAGCTGGGAATAGTATGAGAGGTATTAGAAAAAAAAAAATATTCTAGAAACGGGTAGACTCTCAAGTTTTCAGAAAATAAGTATAGGATAATATTTGGGAATTAGGAATAATTAACAAATGCTTTTGGGAAACAGCCTAGGCTTAATTAGAAAAAAAAAACAGTTTAATTTTATAGTGGAATATCGCGCATTGGGAATAAGTAAATAATAAATAATTAGCATATCGGAGAAACAGATTAATCATTAATCATTAATAAGTAGAATAATTAGGTCAAAAGAATTCCACCTATATCTCAAGGGACGAGGTATGTACCGAGTGGCCATTAGGTTATTACCGAAACCCTAAAGATTAAGTGAGGAATTAATAGTTCTGTAAATTTTGGAGAATAATATACGTTAAATAAATAATACGGAATATAAATAATTACGGAGAAGGGTAGAATTTTGGAAAATTTTGAATTTCAGTTTAGATTGTGTTAAAGAATTTTTTTTTGGAAATTTTTTTTTGAATTTTTCTTAAAAAAAAAAAAAAAAATTTTTTTTTCTGAAAACAAAAAAAAAAAAAAAAAATTTTTTTTCAAATTCACTTTGGAAATTGATTTTGGAATTTTTTTTTTTTTAGAATTTTTTTTTAGAATTTTTTTTTGGGGGAATTTTTATTGACATTTTTTTTTGATAATAAAAGGCTTGATAATGATATTCCACGGTTACTAATCTTGATTAAAAATTGGAAAACTGTTTTTTTTTTTCTTTAAATCGAGATGAATATATAGGAATAGCTTCAATACGGGGAAAATATACACTTAGGGATAGGAAGCAATTATTTAACTTCACACAGTATAAGATATTTAAATAGGTGGATAACAATTAAGGGAGTTTCTCTTATACTAAAAATAAGAACACTTGTATACTTAGCTTTAAGATACCAGTGCGCGGGTGACGTGCGCAACACAAATTATAAAAGACAGAAAAGAAATCAATGGTTATCTCTGTTGTAACAGGTGCAGGGGTAATAGAAAAACCACCATCCAGGGCACAAAGCAGCAATGGTTCAACACCGTAAAACCCTTATCACGTTACTAATATGGCTAGCGTTCACCGTCCAGCAAATCGATAACTTAATCGCGTATGACTGTTCGGATTCACAGACTAATGTATCGGTTATCTCATTAAAAGACGTTCAACAATGCCCGTCGCCGGAGTCGGCATACGTGAGTGCGAAGGTAAACGTTCAAGTCATACAACGAAATGAACTAAAAACACAAAAAGTATGGACTTGTCTAATTGAAGTTTCGCGAGTAATGTTCTACTGTGGCATGCACAGCCACACGTCAATAGTTAACGGAGGTCTATCAAACACCATCCACAAATTGGGAGCAGAAGAATGCAAGGCGCTACACCGATATCAAGAACTTAAGCTGTTTCACCAAACCATAAGCAACATACTAATGAATGGTACCACTACAGCGTCAGTAACGATAGAAGGCAAACTAGATAATACAGGGTCATGTAAAGGCGTAATGTACCAAGAAAATGGTAACGTCTGGACAGATGTGGTCATAGTCGCATCAATCAAAGTCCTCGCCAGGGATTACTTAGCAGCAGTCAGCCTAGAAGATAACGAAATACATTTACAAGGAGGAATCACATGTCCATTTCTAATAGGATATTGCATGGATTCAACATTAGGAGAATCAGCCTGGTCAAGTTACGAACCAATAACTTGCGAAGATCACCTAAGCCAGTTGTACAAAGGAAATGCAGAAATGGTAACAAATAAAGCCACAATGGAAGAAGTCATAGTAGTAGAAGAAGGCACAAAAATATTTTCACTAACAATCCAAAAACGAGCAATGGTCTGCGGAATAGAAGTCTGGCAAACAGAACATCCAAGAATAATTATAAGCAAACAAAACGACGGAAGAGGCTTAAACCCAACAATGCCATTGTTACCACAAAATGTCAACCTCATGAACTATGTCAACAGTAAATTTTTGTACATAGAACAAGCATATAAAAGAGACATAGATCGATTATATGTAGATACAATACACCGAAGGTGTTTAATGAGGAGAGAAATCCTAAAGAATCGACTACTAATGGCACCGATACTACCAAACGCAGTAAGCCAACTGATGCAACATGCACCGGGATACGTTGGAAGAGTACTCGGGGAAGCGCTGTATATATTAAAGTGCACACCCAAGTCAGTAAATATAAGAAGAACAAACAAATGTTACCATGAGCTACCAATACTAGTCTCAAACCAGTCTAGATTTATGGCACCATTGACAAGGATCATACAAAACCATGCAGAAGAAGTAGATTGCAATCAGTTGATTCCGCCACTATATTTCCTAGATGACCAATGGATAGGATTAGCACCACATCCAACAGTTTCGACTCCACCAAAGGAGTTAGCCGTAGAAGCAGAACCTAACCTGGAATTTTCTCCAATCCAACCAATAGGCGCCCAGGGCTTATACACCCAAAAAGAAATAACAGAAGCTCAACGAACTTTAACATTTGGAACTGAACAAAAAGCAGTACAAAATATTTTCGCACGTCGAGCGGCAGAAATGGAAGCAAATAGTCAAGGATACTCCCTATCAAATATGTTTGAAGCTGCGGAAATGAAAAAATTAGCTGAATCAACCATCAAAGAATTATGGGGATGGTTCTCCGAAATTGGAACATTTATGAGTGGTCTCATAGGATTCTGTTGTATATTCAAAATAATACAATATACTTTAGGGGTAGTACTAAATGGCTTGCGCATCTATCAAACTTTAGGATGTGGCATAGTCATATTAGCGAGTGTATGGAATACCCTAACGTCTTGGGTCATACACAGAAAACAGAGAGAAAAGACTCTCAACCCTGAAGAAGTGAAGCTAGAAACAATAACAACCCTCGAACCGGGATCCTCAAGGGCCTTAACGGAAGAACAAATCGCGGCGCGAGATCATTGGACTGACAAATGTAAAAGTGTCGAAGGGTGCTTAAATGGTAGTGACTCTAATCTTTTGGAAAGTAAAACATTAACCGGTCGCGATGAACAAAGTTAAGTGCGCGCGGTAGCAGCAGTAGCAGTAAATAAACAGTCAATCATTTTAAGGGCGAACACGCAGAAGCCATAGCAGTAACTAGCGAAAAGGGTAGTACGGCCATCAAAAGAAAAAAAAAGAAGAAAAGGTAGTGCAGTGGCGTACGCAAATATAAAGTAATAGAAATTGTAAGTGCGGGTCTTGTCAACTTTATTGTAGTAGGTTAAGTTTTAATAGTATAGAAAAGGTATTGGACTTGTAAGTCCCAATACTTTTATAAAGGAGGGAGTAGTGTAATAATCAGAGATTTCAAAGAAAATGTGTATAGAAAAAAAAAGAACACTCAGTATAATAAAAAAAATTGTATTAACAAGATATATTTCAAAACATTTTTATGCAATACGATAACATACGGATTTCGAAAGACACACGGGTAGCTAAAACAAAAAAAAGCCTTAGTCGGGTTTTTCTATGGGTTACAAAGTAAGTTCAAAATACAAGCGGATGTTACACAATTTAAAATATCATATTTTGTTTATAGAAGTTCATATAATTCACTAAAAACCACGTAGCTAAATGCAAAGCTGACTCAGCTTCTTGTTGAGCTACAAAACAGTACCTTTTGTCGAGACAACAAAAAAAAAAAAAAAAAAACAAGGAGCCCATGTTGAGATGGGTACGTCAGAAGGTGTGGCTAAACAAAAAAGGGACAACGTAATTGGTTAAAATTATTATAAACAAACGAGGAAATAATTTTGTAGGTAACGGCCATAATGAAAAGGGAGTGTTCATAGGTTTTGGCAGTGGAAAAATGAGGAGAATTAGTCAGTCGAGCTAGATCATCGCGGGGGGAGACGACTCAAGAAAAAAAAACGGGCTCACTGGGATAACTAAATGTATTATTAATTATTGTTTTTTTGATTTTTAAGAGAAAAATTCGCGGCGCGACCGGGTTTTGTGTAATCTCGCACCTTGGTTAATAGTGTTACCTAACAGGCTAATCCAGAGCGACCACCTATATACAGGTGGGGATTTACAGTCAACCCTTAAGACGACAGGGGTAAGTTCATTGAGACAATAACTAACTTTATCTTTCGAGTTATATGGTATCAACTTGTAGCTCGATAAAAATTGTTTGAGCGATTATAATACTCTCTCCTTTTGCTGTAATAAAATAATTACAGATAGTTTTAGTTTATTGGGGACAAATTTGTAATACCGGGAAAATAGACATTCATTAGATTTATGACGTATTTTGTGTCGAATTGAATAGCCCTTAAATTTTGTGACAATGGTGAAATTATGTTAGATTTAATGGCATGTCACCGGCTTGTATCAGTTCTTTCAATTTTCATTTCAACATCGTAAATTCCATTTTATGAAGGGATAAACGATTTGTTATTTAGATAACGTTAATACCTTACAATTGAATCCATCGTCATAAACTTTGCTCAACTTTTTTTGCTAGGAACTCTGTTTAAGTTCCTTGTGTTTTATTTATCGAGTTTATTTTTATTTTGTTACGTCAATCTTTCTAAATTTCAATTTTACTCATTATATTTGTTTAATTTACCAATGGGTTTTATTTTAACCCCCATACACCCCAGTGAAAGTTATTAGGTGAAAAACCACTTAGTATCTGAGGAAAAGAAAACATCAACTAACAAAAAAAAAAAGGTTTCACGCATTTAAGCCGTGACGAATCACGCCCTAATAGGATATTTAATTTGGTAGAAAACTATAGTGCCCAAACCGCTCAACTAGACTTGATAGACATCTAAGTTAGACCTATAAGTAAGTACCCTTTTCAGTTTATGTAAGTTCTATTTAAAACCAATGCAGGGTTAAAGTATAGTTCAGTCAATAAGTAGTATAGAGAAATAATACCCCCAAATAAGATAATAAGAGGGTAACAAAGCAGTTATTACAATATTTTTTCATTATTTATTTTGAATTATTTATTTAAAATAAAATAAATATTTTTCATTAAATTAATTCAGTTATAAAAAAAGAAGAAGTGTTTAAATTGAGAAATTTCCACGTTATTCTTGTCTACAAGAAAGAATATTCAAGGATTTTTTTGTTGGAAGCAGAAAATAAGGTTTGTTTTATTTTGCCTCAACTTTAAAAACTTAGTGTAAATGTTCTAACGGTTGGATCATCTATTTTTTGGTAGCTATTGGTGTTGTTGAAATGGAAGCGGATTCCGTTCTAGAATGCTTTCTTTGTAAGGAGGGTGTTGTGGATGACGGTGTAAATGTTACTTGTGGTTTAGAAAATTTTATTCGAGTGAGCAAAGAGAGAAATTAACAGCATATTCTCTTGGTAAGCCTTTCATCAAGCTATTGTCTAGTTATTTACTGACATGGAAACAACTCGTAACGTTTCGTGGGAAATATTCTAGAGAATATTTGGCAAAGTCAGGAGTTCCACAGGGATCAAACCTCGGCCCTCTACTATTTTTGCTTTTTATCAACGATTTGTTAGATAAAATGGTAAGTAAGTCCTTACTTTATGCTGATGATTGTAAAATATTTAGGAAAATTAATATTCAGGATGACCATGATCAACTACCACAAGATCTTGATAAATTATATAATTGGACAATAAGAAACGAACTGGACGTTAATTTAAATAAATACTTTATTGTAAGCTATACAAAAGTAAAAAATATAGTAAAATACAGATATATCATAAATAATAATACCCTTGAAAGAAAAACTGAAATAACTGACCTTGGGGTAATTTTTCAAATTAAATTTTAATAAACATATTCAATAAATCGTACATAAATCAAAAAAAATGCTTGGTTTTCTCAAAAGAACTACATATGATTTCAAAAATATAGAAACAATTAAAGCACTTTATTCTTCTTTAATACGAAGTAGGCTGGAATTTGCAACAATTATATGGGATCATGGGATATTAAACTTGAAGAAAATTCTTGAGACTCTCCAAAATAAATTTATTGCCTATCTTCACTATAAAAAATTCGGTCGTTCACCTGACCAAACCTTTTACGAAATAATAAGAATGAATTTTAAATTAGTCAAATTGGAAAAACGAAGAATTAACTATAAGTTATTGTTTTTGTATAAACTGCTAGATAATAAAATAAATTGTGAGTTTTTACTATCTGAAATTAAATTTTATATCCCAGATCATGTCGTTCGGCCTAAACACAAACTTTTCTTTACACCAAAACACATGCTGCTATTGGATAATATCTGCTGCATATACAGGGTGTTAAAAAAAGTGTCACAAAATGAAATGGTGAATAGTATGACCCAAAATAAGCAGAAAAGTCTTAATAAATATATGACCGCAAATTAACGGTTTCGGAGATACGGACCATTTTCTGTTTATAACAATTTTTTATTATTATAAAAAAACAATGATATTCATAAACAATCAATAACAACATAGAGTTAAATGAGATGTTCAAAGTGCCCTCCCTCCATTTCAATGCATTGCCATTTGCACGACCGTACATAAAATGCATGTCAGCTAATTCAATATTAGTGTAAACAGGCATAACGAAAATAAGAAAAGCAAGTTTTTGAGAATGAAAAAAAATAATCAAAAAATGATACAAAACACAAAACACTTCTTTGAAACCATTCATTTGGGGACATATGTTTATTACGACTTTTCTGCATATTTTGGCCCATACTACCCCCCGTTTTATTTTGTGACACTTTTCTTTTAACACCCTGTATAATAACCACAATACATCTTTAAATCTGGATATATTTAATACATCACTTAAAACTTTTAAATCCCACCTGTTAAAATTAGAATTTACATAGAGATTTAAATATTATATATATAAAAAAAAAGATTCATTGTGAAACATGCTTACCTAATTTATATTGATTATTTTAAGATTTTCAAGATTTTGATTAATTCAATGAATATTTTTTATTTTAACATTCTTATTTATATACTATTTTTAATTCTAATGGAGCATTGGTAGATGCAAGTAGTTATAAGTTTCGTAAATTATTTTTGTTTTTGTACTTATACTCGTATATATTTTTTATTTCTTTTTTCTTTTATATTAACTTTATTGGGAGCATTGGTAAATGCATTTAGTTTTAGTTTCATTTTTCTTAGGAGAACATGTAATGAGGTTATAAAACCTGTTTGTTTTCTGTTAAATAAATAAATAAATGTAATTTCTCAAAGACTTGCGTATTTTTTCCGAAATCCTGCACCCATATTATTCCGAAAAAAGTTTGCAAAAAAATCGCAAAAATGCGAAAAATGTTTAGAATGGTTGTATGGTGAATATTCACTACGCTCTAAAAGTTGTCATTTGCTTTTAGCCAAAACAACGGGATTCAAGACCTTGGCACAAGGAAAAATACATTTTTGCAATTTTCTGGTAAATTTGCAACTCAAATTGCACAGAACATTCGCTAATACAATTGAGAGAGCCCAAGTGCTACTTTGCAGAAAAAAATCAGGTGAAATCCGCCAGTAATTGTCGAATAATCGATTATTTCCGATATTTACAATTACGGACTCCGTAATTTACCGAGAAGAGCAAAGGTGCTGGCGCCATCTGCAATTGGTCTCTAAAGTCCAATGCATTTCCAACCCCATCAAGCGGAAATTCGACATCAATATGAAAATTATGGATTTTTAGAAGTCTGATTTTGCAAAAAATATTGGCATTGCAAAAAAATTGGTAGGGATCATTTTTGTAGAGAATGAGCTGATCTTTATTTTTTGTTTAAACAAAAATTCTCTAATTGGCATATTTAGCCAGACATTAGCGGGAAACCCGTTTTTTAGAGTTTAGGGGTCCATTTTCAGCCCCTTCCGGTACCAAGAACGCGTTAAGGATTTTCTCATTTAAAAACACCTGCGATGACCTAAAAATTGAGCTACGGGAACTCATAAGCGATTTTTTACAGCTTTCCGTTTTTCAGTCCTTCATTTACTGGACTAGTCAGTAAACGTTAAAAATCGCACTATCAACATTCCTTGTAAATTATATTTGACAATAACATGCACGTAATGAGATCTCATAACATGCATTGCGTTTTGATAAAAAAAACTTAAATTTCTTGGTTTAATCAAATTGCAATCAAATTTTTGTCTACGTACGACTTTATTTGGTCTATTTACATAAATTTAGTCATTTAAAAAACATAAAAACTTTTAGCATTATCGAGATACATTTTGGATTAAAAGAGTGATGCCCCTAAATGTCGGCAACATATTATACATTTAAAATGTCCATTTTTTAACAAAATATGATTCTATCCGAACATTTTCCTAACTTTACCTACGAATATGTTTGTTAGCAGTAAAACTGATGGAATTATGAGCCGTCTACCGGAGATTATAGAAAAAGCTGCCACACATAATTTGTTACCGATAAAATCCAAAGAAAGGTACGAAAATTTATGGATTGGCGACACAAGCATAACGTAAAATCCATTTTTGAGAATGTTTTAAGTGGGCGTAGAAAAATTATAGTACGTTACACGAGTTGTAAGCCCACTTCATGCATAATGGGTTACTTACAACTCTTGTTACGTAATATACTATTCTGTAGTTTAGTACATAGATACATTAGTTAGTGCTTGGGTATGTAACTTTTGAATAGACTGTTGTAGATAATTGTTGTATTATTGGTTTTTGATTATGACATGGAAGGGTAGGTACTCAATGAACCAAACTATGTTGGGATACAATGGACCATGGTTATTTGTGTATCCTTCTGACGTAGATTTTTTTTTTGTTTTCAGAATGAGTCGCATTAAGAAAATAGAAAGAAAGCAAGGCGCCCATTCTGCTGACCAAATGAACGCAGCATTTGAGCCAGCGGTATAAGTATCCGAAGAGAAGCAGTAGAGAATAATTTACCGTATCCTACGTTGAGGCGATACGTTGAGAAAAGAAAATCTGTTCCTGATGAAAACATGAGTTTATTATCTAACTATTAGATTAACATGACTTTCACAAGTGAACAAGACCTATTTCAAAACTTGTGCAACTATGTTTTATGGATTGACATCTACCGAATGTAGGAAGGTTGCATATCAAATGGTACAAAAGAATAATATTAAAATACCTGATTCGTGGAAGGAAACACAAACGGCTGGTTGAGAATGGCTCCGGGGTTTTAGAAACAGACACACAGATCTGGCACTGAGAAAACCATGCACGTGCAACAGCGTTCAACAGAAACTACGTTAACCGATTTTTTGACAACTTATATGCCGTTATAAATCGGAATCCAACATTTGCTGATGGCAAAATTTTTAACATCGATGAAACCGCAACCACAACGGTGTAAAAAACTCAAAAAAATATTAGCACCAAAAGGGAAAAATGTTTGGGTAAAGTCCCCAGCGGCGAAAAATGGACGCTAGTAACAATATGCTGTTTTATATGTTCTGGTGGTTATGCTTTACCTTTACAAAGGTTTCATGTTAAAAGGCGCCCCCGCTGGGTCCCTAAGCCTTGCTACTTTAACAGGATGGATGAATTCCAAACTATTTGTTGACGTAATGAGCCATTTCATTAAACATAGCATAAGCTCTCCTGAGAATCCATCAATTTTATTATTCCATAACCATGAGTCTCATTTATCCACCGAAGCCTTAGATTTGGCAAAATCGGCAGATGTTAATATTGTCACTTTGCATCCACACACATCGACTAAGTTGCAGCTACTTGACGGTAGTATATCGTCGTCAATATTACGAAATAATGTAACTCGAAAAATTGAAAATTGAGATAAGTCACATATTATGTAAAAAAGTATGCTCTACAATTTCAAGAAATTGCGTATGTCAAGTTATTACATTTAATAAAATAGTATGTATCTAACCGTGTGTATTTGATAATTTTACTAAGAGACGTAACTTTATAAAAAAAACTTTAAAACGCTCTCTTGTAAAGTTGTGAAAATTCAGTTACATCACTTCGTGATATTGACGACGATATATGCGCCATTTAGGGCCTATTATAACAGTGCCATAGGTACTCTAGCTAAATGCATTGGTAGAGCACTCCTACAAATCTAGCACATGCTTTTAAAAATACCGCATACATCTCTTTTACCGGGACATCTTCACAGACGACGATTTTTTGCCAAGTGAGGTCACCAACAGACCATGTCCAAATTAAGAAAGTAATAACGAAGAAATCACAATTCAAAATGAAAATGATAGTTTTGCAGCTAATGAAAATCAACCAGAAAACACTGAACATACAGAAAGTCAAGCAGGACCATCATTTATACCACCACTTACGCCTCCACTGAAAGCCCAACCCCTTCAAAATAATAGAAAGAACAGAAAAAGTAAAAAACGTATTATTCCCACTGATACACCCGAAAAAAACTTATTGAATAAGATAGACTGGAAGATAAAAGAAAGAAAACATTAAATGAAAATAAACAATATAAGAAGAGGGTGCAATTTTTTAATGATGATAAAGAAGATTCCGACGATGATGAAATAGATATTTCCCTTGAGAGTGACAGTGAGAGTGGAGAGACTTAACAAGATCTTCATATTTTAAATCCAAATGTTTTAGTACTCAAAGTCCTAACCCTAATGTAGAAGATTATCTCCTCGTGGAACGGTATATTTTGTGAGAATAATAATAAAGGTAGTAAAAGATGGGGAATACTGCATAACATTTTTAAGACTTATATCTAAAAACAGTGAGTAGTTTGTTATGCCCAATGTTCCTAATACAGCTTCTGTCAACAATAATGTTGTGAAGTATATTTTGCCGAAACCAAAACTATGTGGAAGCACAAAACGACAACAAGGATATTTTGCGTTTACAGTGTCTTTTTCTTTGTTAAATAAGACAATAGAAGTATATTTTTAATAATAATTATTGTTCGTTGTACCTATTCTTTATATGGTTTTTGCTTTTAAACAATTTTTTTAAATTATACTGTAGTTTCTTTAAGCCAATTAAAAGTAAATACGTGTATTAAATAAAGTCTCTCGGTTCATTGTGTACACAGAAATAGTCCTTTTTATCTTTATCTTTATCGGTTGTAAGCAGGTAGGGTTAGGTTTGGCCCAGAATACTGCAGCCTTTTGAGTCTATTGTATTCCCCTGCTTTCCCCGTATTCAGGTACTATCTTCGGAATAGTCCTGTGTCTTTGGTTAGTTTTAATAGGTTCCCTACCAAGTGTTCCTGGAGCGTTTTTTCCAGTTCTAGGCCGAAAAGGATGAAACGTCGCCTAGTAAGAGCTTCGCATTCGAAGATCACATGGTATGAGGTTTCTTTCTCTTCCATGCAAAGCCTATACGTAGTGAGATCATTGTGTAATCCCATCACATGAAGGTGTTTCAGCAAGCAGAGCTCCGTTAGTAATCCCACAATGGTGGGTATCTGTGGCCTTGCGAGTTGTAGTGCCTCAGCAGCCATGTGTGGGTTTGGTCCCCTTAGCATGAGCTTACTGATTCTGTGCCCTCTTATCGGTTGCCAGTAAATTTGGTGTTTTGTGGTTATCCACCTGTTCACTGCCTATCGAGCAGAAGTTTTGCTTATCCCAAATACACGTTCGGGTCCTGTGAATGGTAGATCTGATCCCTCTTTGGCGAGTTTATCAGCCTTTTCATTTCCTTGAATACCTTTGTGCCCTGGTACCCACGTTAGTTTTACCACAGAACTAGTTTATTGTGTACCACTCGTACACAATGAACCAAATACCCTTTTTGTAAATTTGTAACTAAAAAACTTTTATCTTCTCTCAAAACCAAATTATGTGTAATAGATTACACATATGTGTGGCTGATAATGGTATCATGCGATTTTAAATTTGGAGTGGTTCATTGTTGGATACATGACCCTAATTACTAGATTCTCTTGCCCCACACCTACACACTCTATCTGAAATAATTACATTCATAACTTTTATGTAACATATATGCAAATTACAAACTTTTAATAGGTCGCCATATTAATTTCAGCCAGTACATTAATAATTCAAGTTTTCTTAATCTAACAAGAGAAAAGTTTCGAGTTTTAAAAGTTTTCTCTCTCCGAAGGTCACAGTAATAATTATAAAAAACTACTTCAGTGCAATCATTCCATATTTATTTCTTTTTAAAGTTCATTACAAATTACAATATGTTTGAAATGAGAATACATTTTTCCACTAAATTATTAATTATGATTTGTCTATTTTGGATGCTTATTAAACAAATTTTGCAACAGTTCAGTTTATGGCATTGTTATGATTACCGATAATTAAAAAAAAAAACATCAAAAAAATATCATGTATTTTTATCAGTTGTTTTCAACAATATTTCAGCCCTATGTTTATTATTTTAAACAAATCGATTGTCAAAATATTAAAAACCAAATATAGAATTGTTTTTTTTATGATATTTCACTGGTAAAAGTTTATTTTACAAACTTTATTATTTTGTTTTTCATGAGTTGGGACGGGACAATAAAAAAAATGTACTCTACTTCATTATAATTTACCGAATCTGTAAGTACTTTATCGTCGTTGATACTTCAATTAGTCGTGTGTCAAAAATTCACATTTAGGTTAATACAAATTCATAATTCAAATGGACCGGCCCCCGGCCCTTAATCCTACAAAATCTCGTATGTCGCGAACCAATTAAGCGTTCAACGTGATTTATTTAATGTCGTATGTGAAAAAATATATTATTTTTGCTCGTCTGAAAAGTAGCTGCTTTGACATACGACAGTTTCCATTATCAACGACGTTATATTAGTTTTGTAAAACTGTACTTCGATTTTCTCTTACTATACGGAGAATGTTCGCACTGCGCAGCTTTCTGAGTGCCTTTTAAAAGGAGAAAGAAAACTCCGCAATTTTGAACAGTTATTACCTGTTGCCTACATCTTGGTGCAATAGTTTTACTGATTATGTTATAATATTTACCCAAAGTCAGTCCCCAAAGATATTATTTACGAACCTACAGTTCACAAAACCATTAACAAATAATGAATATCTTAAAACCCTTGCTTTACTTGGTGATTTTATGTTAAATCTTTCCATTTGTAAGTAACATTAACTACTTTAATTATGTTCATATTGTTATATTCTAAATGCTCTTTATTTTTCAGGTCTCCTAGGAATTTTGAAAACTTAACTTGAACAGTGTTTACAAACCATTAATTAAATTGTTAAGAAATTATTTGTTGCCATTTTGAGGAAAATGCTTGTTGCTCTTATGTAAAAAAAGTATGTAATCAATCATGAAACAATTCTTTGTAGAAGGCAAATACCAAGAAAATTGAAGCATTTACTTCAATAGATAGGAGCAGTATTAAAATCAAACTAAATAATATAAATGAACATGTAAGTAATATTGTTTACTTTTTGAAACATTTATATTATAACATTTGTTTTTATTTCAGGTTTACTATCTCTGGATCATCTATACACCTAAAAGTAGAGGTAGCCAGCCCACAGCCTCATTAAGAAAATAGTTTATCTGGAACAGTTAGAAAATGACCTGTAATCTTTAAATTTTTTATTTGGTACAGTAAACTATGTAAAAATTTCGGATACATAGAAATTTCTAAGAAGCAAGTACCACTAATCCAAGTACATTGATTTTGTACGTTAGACATACAGAGGAATCATAAAAGTAACAAAAACTTCTTTTAGAGCCACCATATGTCGATATCCTTGTTATAATATTGAGTCGACGAAATAAGAAAAGCATACATAGATTACACAGGTCAACAAAATGAAAATTGAAGGGAAATGGTTGCTAACTAGGTAGACTTAATGTATTTTGGCCTCCTGAATCCAAATCCGGCGTCAGAATATCCCTAGCACGTCAGTATTTCCCGTAACCTCAAAAAAAGTAGGAAAAATTACCAAAAAATGAAAGACAAGGAACCGGAGGTTTGGATGAGCTGAGCAGAAGTATACACGTATTCGTATACTTTCCTCATAACTTCAATATAAACATGAGCTAATCTTTCTAACATAACCTCAATAATACGCCGGGAAATGGTCAAAAATGTCAAAAAAGCAAGTCAATGGCGTAAGTCCTCCATTGTTGAATCTATAGGGATTTGATGTATTTGAGGAACAGAAACCAACATATGCGTAATCAAAATCAGTCTTGAATTTTGCCATAACCTCAAAAATATACAGTGAAAATGGCCAGACTTTAACATTTCTTCCCCCAAGTAATTGTTCTATAGTTTCAATAACTTCCTAATATCAAGGAAAATGAGTTTAGATACTGGTTGCTTATAATCTGTTCCGGGGGGGATATCGCGCATGGTGTCATGGCGGCGCTGACGTCATGCGTAGAGTTAGTAGAGCTGGCGCGAAATAAATATCATATGACAGACGCATGTTGCAGTAGTTTGTGAATCGTTTATAGTGATTTATAAGATACTAAGCAGATATTTGTACTATATTGTGTTGTAAACTTTGTTCTCTGTGAGTGGTTTTGATGAAAAACATTGAAAAATTGCAGTACGGATGTAACAGTAACAATTAAAGGAAAGGATTCAAGAAAAATATTATGGTTTCTCGCTTTCCTCGACAGTAAGAGCTTAGTCAAAAGTAAGAATTGGCCCAAGGGCGGCTCCAGCGGAAGCCCAGGGGAGCATGCCGTTCCCTAGATTAAAATTCTTAAAATCCATCTTTAATTAAAAAAGAAATATGCTAAATAGGCAATTCTACCATCCTTTTCAAGAAAATTCGGCATGGAGCAGCCCTTGCAGTGGCTTGTGACCCTGCAGATAAATTTTCATAGGTATTCCTAACACTGTCAACCTTCAAATTATAAGAGAGATTTTAAATCAGAACTTCACATAATGTGAAGTTGTGAATGAACCAGTGTGAATCACATTGGTTAATTTACAACTTGGGACTTTTAAACTGGAGACTCTACCCTTTGAAGGCTAAAAATTTCGCCATATAAGCAAAAGTCAAATTGTAAATGTCACAAAAAAAAGGAAAATTTCGACTTGTACTTTATGAATGATTTAAAAAACTGTCAGCAACTAGGTCCAGGTAAAAATGCAGCGACATTTTATTTTAATTTTGTATTGTAACAGTTATTTGTATTTGGTACATTTTTTTATGTTTTGCATTATATTATATGAATGTCTGCATTATATTATATAAAAAAAAAATTTAAACTTATTTTTATTCAATTGGGTAAAATAATGTAGGTAAATGAGTTGCAAATCCTAATCAGGTAAAAATTTCCGGCATATCCAGATGTGAAATTGTTACCAGAATCCGCAGTTTCAAGTTGCAAAGATACCCTTTATTTTATTAATCTGGTTATAAAAACTATTCTTTAGAAGTCGAATTTGTATAAACAAAATAAATCATTAAAAAAAAGGATAAATCTGTTTAAAAAAATATTTCTTTTATGTATGTATTTGCATTTATGTTCCTTCATAATTCTTTCCTTAACTATCCCGTAATAATATCCATAGATATTTCATGTAATTTCTAAAATATTATCCTTAATATTTATTAAATTTCTATAAGTTAGCATATATTTTCCTCACACTTCGTTAGTATTTTTAAATTCGCGCCTATACAAACTATATGCGTGACGCCATGCGCGTGGCCGTCCTATTTTTGACACTGTTGATATCCTTCCTTTTATTTTTTATACCATGATCGGTTCCTGCTTGATTTCGTACATCAACTATTTTCGTTCTACCGTCTTTAGCAGAATCACAGATTACCCAGATGCGAAAGATGACAAAGAACATCAAAATTTAGAGAGATAAATGGCCATACCCATTTAAAGGTCCCTCGTAGCAAGTCATTTCCACTCGCGCAGTTCCGAAGGCAAAAGTTATTTCATTATGCGAAGTTGCCGATGTTCCTAGGTTTTCTGTTATGTGACATTGGACTTCAAGTCAAATGAATATGTACATACATTTTTTAGTTACCACAGACATTACATACAAATAACGCATAATTAAAATCTGCTAAACATAAAATAATACAGAACCATTTAAAGGTTTATAGTTTACGTTTATTAATGACAATCAATGACACTTTAAAAAACGCGTGAAATTTAATTTTTTTATGTGACAACCTTGCTTAGGATGCTGTAAGTGAAATGATATTTCTGTGACATTCAGGCACATACTTTGATTTTCTTTTACTATACGGAGAATGGTCGCACTGCGCAGCTTTCTGAGTGCCTTTTAAAAGGAGATAGAAAACTTCGCCATTTTGAACCCTTATTACGTGTTGCCTACATCTTGGCGCAATATTTTTAATAGGTGCATTTTAATTATCCGCTTCTACTTCGGAATTGTCGGTTTTCTTGTTTTAATCTGACAGGTTAAAACGACTAAACCGACAATTCCGCAAGCAGAAGCGTATGATTAAAACGCACCTGATATTTTGCTTGCTGCTGTCAGTGTCAGTGAATATTATTTTTGAAGTCACAGTTTATTGCTAAAGAATCAGTTAGCTCACTCGGACCAGTTGAAAGTTCCAAAATAACATCCACTCCAGAGATACAAATTCAGGATACGCAGAAGACTGCTGTTTTATTATAGGCGGTTGTCATATATTGTATTATCCGAGTTGCACAGTGTATAAACTGAAACATTGAGATCAAAAGTGCCGACGCAGAGTGAGCGATCCACATCCTTTGATTTTCTTTTACTATACGGAGAATGGTCGCACTGCGCAGCTTTCTGAGTGCCTTTTAAAAGGAGATGGAAAACTCCGCCATTTTGAACCCTTATTACGTGTTGCCTACATCTTGGCGCAATATTTTTAATAGGTGCATTTTAATTATCCGCTTCTGCTTCGGAATTGTCGGTTTTCTTGTTTTAATCTGACAGGTTAAAACGACTAAACCGACAATTCCGCAAGCAGAAGCGTATGATTAAAACGCACCTGATATTTTGCTTGCTGCTGTCAGTGTCAGTGAATATTATTTTTGAAGTCACAGTTTATTGCTAAAGAATCAGTTAGCTCACTCGGACCAGTTGAAAGTTCCAAAATAACATCCACTCCAGGGATACAAATTCAGGATACGCAGAAGACTGCTGTTTTATTATAGGAGGTTGTCATATATTGTATTATCCGAGTTGCACAGTGTATAAACTGAAACATTGAGATCAAAAGTACCGACGCAGAGTGAGCGATCTGATTCTTTAGCTGTAAACTGTGTCACAGGGTTCAAAATGGCCGCGCCCTATGTTGGGCGTGTCGGACCTCTCTCTTGCCTCGTATAGTAATCAAACTATGTGCATTCAGGACAATCAGAACCGGTCGTGACGCTTTGCGCTGTGTGCATTTTTGGATAAAAATATTGTGTATTTGTATCTAGTCTTCTTCTATAGATAAATCATAAGTAAAACGAAGAATATACGTCGTGGTGGCATCTAAGGTACGAAATAAAATGTCTTTGAGTTCATAGCTGTAAATGTACACTTTTTTACTGCAACCTTCGTTTTAGGAATCAGCAATGTTTTTATTCATTTGAAAGCTTATGATAGATATCAAATCATTATTTGGAAGTCTAAAAACACCAACCGAGTGTTTTTATCAGTACATTTATCAGTTGAAATTATTATTTTTTAAAAAATATAGAAAATTACTTACCTTGTCTCACTGGAAATAATTCGTATAATTTGTTCAAGGATTTAAACACTCTTGTATACATTTTACTTATGACTATTTTTTAAAGTTATTTATTCATCTTTATATATTTTACCTAATAAAATTCAGCAACAGATATTTCAGAAATCAGCCAAAAAAAAAAATAGAAAGGTATGTATTTCAAGTAATATCTAATGAGTGCTTTAGATACGAGGCTGGGCTGAGAAATAATGGGCCTCGGCAAAAGTTGGCAGCGAGCGCTAGGAACAAATGCAATTGTTTTTCGTAAAAACTATCTTTCAAGTGACTTCTGACAAATTTTCAGTGAGCTGCCACTTAGTTTGTACTTGAGAGTGATTGAAGGCAAACATATTTTACATTTTTACAAAAATGAATAAATTCGAATATATATTAGACTACCGAATTTAAACGCGGTCGTACGATAATTTTTGATGATGAGCGTCCAGACCGTCCAAGAGACGTCCTCACATCAGAAGTGGTCGATAAAATCCATGGTAT
>OV651824.1:10372817-10427817 GCA_927349885.1 Psylliodes chrysocephalus
AACTGGCAGGCAGCTAGCAAGTTGAGCTAACTGACACAAAATAATCAATGTGGCATGTTCAAAAATTTTGAGATTTTTTTATGAATAATAGAGTTCAAAATATAGCTACATTTAAAATATTTTTTATCTATTCATTTGCCCGAGTTATTAATTTTTTAAAATTTATGACGTCACCGGGAATAGACCAATAGGAACTAGCCATACAACGTTGCCAGTTAGACGGTATACGAAAAGTAATATAAGTTCGTTTGTGTGCACCGTCTTACTTTTAGACTTCTAAAATATCTTTTAAATATAAAATTTCAAATGTTTTTAAAAGTATTATTTATGTTTAAACTTTCACCATATTTATAGTTTTATTGTTTTAAAAAACGACATCTAATAAACAGGAAAATGGAAATGCGGCAGCACTGCATGTGTCATCTGTGAAACAGGAATTTTTGTGTTGTTAATCGATAATTATGCAATTTTGATGAAAAAATGTTTCCTCCCAAGATGTGATAATGATTTACATTTTATATTCATTATTAAAAATATTTATTAGTGTTGCTAAAAATATGAAAAGACGAAAATTATTATCATTGCACAGAAACGCTTTAAGGAACAGCTAAATTATTTTGTTGAGTTTTGTATCTATACTCTTTATTAAAATAAAAATGTTTTATTGTAATTTAATTTTTCAATTATCTACTATTGTAGTAACGATGTTTTTTCTTTTTTTTTAGATACCAGATGATTTTGAAAACTGTTCATTTTTTAAATGATGGACAAACCTTTACATATAAAAAGTGGGTAGTACCACACAAATGTCTCCACAGTTCTTGTTATTCACTAAACAAGAGCCAACTCACTGATTCTACCAGAAAAAGAAAAACAAAAAAATGTTTACTGGAAAATAACCTTATACTAGAGGCATTTTTCATCTCTATTTAACAAACATAACCCGGATCTTCAAGATACAGCAGCAATTTCTGACATTGCCCCCTTCAGTTAATTTAAAATGAGCCTACTATAAGTTCGAAGGTGTATATCATAAAACCCCTTCTGCAAGAACCTGCCTCGAAACCTCCTGAAAGTTTTAAAGATTGTGAAGTTTTGTCTGAATCAGAAGAAACATCTTTAATATCTGATTCAGAGGGACTTAATAATGAGCAGGATTTTCAGAACCAATGAACTCTCAAAAATGAAAATAAACCGAAGGTATATTTAGGATTTCCCAAGAAGGAAAGTGTAGCTTACATGAACCTTTTACATTTCTGTGTGAATTAGTGGTATTTTTAACTTAAAAGAACTCATTTTGTAGACTAATACCAAATAATTTAATAAACTGTTTGTTTTTTTTTTTTTAAGAATTTATCACATTTCAGAGATTATAATAATTGTATATAAACAAAAACGTAAAATCTGTGAAAATTTTATTTATTAACCTATTATTAAAAAATAAAAATACCTGAATAAAATAAACGAAGTAAAACACACTTTATTTACAAATAATAAAAAATATTGTAACACGAGTGTGGGTTGAAACTATTTATTTAATTAAAATACAAAATAACTATCTCAACGCGTAAACTACTTACAATTATTACTAATTACAACTGAATTTATAACGGTTTATTTATTTGAAACGTTGATCCGCCACGCGCTGTCTGGCTTTTATCCTCAACTAAACATTGACAGTGTCATATCCATGACCATTCTCGATCATTCTTCACACTCTCTCCAAGTTTCTGTCAGCCTGCCCGATTGTAGGTTGGGTTTCCTGTCACCTTGACGGTTCGTTGTCTCGTACTGTTGTGGCAAACCCTGGCACTGTCTCGTCCGTAGAGCCAAACAGTTACAATATATACACAAGCCCTAACAATAATGGAGATGTCAAATTAAAATGTCCTCTAAAGATTCATTATCAAATTCAAGTTGTTATCGACTTCATTATTTACTTCCCGGGGCCTTGGTACAAGGGGGCAGACAGCTTTAGCTGAGGACGTTTAATTTTTTTGTTAGACGTTCGTCACGAAAAATACACGCTGACGACAGTTTTTTGTTTTTTTTTTAAGATTTAATTAAGAAAGGATCTTATTTTGCTTTTGCTATTTTTTTATTAAGAAATGCAATATATAGAAAGCACTTGATTTTTTATAAAAATGCCCTGAGGTCCACCATGGTTCTCGGCGGCCCTGTCTACGCAAGTCGTGTATTATTAATTACCAAGGATCACTCTAAAAATACAAGACTAAAATTTCAATTAAGTGTATTAAATTATAAGAAATAACACAAATGATATAAATATAAAATGTACCGTTTAATTATTAATATAACAAACTCTTTATGAATGCCTAAACTAACAATCTATCAAAATAATTGATAAGAATAATTAATAAATTAAATCATATTACATTCAAAGTCTTATTGAACACTGCGCGAACCTAAACACTTGGAAGATAAGGAAAAGTATTTAATAAATGAATGTAGCGTTATTAAAAGCAAACTACAACCATAAATAACACACAAATAGCTAATGAAATACTTTTAAGCAATCATAACTGACTATTCATACAAAGTGTTCAACCAAATAGTCACTAACAGGCTTTAACCGAGCACCAATTGTGTGATTGAGAACAAGCGTCGCTGGGGCCGAGGCGCATGCGCTAAAATTAAACAAAAAGCAACAATCTTGTTCAACGTTAAACGTGCATTGACGTGCGTAACTGTATCAGATAATAAAGTTATTCTGTGACTGTATGTGATTACAATAAGCTACCTAACAGGTTATAGCAACTAAGAGTGCGATTATGTATACTAAATAACCACGGAAACATTTAAAACTAATATACAAAGTCAAAAGTTAGCTATATTAAAACTGCTGTAAGCTCTAAGCGCGATTGTAACAGCAACAACAGCAGCTGAGTGTGATGGGCAGCGAACGATCTAAGGTGCACCCTCGCGTCAAACTGGAAGCGTAGTATCCACGTAGCAAAGAATGTTTAACTTGTCAGAACAACCAGAGACATCCAGCAAACATTCAAGAGGAGAAAATAAATACAGGACTTATACCCAAAAGAAACAAAACCCTATAACGTAAACAAAAATCCGAGTCAATTTCAGCGTAAAATTGATCAAAGTTATGCAAAATAAACAGTTAACTCTCGAGCAAATAACCTTTAGTAATTCCAAAAATTAAATGTGACACAGAAAACTAAATCCACTGTAGGATGGTTAAGAAGACCATTAATTCGTAACTTCTGCCACAATATACTACTAGCGAATGATAAAACTGTAACAAACGTCCCCAAGACAAAGTACGTTTTACAGAGTTGCACTTTTCTAACGACCAATCTACAAACAAGACCTTGGAATTACATCACTGACCGACTACCTGAAATTACCCATTCGGACACTACAATTAAAAATACTAAAATCTAAAACTTAATAGACTTACAAACCCAGTTCCCAATATATCACACTATAACTTTAGATTATACAAACCTTAGATGGAACATATGACACTGCGCAAAATCCCATTTCGAAATTATTTACACTCACCAATCACAGTTGAGGACATCACATGTCAGAGCGCTGTCCGTCCAGATTTAATGTGTCAACGAGAATTAATTTGGTATTTTAGTGACTTAAATTTTAAAAATTAACGTTGAAAATGACAAAATGTGTTGTAAAAAGTTTTATTTATAATAAAAGTGCAAAATGTGACGGCGATAAAAGAAACTCACATTTATTTCGGTGAGTTTTTAATTTTTAAAGATTCTGTCGATGGCTATATTTGTTTATTTGAAAATAAACAGAATCGGACTTGGTCATTGGTACATGTTATAAGTAGCAAATAAAGGTTATTATTATAAACTGTTTACTATTTCTTGTTTTATGGGGAATTTTTTTTTTTTTTTTTCAAAAAGTGGAAAGAGTAACATACAATTAAACACAAAAATATTAATTTCATTGCCAATTTATTCGTTTCAAACTTAATAGTTTTTTTTAAAACCAGTTATTTAGTATTTCTCTATAATAATATAGGATCGATCTATTCAATTTATATTTTGTTTAAATGTTATTATTTTTAAGTTAATTTTCTTTAATTTAAATACTCCCTCTTTATACAAGGTGACCCAACGAAAACTTGATTGGGTATTAATTTTATGAATGTTAAAAAACGCTCGGACAGATCGATTTTAGTTTTGAACGAGGACATCTTTTTATTATATTAAGTGTCATACGTAATTCCCCTACACTCCGTTACTCTAATCAATGCAAGATAAATAGTAAAATTGCCAAGTATGACACATCATTGAATAGATAATTTTAAGGAGAATTCAGCAATATAACTATTCATTGTGTAACCACTCGGATGTTTCGTTTATCGCTAGGCTAGGACCACCCTGTCATGATTCACGAGTGCTACTCATATTTCGTAGAACGATACGTCGAACTGGGACACATAAGAATATTTCGTGATTAGCACGGGATTCTTTCATAGACATTCATTCGATACGTTTCATTTATGTATTTTTATTCTTAATACCGATTAAATTCGATTCTATATTAAAATCAGATTTATTTCATTTAAAATTAATTAACATAGTTTACAGTTCAGGTGTGGAGTGAACTAACTGCTTACCTTTGTTATAGAAAAACGTACGTGGCGTAAGTGAAATACTTTACGATCGTGCAGAAACTTAAGTTGTTACGTAACTAAAACGGATACCATTAGTTAAGTTATTCAGTGATTCGTGTTAAGATAGTGTTAAGAACTTGGTATTTTGATCGTGTTAAGAACAATGAGCAAAGATTTTAGACTCTGTAGATGTACGATCTGAACGTAATTATATTCCGACGAGACGAGACAATAGTGACAATAGGTCACCCTTTAACGAAGGGGGTCGTAAAAAGAAGCGATAGTTAAGTATATCGCGAGAAAATATAGTACAAAGCGCATCTCATGGCTTATATTCCTGTTCCAGTCAAAAAGTGCAAGTGTTACATATGAAGCTAGAATTAGACAGTTTGAAACAGTAATAGAGATAATATTAAGACGAAATCATAAGTAACCATCCACAATTCTGCTCGCGCTGGTCGTTACGAAAAACCAGAGGCATTGTTTGAAGGATACCTGCCAATGCTACGTAAGGAAAGTATCATTGAAGTATCGACTCAAAAAAAACAGAGGGTTTGATAAAGCCGTTCCTGAAAGTGGAGTTAGGTTATTCACTTTCGAATACACGAAGTACTAAACCGTATACAAAACCTGATGTTTTTAATGTAAAAGTAAATGTAATTTTCAGTCGAAGTGTAGGAAACCACGTGTTGAATGCACAAAATGCTATCGGTTAGGACACGAAGCAAGACGTTGTGCATGAATGTAAGTAAAAGACCAGCTGATGACAAAATAAGGGTGAGTCGAAACCAATTTTAATTTTATCTAATAATCAGGCGTCTAGTACTTGCTATTTTATTGATTGTGTTATTAATGGTGAATATATACGAGGCTTTGTAGACTCGGGTTGTGATGCAGTTACAATTCGTGAATCGGATGCAGTCAAGTTGCATCTACAGGGTCAGTCCACATTATTATGTTTGTGTGGTTATGCGGGAGATTTTGTTATAGTACTTTCAAAGATTACGACAACATTGAATGTTGATTTAGCTACTGCTACCGATTAACCGGTACCGGTGAATATACAGGATGTCCCTGTTATTGTAGGTTAGCCATTTTTTAATAATGATATATGGTTACAGTTTTCGTTAGATGCAACCAAGTATGACATATTTTATTTTAAAATAACGTCAACGTTACACATATTAACGAGTCTTTGTCTAAGAAAATTAATTTATGTGTAGAAGAAACTACTATTATTCCGCAGAATTTTGTAGGTGACATTTCTCCAATTAAAAATGAAAACGTTAAGGGTGTTTTTGTTGATCTAAGATATTTTTGTTGATCTAAGATGTTTTTGTTGATCTAAGATATTTTTGTAGATCTAAGATGTTTTTGTTGATTTAGGATATACAAATTAGGATAATAATTTTCATATTATTTTACCGTATGTTATTAACATAATTGTTGCTGTATTCATGTTGCCAATATGTTTGATAAATCTGTTTGTTATGAAAAAGACAGAATACTTGCTAGAGGTTACACCTGTACCAGAGTTTCGAAGATAGTTACCTTTTAAAACTTGATAAGCAACAGATATTGCTGTATTACCAAATTTTACGTTATTTGATCTTGAGGAACAAACTAATTCAGTATTAAATAGAATTGAACATTCTAAATTACTTAAATTACTTAACGAGTGTGGCGATTGTTTCGCTACTAGTTTACGAAAGGTTGCTAAAATGACTGTTACGGAAATGTTGATCACATTAAACGATAACAAAACTGTAAGGTACGGTTCATACTGCATGACTTTTGATTTGGTAAATGCTCCTGCTGTATTACAAAGGATTAGGAACAAAATATTTAGACCTACAACGGAGAATGGATGATGAAGACCGATGGATAGAGGATGAAGACCCATGACGGAGAGGAGGACGAAAGACCTCTAAGAAGAGGCAGGATGACCGCAAAGGACGCCCAAATCGGAATGGAAGTCGACACACCCAGCACACTATAGCAGATTTTGCAGCACCTAAGGATAACGAAATTCGGCGATTTTAAAATTAGAAAAGCTAGTAGAACGATCCATATATGCTATTTATAACAGATAAGTGAAAACTGAAGAACATTGTGACACCAGTAAAGTCGGACCAGTAGGAATACTTCTATAAGGTCAAAATAACAGAACTCTGGGATAGTATAATATTTAGTAGAGCCACAACCGAAGAAGAGCAAAAATATTATTCATGAGCTTAAAACTTTGGCGGCTGTACGCGCATTTAAAAAGTTAAGTTTTAAAGTGGCATAAAGTTAAAATCGTCACCGATTGTAACTTACTTCGTAACACCCGTATGAAACGAGACTTAATTCTTCGCATCGCAAAATAGTGGTCATTAATTCAAGAATTCGATCTTGTATTGAATACCGTGTTACTACTAAGATCAGCCACGTAGACGATCTGAGCCGAAGTACTATTATATCCACGGATCAATCACTTGACGTAATCATTGTAAATATTAAAGAAGATGACCGGATACTTCAAGGCAACGCTTGTAATAATATTATGAATGTTTTGTCACGAGATCCTAGAGATAATTACGAAAGACGAACGACAAATTTATAAAGAATATTGTTTAAAGAATAGACGATTTTCAAAAACTGCAAAAGGAAAGATGGTTTATCCCAAAAAACAGCATGACTAATAATTTTAATGTTAGTAAATTGCATCACCCTCGTGATAGGTCATTTAGCAGTTGACGACTTTACTAAATTTGTATAAGAGTGTTAGGAAAACTAGTATCTCATCATATCAATTAACGGCTTTAAGAAATTTGTAAAAGTGTTAGGAAAACTCGTATCTCATCATATAAATTAACGGCTTTAAGAAATTTGTATAAGTGTTAGAAAAACTCATATCTTATCATATCAATTAACGGCTTCAAGAAATTTGTATAAATGTGTTTGGAAAACTCGTATCTTATCATATCAATTAACGACTTTAAGAAATTTTTATAAAAGTGTTAGGAAAACTCGTATTTCATCATATCGATTAACGGTTTTAAGAAATTTATATAAGAGTATTGGGGAAAACTCTTATCTCATCGTAGCAGTTAACGGCTTTACGAAATTTGTATTTTTAAAATTGATACAAGAATACAAAAACTGGGCTGGTGCCTGTACTGAATTTCTAGATGACGTAATAGAAATGTTCAGGGTTCATCGCAGTTTTATTTGCAACTGTGACACTGATTTTATAAAAAAAAATTTAGGGAATACTGTTAACTTTAGGTGTTAAGATATGTTTAACATTAGATGTTAAACAAGTGTGTTTAACTTTAGGTGTTAAACAAGTGTATTTAACTTTAGGTGTTAAACAGGTATGTTTGACTTTAGGTGTTAAACATGTAGTATGTACTACTTAGACTCATCGGGCTTACGGCCAAGTAGAACGGTGAACAGTTATAGCTTCAGCTAATGACGAAAATCGTTGGGACGAAGCTGTAGCAGATGTAAAATGGGGAATTAATTTGACCGTTAATTCCACTACAGGGAAAACTCCCTTCGAACTATTTGGATGTTGAGATGGAACGAAGAGGAGATACTATTACGATACTAGTCACTGTTGGTGAGAATAAATGCCTTTTTGTAAAATAACTTTAATTAAGTGATATAAAAACATTTTCGTTTCGTCAATCTTCAAACATAAAATTATTGAATTCAAATAAATCAACGTACGACTCTTAAGTCGTCATTTTTATTACACTTTTCCATTACTCGAAGTGCGTTCATCTGTTATAAGGCAAAAAAGTGTTTATGTCGTCTCTACTTCATTCTATCTCGATGGTCCTGGATGAGTTAATGATGTTTGACAGCTGAAGTCTGTGACGATAACGAATGTCCAGATTTGGAAATGATTAGAAATAAGTTTTCTGAAAAGATAAAGGGGTTTATGATTGACAACTTGTGTTGTTTTTGACAGGTCTGTTATTTTGTAAACACATAGAAATAACAATATGTTTACAAATGGCCTGTCAGTTAGGAATAGCATTGATTGTCCATCATAACCCCGATAGGATGCGCAGAGGTACCAAAATATGTGTTACGATAATGAGCATGCTCAGTTAAGAAAATTGAAGGTTGGCCAAGCAAATAAAGGCTCCAATGACGGACGAAGCAGGAAGCTTGAGCCTTTGTAAAGGACCCTAGTTGGGAACGTACTCGATGACGATCGGTACGTGGTTGACGAACTGCCAGGGTCCAAACGTTGTAGGACAGCTGATACGGGCATTTGTCCTTCAGATAAAATGAAACTGTTACGAAAGTTTCGGAAAGCGATACTAGTGGAGCCGTATATTTGTTATAGAAATATTCGCGCTCACATTCATTAATTTCAGTTTAATTAATATTTTGTTTGTTTTGTATGTTACAGATTACTCTTCGCGAGGACGCGAAAATTTATCAGGTTAGCCGACTGTAACCACTCGGATGTTTCGTTTATCGCTAGGCTAGGACCACCCTGTCATGATTCACGAGTGCTACTCATATTTCGTAGAACGATACGTCGAACTGGGACACATAAGAATATTTCGTGATTAGCACGGGATTCTTTCATAGACATTCATTCGATACGTTTCATTTATGTATTTTTATTCTTAATACCGATTAAATTCGATTCTATATTAAAATCAGATTTATTTCATTTAAAATTAATTAACATAGTTTACAATTGGATTACTTTTGATTTTAACGCTTGATAGCAGCATACAAAACTGTTACCTATTGTAAACTTTGTCACTTCATTTGAAAGCTAATTATATTCGAAATTTAATGGATGCATATTTTTTTTATTTTGGTTAATTACACGATAAAGTTTGTATTTCTTAACGTTAGAATTCTACAAATATGTAAGTTCTTACGTCATTTAATAATTTTTTGTTATGATGCTTATACGGTCCGACCGTGTTGTAACATTGTATGGACCGTATAAACAGACAGTACTGATAATATTCGCTTCCTGCTCGCAATAATGTAGTTGTTACATGGCTGACTTGTGAAAAGCGTATTGGAAAAAGTTCGATAGTCAATACTGTTTTTGTTACGTTAAAGACCATTAGGCCTTAAGCTGCCACTATGGTAATTTAATCAAAATAGTAGCATCTATCTACATCTACATCACAGTTCATAATTCAAGATTCCTTGCACAATAAAAAAATATTTGACAAAAGCAAGAGCATGAGATCGATAAATAATAAATTATTAATATTTAAAGGTCAATGAAGTAAATACTCTTTTCTATTAGAGAATTATTGCAAATTTCTATTACGGCAGCCACTAATAGTAACGTAATTAGAGGCAAATAAATTCTATGCTAAAATAAAATCGAAAAATCGAAAAATCGAAAGATCGAAAGATCGAAAAATTGAAAAATCGGAAAATCGAAAAATCGAAAAATTGAAAAATCGAAAAATCGAAAAATCGAAAAATCGAAAAATCGAAAAATCGAAAAATCGAAAAATCGAAAAATCGAAAAATCGAAAAATCGAAAAATCGAAAAATCGAAAAATCGAAAAATCGAAAAATCGAAAAATCGAAAAATCGAAAAATCGAAAAATCGAAAAATCGAAAAATCGAAAAATCGAAAAATCGAAAAATCGAAAAATCGAAAAATCGAAAAATCGAAAAATCGAAAAATCGAAAAATCGAAAAATCGAAAAATCGAAAAATCGAAAAATCGAAAAATCGAAAAATCGAAAAATCGAAAAATCGAAAAATCGAAAAATCGAAAAATCGAAAAATCGAAAAATCGAAAAATCGAAAAATCGAAAAATCGAAAAATCGAAAAATCGAAAAATCGAAAAATCGAAAAATCGAAAAATCGAAAAATCGAAAAATCGAAAAATCGAAAAATCGAAAAATCGAAAAATCAAAAAATCGAAAAATCGAAAAATCGAAAAATCGAAAAATCGAAAAATCGAAAAAATCGAAAAATCGAAAAATCGAAAAATCGACAAATCGAAAAATCGAAAAATCGAAAAATCGAAAAATCGAAAAATCGAAAAATCGAAAAATCGAAAAATCGAAAAATCGAAATACGAAATACGAAATATTCCAAATTTAAATAAAAGAGGTAGTTTATGCAGAGGCGGCTCAAACACAGCCCTAGACACACCACTAATTTTTATATGCGTTTTTTGTACAATAACTCCTGACCTACTCTTAGTTTTGTTGATATTGTTACACAGGTTTTTGATATCGCAATTCATTTCAACTCAACTTTAACAACAATTATACAACTGATAACAATAACATTAACATGTAACGTCTATCATAAAACCGAAAACTGACGTCAGGATCATCCTTATATAGCTTCCTTCTCGAATCTTCTCGAACTGTCATCTAGAATATTCTTAACGGGTAATGACATTTCCATGCAATTCTGGACCTCTCTTCTTTTACTTGTACTTTTACTTATGACGACCGCAGCACACTGTAGGGCGATGAGTAACATTCCACTTATTTTTCTATCTGTATGTTTCCTTTAATAGCCGCAGGCTATTGCAGGGTGCTGCGTAACAATATGTTAAGTCCAGGACGTTAAATAAGACGTTAAATAAGAAAGATACAAAGTTCATTTCGCTATAAAAAAATTTTAAAAATTCATAGTTCTTTTTGATTTTAGGATCAATAAAGCAAGTTTCTTTATGTTAAAAAAAATACGGGGGGGTTAAAAGGTACCCAACCCCCCAATTTTTATTAAAGGGGCCACTTTAATTTTTTTTTCTCCTTAGAATATTGGGCCTTCAAATCTACAGCACTGGCAAACATTTCGATGAAAAACTCGCACCAGCAAACTTTTTACAAAAAAAAAAAACGTTTTTCTGAATGTTAGTTTAACACCCTGTAACTTTGTTGGGAGCCAGTTTTTGATATATGTATATATAGACAAATCCTCTTATTTTTTGGTAATCTATCTGAGGATGAATTTATGACATACCTTTTTGAAACACCTTGTATATTATAAAAATGTATCGTCAGTGTTATTAGGTGCCGGCTTTTCTTTAAAAATTATTTTGTAAAATGTCCTTGTTCTAGAAAACACTCATTTCTAGAAGTTTTCTGAATTTCTGCTTTAAGTTATCATATAATTGAATTGACTAATTGTGTGTTTAATTAAAGGTATATCACTTTTTAGTTAAAACATTCTTTGTATTGTTCTATACTTTTTAGATAATTAGAGAAAACAGTAGACCAACTTAAAATATTCTATTTCACTATCAAAAATGTATAATAATGAATCTTACATCAAACGGAAAAAGACATTTTAGGATGTCTTTCTAGGTATTAACTTAAAAACTAATTATCATGTATATTGCAACTGTGCTCAAATAAATAAATGTTTTTATACTTGACTATAGCAACAGAAAGACATTTTTTAGATCATAATGATCTGGATAACTCAAAATAGTCAAAATCCACATTATTTAAGTTGTTCTAGTATTGTTTTAGCCTAGCGATATAAACTCTAATAATGAACATTCATTGTTTTTTTTTGACGTTTTTTAGTAAATAAAAAATAGATGAATAATGTGATATTCTTGTTTAATTTGTTACTACATTATATAGTTTATTAGTGATTTAGAAGCAAATTACGTTCTATTTATAGAATAAAAAATCACTCATAATATCCAAATATTTATACCTATATCTCTATATTTCGGACACGAAGACTAACTAACTATTTTATGTTTTTTGCTCTAAATAGTTTTCTTATGAATTTTGTAACCTTTCTGCTTTAAGCATATATTTAAGGTTCATTTTGTTTAAATCTAAAATTAATTAGGTACATAATGTAAAAATTTAAACAATACATAAAATTAGTAGATTAAATTACAGTTTAAAAAAAAATTGTCAACAAAAACGTGGCTTTGTCTTTTTCCTTAAAAATTCTTTTATTATTTTAGTAGCAGATGAATATGGTCAGGAAATAGTGACAGGATTATTATACCTCTCTCGTCGAAATTTACTGAAATTGCATTTTTCTTTAATATTTTCCTCCTCTGAGGTCTGTAATAAAAATCTTCATTAGCATAAAAAGTTATTCAGATGGTCATTTGTTGAATTCCTAAATTTTGGAACCATTTATTTATTTTTATCATATCAAGAAAAGGAAACCTACAATAAAAAAATAATAATAAACGCTATTATACGCCGACCCTCGAACGGAGGATATAACTATTGAAATTTTATAGAAAGTTTCTAAGCACTTTGAAACACACTATACATTTTACATACATACAATTTTAGGTCCGCTGACACTAAAAAAAAAAAAAATTTACCTTAAGCCGGGTCCAGATCAATAAATATTTAGGTTGTGCGTATTATTTGACGCAAATTTGCTCGTGTTTGTCAAAATATTTCTAGATGTGGACTGTGCGCCGCACAAAGAACCACGCAAATATTTGCGCCAAATACAACACACGCTATTCACCGGTCTGTCGGTTTTTTTGCCAACTTAAAAGAGATTTGCGTCGAACGACCCTCGAGTGCTTGTTTTAATGTGGACTTAAATATTTTTTTAGTTTGTACTATTATTTCAATCACAAATTATTGCTACGGACGACGGACGAAAATGGATCGCAGTAGATACACCAACACAACGCACATATTTGCGCGATAAAATAACAATAAAAAAAATATTTCCGCCGCAAATATTTTTGTCGAATTCAACACACAACATTCAATACACACATTTATTGATCTGGACCCGGAAAATCCTTAAAAATTTTTGTCGGGTCTAGATCATAAAACAAATGTAAAATTGTTGTAGAAACGGCTAAATATCAATATTAGACCATTCATAGAGCAATAAACCATACCAAATTTTTTCATAAACGATCTAATTTTCTTATTTTTCATTTTTAGTTTGTTAGGAAAATAAATAAACAATTAATTATTTTCAATGACAATTGATGTTTCCAGTTTCTATAAATGCAATGTTGCGAAATGAAGTAAGAAAACGTATAGGGGAAGGCGGGGCAGAACGAAGCAGCGGAGTAGAACGGGTTATGCCATTAAAAAACCGAACGTGTAAACGGAAATATCCGAAATTGCACTGAAGTTTACTTAAAAGCATCGGTTACATACGCCAGTTGTCCCAAAAACGTCGAGTATATTTTTTTATTATTAGATGCTCACAATAAAGACAGGTTCGTTAAAAGTTGGTATCGAGGTTCACTGGCCCGATGCTAGTGAGGGTTGGTTAGGTTAGGTTAGGTTAAGTTAGGTTATTTCATGATGATTGGGCATTAATTACGGCATGTCGGTACTCATATTTGTAAAAAATACTTGTTTTTTTTTTCAATTTGAGCTGTGTCCAGGCCGTTGGAGTCTATGCCGGTCAGCGTAGCTAGGTATGGGTTAAAATTTTCTACAAGAAGTCGTGGCTTTGTCTTCTTATTGTATATCAATATTGACGTCGAAGAGTACTCTGCCGATGAGGGTGAGGAAGAAGATCTTGATGTGGGTATTTTTTAAATCGTTAGTTTTATATAATTTTTCTGATACCGAAGTCAACTGGTTGGCCTGGTACAACACAGAGCATAGGTAAAAATGACCATTGCTATGTAATAATTGATATGGCAACATTGTATTTGTTGGACACATGTCACAATGCCAATGTCAATTGTCATTGGGTTTATGAAAATTGGATCATTTTGACGAACTTTAACCTGGTCGTAAATTAAGAAAATAAACTGTTTACGAAAAAATTTTGAATGGTTTATTGCTTTATGTATGGTCTTGTATTATTATTTAGCAGTTTCTATAACAAGAAATTAATCAAAATGATGTAGTTCAAATTTTTTTAACATCGAAATTAGAGGACACATTATAAAGTTTTAAGGTAAGAAAAAAATATTTTAAAGCGTTTGCAGGGCAAAAAAGTATTTTAAAATGTGTTTCAGAGGGCAAAAATGGTCTTAAAAAAATAGCTCGTTCGACCGTTGGAGGATTTTTCCTAATAATTAATTAATTTTTACTATAATTAATATGAGACAGATGAAGACGAACTTAGCTGGTGTTTATTTCCTCTTAATTTTACTTTTTCAAAAATAAGGAAGTTTAATTGCAAATTAAAGTTGATTGCACCGCTTCTGATAATAAAGTTGTGTTTGTAATTACCTATGATATAATCTTAAAGAAGCATTTTTAACAGGTCTTTTACACATAAAGCATGTTTTCACCATATTAATACAGATAATAAATCTTAAATATACTGATATGAATCTCCCCCGGACTAGCTCTGAGCACCAGGAAATTCCTCCCTGAGGGTGTGCTTCAGCTAAAATAATCAAACAAATTAAATTTTATATACAAAAATCTTCACAAAAATCAAATTCTCCGATTGCAACGGCTTCTGTAATATTCTAAAAAAATAAAATCAATCCTCTTCACTCTACTCTAGATCTGCACTTCTCTGCTACGTCCCGCTACTGTCACATCTGACAGGTCTTTCTCAATATAATAATCTCAGTATGCAAATTAGTACTTATCTTTTATCTCTCAATGTCCAGGTACAATGTCTCCTGCTACTTCAATCTCGGAATCAATCTCTTTATAAATAATACTTATTTTTCAAAATTATCTTTTATTATTTCAAATTCTTCAATACACCTATTACTGGTAAATTGTGATTTTTATCGTAGCTCTTATTTAAATTTTCTCTAATAACAACTCTTTGAGTTAGACTGCGAAGGCGGTCGGTCAATCACGACCCTCACCCTTCGCCGGGGTATTTCTAACTGACTGTTTTCCAAAATCAATAAAAATCACCATTTTCCATAACAACGAACTTTGTTTCAAACTTTAACAACGCAATTAATGTAGCTTCACATACTCAGGGTGATATCTTTCCTGATGCCCGTATGTAGTCAAATCAGGAAACCATATCAAATCCTCCAAATTATTATATGTACAGGTACAAGTTCAACACCCTGTACATATAAAAATTTCCACGCAGGAATAGCATGACAAGGCCGACACTTGTCACATATCTGCCATGTTCAAAGCCCATTACAAACACACAATAATAACAATTACACTAACTTTGCCTCAAACAAATACACATCCTGTATATTAAAATACCACAATTTTCTCCCTACTTCTAAACCTTACTGTATAACTATTTTCCTCCTTAAACTGATAAGCATTCAAATTATTGGAATACGCAAATTAAATTGCCACATATGGCTAAAAATACCAAACATTTATTAAAATATCCACCTTAAACAGCATTTGGAATGATAATTCCATTATTGTTAGACTGGTCTAATGCTGCCTTATGAGTAATTACCTGTTGTATTTCCGAGCACTGTTCACAGCTCCTGGTCCCAAAATTTGTACCCTTGCTGCCTTAAATATAGCTACATGCCCCTTTTTAAATTTCACATGTTTCCAAATGCTCCTATTCCTCTTTTCTTTATCTAACCACAAACTACGTTTCGAAGAATCCCCCTTTTTGAATCTTACACGTTTTCTAATGCTCCTACTCCTCTTTTCCTTATCTAACCACACACTATATCTCAACGAATCCTCCTCTTTAAATCTTACACGTTTCCTGTTCCTCCTATAGATTTTCTTCTTTATGTTCATAAATCCACAATTCCACAAAATATCTAACACCAGATCATATTTGAACTTTTCTAACAATACCTGGCTTCTTATTTTTAAATTTCCCCCTACTTCAATATCTGTAACCCCATTATAATAACCCTTACTTCTTTCTTCCGCTATTTTATTATCAATGTTTACTGTTTCCTGATCCTTAACTAAATTGTCATTAACCTCTGTCCCCACAAATCTCCTAACCTCATCATCCTATACCTTCTCTATCTCATCTATTCTACCTATAACCTCTTCTCTAATAACTTCCTTATCTGTTTCTACTTTTACCAACTCTATCTCTTGTCCTAGCTCAACCTCAGTATTATCTAACCTACTACCCACCTTACGAACCTCTTCCACTGCCATATCCATATTTTTCTCCATCATTTCCCTATCTTCCTCTAACATTTTTATCATCCTAGCCCCATCTTCCTCTAACATTTTCATCATCCTAGCCCCATCTTCCTCTAACATTTTCCTATTTTCCTCCCTATATTTTTTCATCCTGGCCCGATCTTCCTCAACCATACTCAATATCCTAGCCAACATACTCATCATTTTTTCTTTCTCTGGTATCTCCTTAATTGTCCCTTTTTTCACCTCCATATCCTCTCCAGCACCTGTCTTTTTTCCGTCCCTGAGATCCATTACCCCGTATAAACTGAACTGTCAAAATGACGTGTTGTCACAATTTTCAAATTCTGAAGTTTTATTTAGATGACCCTCTTACACACACTTACACACACTTACACACACTTACACACACACCTATGGCAAATATATTTCAAGTGCAGGTCTTACCAATCCGTAATCCTTGTAATATGCTCAGTGTTGAATCTGCACTTGCACGTATCTTGGCGCAGCTTCACGTTGGACGAAACTTGAAATGAATCCCTGTTCCCAAGTTGGGCGCCACTTGATATGAATCTCCCCCGGACTAGCTCTGAGCACCAGGAAATTCCTCCCTGAGGGTGTGCTTCAGCTAAAATAATCAAACAAATTAAATTTTATATACAAAAATCTTCACAAAAATTAAATTCTCCGATTGCAACGGCTTCTGTGATATTCTAAAAAAAATAAAATCAATCCTCTTCACTCTACTCTAGATCTGCACGTCTCTGCTACGTCCCGCTACTGTCACATCTGACACGTCCTTCTCAATATAATAATCTCAGTATGCAAATTAGTACTTATCTTTTATCTCTCAATGTCCAGGTACAATGTCTCCTGCTTCTTCAATCTCGGAATCAATCTCTTTATAAATGATACTTATTTTTCAAAATTATCTTTTATTATTTCAAATTCTTCAATACACCTATTACTGGTAAATCGTAATTTTTATCATAGCTCTTATTTAAATTTTCTCTAATAACAACTCTTTGAGTTAGACTGCGAAGGCGGTCGGTCAATCACGACCCTCACCCTTCGCCGGGGTATTTCTAACTGACTGTTTTCCAAAATCAATAAAAATCACCATTTTCCATAACAACGAACTTTGTTTCAAACTTCACATACTCAGGGTGATATCTTTCCTGATGCCCGTATGTAGTCAAATCAGGAAACCATATCAATACATTTAAAACCCTTACACGGCTATAAATAATTATATTTTTCGTAAAATACAAATCAAAAATTGACATGTATCAGAACTCTCGCTGTCAAACTTGGCAACGCTGATTAAATATGCCAATTACAGAAGAGGTATTCCCCCCCTCAGGGGGAGTAGATGTTGCTAACAAAAGTTAGCGCGGGGAAGGGGGAAAGACTTATATGTTATTGATCTATACTGTCAATTTAGTTAAATAAAGCCTGATATTTTTGGGTTAAACATCAATTTCACTACATATATAAGAATAAAAACCGACGGAACCGCAAGACAAACATATTATGTTAAGATTGTGCACACCCTGTATACAAATTAATTGATCTGTAAGTTTGACAATATTAAAAAAGTAACTTGTCAAGTATAAATCTTTATTCTATTATAAAATATAATATATATAATAAACCACTGCACAAGAAATTCTACAGGTTATGAGCCCAGAAGCCTTATATTAAATTAAGGGAGCAGTTAAATTAGCTATTAAAAAAAAAATGAACATGATGCAAAATTTACCCCAATTGACAAGTGGAAATTTTTCGAACTGGAAATTCAGAGTGTTTGCCCTATTAGACGAAAAAGGAGTCAAAGAAAATTTGGAAATAGATATTCAAGAAGTGACAGAAGAAAAGAGAAAAGTCGAACTAACAAAACAGGACTCCAAAGCAAAATCGTTAATTATACAATGTCTATCAGACAAACATATTGAATACACCAAAAGTAGCAAAACTGCAAAAGAAATGATGGCATCATTAGAAAATGTTTTTCAAAGAAAAAGTACTTTCTCTAAACTTTACTTAAAAAGAAAACTGCTATCATTAAAATTCAATGCTTCAGATAATTTAGAAGATCATTTTATTATATTTGAAAAGTTAATAGGAGAAATAGAAGGAACAGGTTCAAAAATGGACGAAAATGACAAAGTATGTCACTTACTTTTAACTATGCCAGAGAGCTACGAATCAGTTATAACAGCATTAGAAATATTAATCACAAACTTGACCCTAGAATTCGTAAAATCAAGACTTTTAGAAGCAGAATTAAAATTCAAAAATCTTAAAGATGAAACTGGCATATCAACAAATGAAGTAACATTCAGTGCAAATTATCATCAACATTGGTGCAAAAGACAATATAATAATAATGAAGCTTGTAGATGCTATGATAACATAAACAGCGGTCCTTCTACTAGTAATTCATTTCAGAACCCAAAGTATAATCCTAGATCAACCAATCAAAGACGATTTTTCATAGGAAGAAACGCTAGAAAATTTAGTAGCAGAAGAGGGCGATTTGACAGAGAAAGAGGTTACAGAGGTTACGGATACAAAGCAAATTATACAGAAGAAGAAGAAGAAGAAGAAGAAGAAGAAGAAGAAGAAGAAGAAGAAGAACAAAAAGAAGAAAATGAAGATGATGAACTAAGTTTTATAGCTTTTAGTGCTAACACAACAACTGTAAATGAAAATTACATTACTTTTATTGTTGATTCAGGAGCCACTTACCACCTAGTACCTGAAGAGATGGAAGTACACATGTCAGATGTGAAATATTTAAATCAAGAAGTAAAAATTTACATAGCAAACGGTAAAAGTTTAACATCCATTAAAATGGGCAATCTCAAATTATTTAATAATAAAAGAAAAGTGAAAATCAACGCTTTAATAGTACCCGGCATAAGTCATAATCTTTTGTCAGTGGGAAAACTGCTAGAAGATGGCAAACAAGTAATTTTTAATAAAAACAGTGTAAAGATTATAACCAAAGAAGGAGTATGCATTGAAAACGAAAAGATGGGAAAATTGTTTGTAATACGTTTTAATATATGCAAAGATAATTGCTTGACAACTACTGAAGATCTGTGGCATAAAAGATTGGGCCATCTCAATAGAAACAGTTTAAAAAATATAAAGTTACCTTACAGTAAAAGCAAATGCGATCTATGTATGAAGGGAAAATCAACAAGATTGCCATATAAATCAGTAGAATACAAGAAATCAAGTAGAATGTTTGAACTCCTACATACTGATATATGCGGTCCAATAAAACCTAAAACAAATAATGGAGAAAGATATTTCCAAACAATCATTGACGATTTCTCCCATTTTACCACCACTTATCTGCTTGTAACAAAAAGCGAAGCAAAAGAAAATCTTATAAACTATATAAAAGAAATGAACGCTGAATTTGGAACAAAAACAAGTAAAATTAGATGTGACAATGGCGGAGAATTCTCATCAAACGATTTTAAAAATTTCTGTAGAAATAAAGGAATAAAATTAGAATATACAATCCCATACACGCCCCAACAAAACGGTACGGCCGAGAGAATGAATCGTAGCTTATTAGAAAAAGCCAGAACCATTATGCTTGAGTCGGAACTTCCAAAACACCTATGGGGCGAAGCAGTAAGATGTGCCACCTATCAACTAAATCGATGTCCTACAGCGGCTATAAATGGAGAGGTTCCAGCTAAAATAAGATATGGCCGAATAAATTATGACAAACTTAGGATATTTGGAAGCAAAGCATGGGTTCATAATGAACCAGTACATGGAAAATTCGGGGCCAGAGCTACAGAAATGAGAATGGTCGGATACAGCGGAGCAGGATACAGGTTGTGGAACTCGACAGAAGATAAAATCATCTGCGCAAGAGATGTAAGATTTGACGAAAATGAATTAAATTACAAGACATCTATAATAAGTGACAAAGAAGAAAGTACAATAAACAAATTCAGTATAGAGGGGACAATTGAAAAAGAAAATAAAGTATGTGAACAGGAAGAGAATCAATTTAGTGATGAAGGAGAAGAAGAAAATCATGCTGCAGAAGATATTGACTATACAACTTCAAAAAGAAAAAGAACTTTGCCTATTAGACTAAACGACTACGAGCTATACACAGCATACTGTCTTAATGCAAGTGAAGATCCAAAAACTTACAAAGAAGTTGAAAGTAACAAAGAATGGAAAATTGCTATAGAAAAAGAGCTTGATGCACACAAAAAGATAGGAACGTGGATACCAGCAAAGTTACCAAAAGGAAGAAAAGCAATAGATACAAAATGGGTGTTTAGAACTAAAGAAAACGGATTGAAGAAGGCTAGACTAGTAGTTAAGGGATTTCAGGAAGAAACTTTCGGAAACGTGTATGCTCCAGTAGCAAGAATGTCAACAGTTAGAATGATGATTTCACAGGCAGTACAAAAACATTGGAAAATTAAACAATTAGATATACCAACGGCTTTTTTGAATGGAACTTTAAAAACAGAAGTCTATATTAAACGTCCAGAGGGTTTACAAACAGAAGAAAATACTTTTAAATTAGTCAGAGCTTTATACGGTCTAAGAGAATCTCCTCGTTGCTGGAATGAAAGATTCGATCAATTTATTAAGCAGATTGAGTTTAGAAGATCTAATTACGATTTCTGTCTTTATACCAATAAAAGGGTATGGCTTCTTATTTATGTGGATGATATCCTATTAATAGGAGATAATGAGGACATAGAAGATGTAATAAAAAAGTTAATTGGAGAATTTAATGCAAAACTGTTAGGAGATATTAAAAACTACCTAGTAATGGAAATTAAAAGAGAAGGAAATGAGGTAAGCTTAAGTCAAAAGAGAATGATAGTAAAAGTTTTGAAAAAATTTAATATGTTTGAATGCAATGGAGCAAAAACACCTATGGAGACAAATTTACAGTTAGATGAAAGAGCAGAGATAGTGAACGTTCCCTATCGTGAACTAATAGGAAGTCTTCTATATATTTCAACTGTAAGTAGACCAGATGTAACTTACGCTGTCTCATACCTCAGTCAATTTCTGGATAAACCTAACAACCAACTATGGCAAGCATCCAAAAGAGTACTGCGATATTTAAAAGAAACTCAAGATCTTACACTAAAATATGTAGCTTGCGAGAAGAATTTAACTTTCTTGAAGGCATACTCTGATGCAGATTGGGGAAGTAATACAATTGATAGAAAGAGTATTACTGGTTCTATTGTCTTCTTTAACGGAAATGCAGTATCATGGTTTTCCCAGAAACAAAATACTGTTGCATTATCATCTGCAGAGGCAGAATACGTCGCTGCAGCCTCTACTAGCTCTGAGCTACTATACTTAAAAGGAATTTGTGAAGATTTAAACATAAACACTACCACTGAAATTCTTATGCTTATTGACAACAAGAGTGCTATACATTTAATTGAAAGTTTTGAAAATAGTAAACGTAGCAAACATATTGACATTAAAAATCACTTCATTAAAGACTTAGTCACTAAAGAAATAATTAGAGTTGAGCATATCCCAAGTACCGAAAACATCGCTGATGTTTTTACGAAGTCACTTCCAGCAGTCAAGCATCAATACTTCCGAGAACTGATTGGAATTATTTAACTTGTTATATTTTTTTTTTTTTTGCAATTTTTATGTTATAATAATTGAGGGGGAGTGTTAAGATTGTGCACACCCTGTATACAAATTAATTGATCTGTAAGTTTGACAATAATAAAAAAGTAACTTGTCAAGTATAAATCTTTATTCTATTATAAAATATAATATATATAATAAACCACTGCACAAGAAATTCTACATATTAAACAATCATCTCCCGCAACAGAACAAGCTTCTCACAAAAACACGCCTAAATTAATGACAAGGAACCGCCAACCTCACAACGAACAGCTGTTTGACACTTGACAAAGTAATTAATTCCAATTTAATATTTTGATAATTACTCAGGAAATTGTTCGTAAAATTGAATTACTTTGGACTGGAAATATAAATGGTGAGGCCTAGTCTCAAATTAGGCTGATGAGCGATATAAATAAACAACAAAGATCATCCGTTTAATACCAGAACGATGTCGAAAGCGCTTTGCATAAAAAGAAATGCACGAAATGTAAATTATCTTTACTGATCTAAGCTGTGTGCTTACAGTTCTTGGAAAAGTCCGCCAACGGTCGAACGGCTACTTTTTTTAACCATTTTAGACCCTCTGAAACACATTTCAAACTACTTTTTTTGCCCTGCAAATGCTTTAAAGTTTTTTTTTTTCTTACCTTAGAACTTTAAAATGTGTCCTCTAATTTCGATGTTGAAAAAATTTGAACTACAGGTTAAAGTTCGTTAAAATTATCTAATTTTCATAACCCCAATGATAATTGAATTTGGCAGTGTGACATGTGTCTAAAAGAAATACAGTGCTTCCATATCAATTATTCAATGACATATATAGATTAATAGACTGCTCATAGTGCTCATCCATATATAAACAAGACGACGAAAAGCGGGTCATATTGCTTGGCTTGCCGAGTGCTCACCAGGCAGAATCGGTCTGGCCCAAATGAGTTTAAAACACATATTTCATCAAAGTAGGAATTGAATTAAAAAAAAAAAAAATATCTGTATGTTTATTTCAAGACAGGAGCTTGCGTTAGGTATTTTAAAAAAGGATTTTGAGTCGTAACGTCCAGTTTCCCAATTTTCAAAACATTTTAAGAGATCTAACCAATTTTGAACATAGATATAAACAATTTTACACTCATGTGTATATAACTAACTTTAGACCATGACTACTATATAGTGGCACTATTCGGACACTTGATTATTCTTTTAAAATTTATTTCGCATTATAAAAGCAGATATTATGCAAAAATTGAATGAACTTTTTAAAGATTTAAAGTTAGTAGCTTTTTCACATTCTAAAGTTTGTCCCTTTAGACAATTAAGGATTATTTTGGCGGTGAATGTGAATGATTTGATGAATAGTAATAAAATTCCACCAGTGGAAATCTGATCAACATCATAGTAAAATGGACTAGGTACAAAGTGCAATCTTAGTTGACGTCAAGATCCGTGAACCTTAGCATCGGTAAGAGGGAAATAAAGATTCTGACTTACAATCACAAAAAGAACGTACAACTAAGCTTAGTCGATGTAAGTTAGCTCAGCTAAAACAAGAATTATGGCTACTGTCTTTAATAATGATATGTTGCCAGTACTAGTAGAATGTTAAGTGTTGAGTTATCTTCTTCAGGCAATGGATGTACGTATGCATAATTTAAAATGTTTGGTTGATTATAATTATTATGTTTAATGTGTTTTTGCAGTTAATGAACATATATCTACTACTGAAGCAGATAATGAAGATTTGTGTGCTGCTGAATAGCTTTGCTTGATTTACAAAACTTTGTTTAAAAGCAGAAAATTGGGATCGATTGTTCAACACAAGTGAAGAGTGGTGATTTAGTTGATCCGTTTTCAAACAGAATTGTTAGTGCTAAAGAACTATCTACTTTAATAGGATTGCAATCCTTCCAGTTATTAGCCACCATTGTGGAATTAGTAGCAAAGTTGTTTTTAAAGAATAGGAAAAATGAGATCAGTTATGTCTGTAAAGGATCAAGTTATATTTACTTTTATGAAGTTGAAAAATGATATGCAAGATATAATGTCTTATTCATTTTATTTGGAGTGAATGAAACTTTTTATCGTTAAATTTTTTAACAGTTTTTAATAAAACTGGTAGAAGTTCTTAGTATGGTATAATTCGGCCTTCAAAACAAGAAATATTAAATAATGTGCATCTATGTAAGTAAGAGTACTACTACTTGATTGTACCGAAATCCCAATACAGCAAGCCAAATGTCTTTGTTATAGGGTAAAAAATTACTCTGACTACAAAAAGAGGCATACTATTAAAATATTGACTGGAGTGTCACCTACTGGTCTCATTACTTACAAAAGTGAAGCATATGGTGGTAAACTTCAGAAATAGACATTTTTTAACAAAGTTCAATACTTGAAGTGTGTGAATCATTTCTCGATAGTAAAATGTTTAACAAAAGTTTTCTTATTGGAAACATAACAGAAGCTGAAGGTATACAAATTATACAGCCTCCTTTCATCAATAAAAAAAATCAGTTCAGCCATCAAGAGGCTTTACTTAATGCCAAAATTGCCAGAGCTAGAATTCACATAGAAAGAACCTCCGTTTTTCTTCTATTTATATTGAGTTTTTATTATATCATACTTCTCTGTATCTAACTAACTTTTAAAATGTACTTGTAAAGCCCAGATAGCTCTAACTCGGGTCTTTGAATATAATAATATTTATGTAATTGTATTTACAATAAATACTTTTTTATTATTAATATTATTATTATAATTCGTAAAATTATTATAAACGTATTTACCTTGTACCTACTTGTATTGATACTTGCGTGAAAAATGAAATGTTACTTTTTATATTTCTGTAGCTGGTCTTACAAACCTTTATAGAGCATTTAAATTTAAAAACAAAACAAGTTTTTATACTCAAATAATTAAAAAACTTAAAACAGAACATAAGTATAATTAAAACTAAATAAAATAAACAATTCAACAAAATGTCCGACTGAGTAATGACAATGAGAACAAAATCTCAACTAGACTAAACTTTCTTTAAAACCGGTCCTGTGAAAGGTTTGTTTACCAGTGAGCACTCAAAATTGAGACAAAACACAAACATTGCATGCACTAGACAAAGAGAAAACATCTCCCAGTTCGACCCACTTTTCATCGTTTTATTTACGTATGGATAAGCAGTCTATTTAAACTATATATGTCATTGCAATTATTACATAGCAATGGTCATTTTTACCTATGCCCTGTGTCGTACCAGGCCAACCAATTGAGTTCAGTATCAGAAAAATTATATAAAACTAACGATTTAAAAAATACCCATATCAAGATCTTCTTCCTCACCTTTATCGACAGAGTACACTTCAACGTCAATATTGAAAGACAATAAGAAGACGAAGCAACGACTCCTTGTAGGGTGGCGGCTTCACCGCCATCAGACAATTTTAACCCATACCCGGCTACGCCGACCGGCATAGACTCCAACGGCCCGGACACAGCTCAAATTGAAAATAAAAGAGTATTTTTTACAAATATTAGACAAGTACCGACATGCACTCAATCATCATGAAATGAAATAAAAAGACGGATGTTTGTGATTACTACAAAAGTTTTTACTTCGGGATCCAAATTCACCTGCTGGCCAGACACTATGTAATTGTTCGGCTACGGTGTATGGCCTGAAGCCATATCCAAACAGCCAACTTTCATTAACCGAACTATTTCCTGACGTATATGTTTTCTTACTCGATTTGGCAACACATTTATAGAAACTGGAAACGTTAATTGTCATTGAAAATAATTCATTGTTTATTTGTTTTTCTAACAAACTAAAAATGAAAAATAAGAAAATGTTATCGTTTATCAAAAAATTTGGTATGGTTTATTGCTCTACGAATAGTCTCATATTGATATTTAACCTTTTCTACAACAATAAATCAGTGAAAATGGTTTATTTTACATTTGTTTTATGATCTAGACCCGACAGCAAATTTTAAGGATTTTAAGGTGAACAATTTTTTTTAGTGTCAGTGGACCTAAAATTGTTGTGTATAGTGTCTTTCAAAGTATCTAAAAACTTTCTATAAAATTTCAATAGTTATATCTGCCATTCGAGTGTCGGCGTATAATAGCCAGTTCTTAACCTCTTTTGCTTCCTTTTAATCAAAAAAATTGTTTTTTACATTTTGAGGGACGGCGCTCAAATCACCCGAGACCCGCGCAACGAATTCTACTCGTAACATTACGTCTAGACCTGTTTTAAATTTGTCATCATGCCCGTATTTTTACTGGACTAATAGCTCCGAAGCCAAAGTAGATTTTAATTGGGTAATTTAGAAACGTCAACAGTATGGAAATTGTGAGTTTCATTTTGTCTTATACTCAATCTAGTTCAAGTTCACTTTACAAAGGGCATGCATTTTCCAACTTATTACTTATTAATGAACGTTTCTATTCTAGAAACAACATCGTTAAAGCAACAATGTATTATTATCCGCTCAAAATATACAAATGACTATTTTAGAAGCACCAACAAATGACTAAATTTAAAGAAGAGCCTTTTTGCTACTACGTATGAAGATTGACGACAAAGCATTTGTTAAAGGTATTACATAGAACGGTAGACTGAGGCTGTAAATTTAAAATAAAGTATCGCAAGGAAAAATGCCTTGTTTAATATGTTATTTATGATAAGGATCTCTGTTTAAAATATAAGTTTGAGCTTTGTCATTTTTTGTAATATTACGGTTCTTTAGATATTTAATGTTGCCGAAATAGGGACAGAAAAACTTGTTTTTTCATTAAATGTATCTTAAAATTGATATTTTTCTGGTGAAAACTGAAATGTAGAAGCATTCAGAATTGTTTTATAAGAAGTTAGATGACTATTACTCCAATCGAAGCAAGAAAAAACCTTGAAATATTGCGAAATTGACGGAGATAAGTTGTTTTTAGGATTTGAAACCTAACCTAAGCTACTGCAATCTACAAAATCATTTTAAATCCGTACAATGTTGTCAAGTTTAACACGGTTTTATAATTAAGTTGCTTGGGGATAGAGTGATTTTATTGTCTGATTTTTCATTGGGTTTTTGAGCATGTAGATTTTAATTATAAAACGGGTATTATATTTTACGTTGTATTCTTTTAGGTCGCCACAGAAATTCTGCAAGCTAAGCAAACTTCTGAAAAAAAAACGAGAAGACAGTATCTATTACCTTTTATCTTCATATGACGTGTTGGAAGTGGGAGAAGAAAAAATTGTTATTAAAAAGGATAAACATGATGAAGGAAAGTATGTTTCACTTGTTAGTTACGAAAAAATATTTAATGTTGTTTGTGAAGCACATATAAATGATGGTCATGGCGGTCGGGATAAAATATTACACAACTTAAAAACAAAATATGACATTGGAAGATATGCTCGAAACATGTGAAGTTTTCCAAAAGAAAAAAACAAGTCTGATGCAAATTTGACTATAAAACCTATTATTTTAACAAACTTTAACTCTAGAGGACAAGTGGACCTTATAGATTTTCAATCTTGCCCAGACAATGAATACCGTTGGTTGCTTAATTATCAAGATCACCTAACAAATTTTTTATTTTTACGTCCTCTAGCATAGGCGCCGAATCCCCGGGGCTCTGGGTGCGCGAGCACCCAGAGCAGTTTTAAACTGGGTGCGGAGCACCCATATCAAAACGTGGACAAAAAGTGCCAATAAAGGAAATGAAGAAGCTGTTGTTGCTCAAGTTGGTATAGCGACAGGATGCCTCGATAAAATATTATCTTCGGAGCTGTATTTTTTGTGATAAAAGATAAAAGATTTTTACAAAAACTTGAAGATAGCAGGAGATCAGTCTGAGGATTTTAGATTTTATCGTTATGGAAGAAGACGAATTTGATGTTAATTACGTGAGAATTATTTTTCATGATTACTTATATTTTTTGTGAAAGAAAACTTCTAACTTCTAAAAATTATTTTTTTTTCGTACCATGACCTAACAAATTTTAAAATATTTTATAAAAAGCAACTCGTTCTAACCCACTTTTTTTCCAAAATATAAAAAGCATTGCACTTTTTCATTTTCTAATTTGCTATTACAACCAAAATAAGCAATTTAACAAAACATATTTTTCTAAATTTCATAAAATGGGATTAGTAGGGCGCTTTATTTTTCAATAATGTTGTTTTAAACATTTCTTAAAATAAGCTTTTGGGGGTTAGGACGCTTTCGCGCTGATAGCTTCAATTATCAAGACAAGAACTCTGTACATATGCTATTGAGCAAATTCTTGAGAAAGAAGGGAGAACATTTAAAATTTGCTCCCGATCAAGCACAGTTAGAAGAAAACGTTCATTTAGAGTCAGAAACAGCTCTCTAGTAGTGCTGGCGAGAAACCAGGTCATCTTCCAAAAAACGCTTGGACCCGTCAATTTTTGATTTTAGTAAAATCTTAAATGGAAAGATGGGTCGAATCATATCTTATTTTGAAGGTATTTTTACCTAGATAATAACCCCCAAGTTTTACATCGCTTCTATCTATGTTGGCCATACAGTGGTTCTCCAAAAGTACAAAACCGGTTTAACATAATTTTTACATTGTTATTAAAAATAAACGAATTCTTTGTAACAATTCTAGTTTTATTCCTGTGGCTTTCAATTATTGTTATCAGATGACATTCTTTGGTCGCCGTAAAGTGGAAATATTCAGTTTATTTTGCGTAAAAGTGGCATATTAGTGATAATGGTTTACTCAATTGCTGAGAGGGTGCAAATAATTTCACTTTTTTTGCGAACAATGAATGTGCTAATAGAACTGCCCAACTGTTTAACAATCAACATCAAAATCGACAAGTGCATCGAAAGTATATTTTGGAGTTGGTCCAAAAATTTTGGGAAACGAAGTCAGTAGCTAACTAATAACGTAAAATGGAAAATGCTGTAGTAAATGAAGATACAGAGGTGGCAATTTAAGGGCATGTTGTTCAAGAACCCACATTGATTACAAGACAGTTCGCGATAACATCTGGTATTAAAAGAAGTAGCTTTCAGAAGATATTGAAAAAACACAAGTTTCATCCCTACAAAATACATCTGGTAAAAAAACCTAATTAAGACGATTTTGATAGGCGATTACAATTTTGTGAAATTATGACTGAGCGGGTAATAAATGATCAGCACTTTCTTTTCAACGTGTTTTTCAGACGAATGCATTTTTTTTTTCTAAATGGTACGGTTAATCGTCACAACTGTTGTTATTGGTCCGATTCAAATCCCAGAATATTTCATGAAGTGCATACGCAATATCCGGAAAAATTGAATGATTGGGCTAGTATTTTTGGTAACTTTTTTACCTGGAACTTTAACCGCAGAAATGGAATTATTAGAAAACACCATTTATCCAGCATAACTAGAATTGATTGAGAATGGCGATCAGTAGGTACATAGCAAACAACTTAATGGAAGCCACTGTTTGTCAGTATTTGGATCAAACTTTTCCAGGTCAATGGATCGGAAGAAGAGGAAGTATTGAGTGGCCCCCACGGTCCCCGGATCTAAGCCCGTTAGATTTTTTCATGGGGCCACTTGTAAACTAAAATTTATGCCACCCAACCAACATCACTGGAAAATCTGCGACAACAGATAATTGATGAATGTTATCAAATTACCCCAGAGATGCTTCAAAAGTCTGAGAGAGTTTTGAACAAAACCTCTATTATCGCATGGAGGCATAGGGTCAGCATTTTCAGCATTCCTTAAGTAACTAGTAAGCTTTTACAGATAATAAAAATTTTTAAAAGATCATGTCTAGGAAGACAGTAGCGTTTTAAAACTCGGGGGTTAATTTATGTAAAAATACCTTCAAAATAAGCTATTATTCGACCACTCTTTCCATTTAAGATTTTAGGGGTAAGTTTTACCCCCGCTAGAGGATTTCCATTCAGGGGTGAAACTAGCAAACAAATGTTTCCCCCTAAAATCAAAAATTGACGGGTCCAAGGGTTTTTTCGTAAACGACCTGGAGTGCCCAAAATTAGCTTCGTGTTGTTTTCATATGGCCACCCTCTATATATACAATAATCCATTATACATGTATTAATATATAATCAAAATTCCCCTTTTAAATTCATGATAGTTAATAAATGTTTTATATTGTATTTCTACTTATTTCATTGGTACTCTAGCACCGCAACACCACTGAATACCAGTGGTGGCTGCACCGAGCATATAGGGTTGCTAAATGCCAGATATCCCGATTTAGGTGGGAGCCTCCAGACTATCCAGCAATTGAACATTTGACAATACCTTTTTTTAAGAAAACTTTTATAAAATCAACGTTTTAAAATGGCTATTTAAGTGCTTTTAAAAAGCCGGTGATGCCTTTAAGTGCATAGAGGCCGGGCACCCAAAGCAATTTTTGAGTTCCGGCGCCTATGTCCTCTAGCATACTCCAAAATGACAATGGTCGAGAATTCACGGCATCTGTGATATCGGAAATGGTGAAAATTTGGCCATGTTCAAAAATTCTTCATGGTCAACCAAGGCATCCACAATCACAGGAAAGCATAGAGAGAAGCAATCAAGATGTGGAAAATTTGCTTAGAGCGTGGATGTCCGACCATAGTTTAAAAAACTATTCACTGGGCTGTTATTTCGTACAGTTTCAAAAGAATAGTTCCTACCACAAAGTAATTGGACGTTTACCATATAAAACATTATTTGGAGTTGACCCTAAAGCTGGATTTTCTCATATGAATCTACCTATAGATTTGTTGAATAAAAATGAAAATAAAAATGACTTGCCTTTATTAGAAAAAGAACAGATGGAAAATGAAAACCTGCAAGAAAAATCACAGTGTGATGAAATAGAAGAACCACATGGCATTGGGAAATCGGTTGATGGTCACAGTGATGTTGTCGATGATGTTGTTCACTCGATTGCTGAGCATCAAGAAGAGAAAAAAACATTAGTGATTATCAATGAAAACACAGAAGAAATATTTAGTTAGGAAGAAATTACGTTATGCATTACATGCCCTACAGATGAAGGTAAATATATATTATTTCAAAATACAGCAATAATTGAAGAAAACAGACATGATGCAAGCCGGGGCCAAAAGCGAGCAGAAGAAAAAATGCGTCCTTTTACTAATTGATAAAATTGATAGAGGTCCTTCTGACATGCAAAATTTAATGTGTGTTGTAACAGATTACAAAAATGGGGTCTATCAAGTCGGATGTGTAGCTGGTCGAATCAAATCATGGTTTAATCGACCTGATTTAATAGAAACCAAAGAGGCATTTCTTTAAGTAGATGAGGTCCATGAAAAGTTTATTCTTAATTTGAGAAGCTGTGCAGTCGCTGTCACTTTCCGGAGGTCAAGGATACTATAAGTGTTCAAGCAAGCCAGCGAAAAAACAATGTTTGTCAAACAGATGTGTTTGTGTCAAAAAAAATTCTTTGTTATTCAAGGCGTCATAAAAGCGCACCTTGAACTAATAAATAATAAATTATATTATTAGTTATTTTATAGTTTTCATGTAAATTTTATTTTTTTTTTTCGTTCCAATTAGTAGGTTCTATTTTTTATAGTAAGCTCTAGATAGGCGAACTTAATCTCAGAATGAGATTTTTTTTTGTCCAAACCATTCTCCCCTGTGTAATTACATACTGATAATGAGTTTATGTTTTAAATTTAATACTTAATACCCTTTCCTGTATTACTGGCATCACTGTCCTAATTACAATGATTGACTTAACCCGGCAAACAGAGTAACTTAAATCATTTATTTAGTTACAGCGTTTCACTAAAACGGTGTGTATGTGTGTGTGCGTGTGTGTGCGTGTGTGTGCGTGTGTGTGCGTGTGTGTGTGCGTGCGTGTGTGTGTGTGTGTGTGTGTGTGTGTGTGTGTATGTGTGTGTGTGTGTGTATGTGTGTGTGCGTGTGTGCGTGTGTGTGTGTGTGTGTGTGTGTGTGTGTGTGTGTGTGTGTATGTGTGTGTGTGTGTGTGTGTGTGTGTGTGTGTGTGTGTGTGTGTGTGTGTGTGTGTGTGTGTGTGTGTGTGTGTGTGTGTGTGTGTGTGTGTGTGTGTGTGTGTGTGTGTGTGTGTATGTGTGTCTGTGTGTCTGTGTGTCGCATAACTCATGAACCGATAAACAGAAAAACACCAAATTTTAAACTTAAGCTTTGTGCCAGCGTTCAATGAGCTGATTAGATTTTGGGCAAAGTCAGAACATCTGGGGGGGTACTTTATTGATGGTAATTTTTATATTTTTTGGAATATATCTGTTATTTACGTTTAAACAAGAAAATTCTTTAGATAAAAGTTACTTACAATATTATTATCAATATTTTTTGTATTTTACAAAATTTTCCTAAAATGGACCGTATTCGAGATATTTGAGAAAATGTGTAAATTTCAATTTTGAAGAAAATTAAAAAACGGATAAAGAAAAAAACATTAAATTTTAAATGTAAGTTTAATTTCGGCCTGACGTGAAACGATTAGATTTTGGACAAAGTCGGAACATCTGGGGGGGTACTTTATGATAGGCCGTTTTTATATTTTACGGAATATATCTGTTATTTATGTTTAGAGAAAAAAATTGTTCGAATAAAAGTTACTTCTAATAATATTATCTATAATTTTTGCTCTATGTAAAAATTTCCTGAAATGGTCCGTATTCGAGAAATTTGACAAAATGTGCAAAATTCTGATTTTTATGAAAATTGTTGAAATAAAAGTTCTTTGCGATATCGATCTCTATAATTTTTGTTTAACATGATTTTTCTAAAATGAACCGTAATGGAAAAATTGTAGGAAAAGTGCTAAATTAAAATTTTTCAGTATTTTCGTTTTCAATGAATATCTATAGAAAAATGTTTCGAGGTAGATGTATGTGGAAAATGTATATATTTAGTTTATATTCCTCTAAACATTTATAGAGGTGCTGCAATAGGTTGTACAAAATAACCGGAAAAAGCCTGTAATAACTAGATAGGAAAGTCATGTGTTGGACACATCAGATTTTTTTTTGGCGTACTAAAAATGATTCCTAAAACCGTTAGGTTATAACTAGGGCCGGGCAATTATCAGAACAAATTCTCAATCATCGATTATTTAAAATAATCGGTTATTTACGATTAATCTATTTCTTAAAAATAATCAATTTTTTTCGATTATTCGATTTTTTTCGATTAATTAATTCTTTTCGATTATTCGATTCCTTTTGATTCTTCAATTATTTTTGTTTAAACGAATATTTTTCAATAATCGAATATTTTTCAATAATCGAATATTTTTGAATAATCGAATATTTTAGATTTATCGATTACTTATAGATTAGTCGATTATTTATCGATATTATATATCAATAGAGTGCTAGTAAACAGCAGTCGGTTAATAGTTGTATTTGAAAAGAAAAATAACTACACCTAATACGAACCCAAATTAAAATATCTGATGTGTTTAACACATAACTTTCATGTCTAGTTATTATAGAATTTTTCCGGTTATTTAGTACATCTTATTTTATACCACATACATTTTCCACACAAATCTTACTCGAATTTTTTTTGAAATACATTCATTGTCAACGAAATTACTAAAACATTAATATTTACACTTTTCTTCAATTTTTTTGACTACAGTCCATTTTAGAGAAATTATGTATTTATCAAAATTATAGGGAATGATATCACAAACAACTTTATTTGAAGAATTTTCTTCTCCATCAGCAAATAACAGAGATATTCCATAAAGTAAAAGAACTATACCCTATAAAGTACCCCCAAATATTTCGACTATGCCCAAAATTGAATCAGCTCACCACAAGAAGGATTAAAGCTCAAGTTTCATGTTTTTCTGTTTATCCGTTTTTGAGTTAACTTAAAAATTCGATATTTGCACTTTTCCTTAAATATCTCTTTTGTTTATTTAATTAAAGGTTACATGAACAAAACTTAAGTTACAATATACTATTAATAAAAATAAGTAATATAAATAAAAAATAAACAATTTTAAAAATTGTGTTCAATATAAAATAGGAATTTTTAAATTCTAAATTTAAAAATTTCAACTTATAAAAATGTTCCATAATTATTATTAATAATAAATAATACCAATACTCATTGATCTCACCCAGGAAAAAAATAATCTCTACTTTAAAAAAAATTAATATAAAAAATAAATTAGAAGTAGCCGAGGTAAGTAAAATTTTATTATTATTTTTTTTATATTTTGTATACCATTACAAATATATTCAAATTAGGCTAATATATTACGGTAATAATTTAGCAATATATTACCTATATAAAATTTTTACATGTATCCTCTGGAAAAAGTTATAGTGGCGCCCATGTATTTATATAACTCTGGAGCCCGTTCATTTTATTTAGGAAATTTATTTAATAGAGAATAGTGTCGACCGTTATTGGCATAAAAAGCTTTTCTTTGATCTACAATTGAGCATGCTGAGATTCTCAAAAGACATTTCTGTTTGATCTAGTTACAAGTTCACTTTGACTCTCACATATAATATTCTTACTTTTTCTTTCATTTAATCAGTCTAATAAAATTTAAACCTATTTTATATACAGTGCTACTCAAAGGTCCTCTGCCCACTTGTATATTACGACTAATAAAATTTTGAGTGTGAAAATTAACGGAAAACAAGAGGTAACAGGTCACGATGACCTCACAGGACTATTGTGATCAATAATTTTAAGTAGAACCCTATCCCAAGTGACACCTCGTTTGAAAGGTACTTAAAATACCTATTTAGTCATACTAATTTTGTTTGGATTCAGGTTAATTTTGGTGGATGAACCAAAGTTATAAATAGCATTGATTTCTGTTGGTACAGATTCGTTATTCAATCCACTTTTCTGCTTTTTTATTTTATAAAGTTTGAAGGCAGCAAGAATGTGTGCACCTATCTTTCAAATATCGCCCATTCTCCACACAGATGGACACAACATCCAATCTTGTTTGCTTCTTCACTAGAAACTAACAGGAGATTTAATTTTTTTCTTTTTCTGAACGTTCTTTGGCCCTAATACGATATCTTTAAATGCTGATTGAATACTGCCTGGACCAGAAAGAATTATGAGCTAGTAATAGGATGCGACTCAAATACTCATTACTTCATTTGGGGCAGTAAGGATAACAACAACATTAGAAGCAAGTTACTGTATGATTATATAATAACCAAACATTCTTGTATTTTAAATAAAGAGACTGCACCAACTTTTTTTAAACTCTCGCAGTAGATATCACTTTATCCACAACTAATATCTTTAAATCAATTTTAAACTGCAAGTGTCTGATGAAATTTTAATGTCAAACCACCACTGGTTAACATTCAAAATAAACTTAATGTTGCCAACCTCCACGTTATTTTGGAACCCTAGGAAGACAAACAGGGCAACCTATGATCATTTTTTGCAAGATGATCTGAGTGAGATGGAGGCCAAAACATCAAACAATAACAATGCTTTGGAAAGGTACTCGAACACTAGCCAAAGCACAATAAACAATGCTTATAAATTGGAAATTCTGTTCTCTGAGGCTAGTCTATCACATGGTAGTCTCATGAGTTGGATCAGCCCAGGAAAATGGCTAAAAAATATCACAAAAAAAAATAGACAAAAACAGATAGATTCAAAAAAATCAAAGATTTCTTACAGGCTGCGAGGCTTTACAAAGCTCTCACACACTGCAGTATTAGTGCGCTAATTAATCTTGTCTCTTTATTTCAGTTTTCTGAGTGAGCTCGCGGGAGCGAGATGCTTTCCCAAAAGCCTCTAGCTAAAATGAGATATCAACACGTTTACAGATCGGTAAAACGAACACACAGTGACGTCATAAAGTAGGGCGGGGCATACGAATCTATCAAATCATAGATATAGAATAAAGAGATGAAATAAAGGTACTAAAAGTGTTTGCGCTTTTGCATTCCCCTTTTACGACATATGTTAAACTCGAGCTAGATAGTTTTGATGATAAATATCAATTTTTTTTAAATAGCATGATTTAAATGAAATAAAAATATTTGCATTTCCTCAATCATTAATTAAAAAAATATTAACTTAAAATTATTCAAAATATATATCAAAGTGCCTCCACTTGTCATATATCACAAAATAGTGTTTATATCGTTTCTACCTACTTCATTCTCTATCTTTAATCTCCAATCAAACTGTCAAAATTTAAAAATCAACACATAAGACAATTTTAATTATGTATTGTATTTATTAAAAATTAAGTTTAAATTAAACTGCGACTTTAATAAATTGGAAGTATGTGTGTCAATTCAATGATTGTTAACGAAAAACGTCTCAGGTAAAAAAATACTATTATTTTTAGGTTATGTTTGTTTATTTCCCAATTACGGTTGTAACTTAAATTTTGTTTTTGTTCCAGAGTCTACAGAATAGTCATGTGTTTTATACCTAACTATACATTGAACAATTGTTTTTTGTTTCAAACAAGAGACAAACGAAGTTTCAAAAAAGTATGAGAATTTTAATATATATTTTATTAAGGGCCAGTATTTTTTACCTCTGATTACAGTTGAAAGTAACTACTTGCTGATTAAACTATAGAGCTATTGCAAACCTACTGTAAACCTACATGTAACTTTACTCAGAGGTAAAAAGATCGACCCTTAAACAAGGATAATTTCTTGACCGTAGTACAATTTATATGAATAATTGTTTATTTTGTAGGTTGTCCCTAATGAATTTAAAGTTATAGAGAAATGCCCTATCTATAAATGCTAGAGGTACTGTAATATTAATAATAATAATACTCTCTCTAATTTACCCCCTTACGAATGAATTTTAACCCCAAAAGCTGAGCTTGTGCGGGGAAAGGGACGGAAATTATTATTATTATTAACCGTGGCGCTCCGGGGCGACTTAAAAATGATTGATGGTGCCATTTGACTTACAGGTGAGGAAAACCCGGAAAACCTTACCCACCATCATCGAGACGGTAATGCATGGCGATTTTATAATCTGCATGTCAAATCAACAGAAATTGAATTTATATTAATACGGCACACATCAAATCCTATACCGAACCATGAAATTTAATTAAAAATCCACATGGTCTGGTCTGGGATTCGAAGCCCGGCAGTCTCCGACCATAAACTTGCCTATAAATAAATATAAGCGCGTTAGACTGCTACACCACCGACCCGATAAACAGCGTCAGACTGATGTAGTGCTGAGAATTTTATAAACTTACGTTTAAAAGGATATAAAATGTAAATGATGCACTGGCCTAAATTTATTCAAGAAACTTAATAGTTGTGTCTATGTTAAGTATGTACCTATATCAATTATGAAGATTAAATTAAATATTTAGCGATATCTACCTGGGAGGTAAACTGAACTATGTCGACATAGTGCACGGCTCAGTGGTATTCTATACCATGCCTCAGATAGCACAGGACGTCCTAAAGACGTCAATTACATGTCCATGTCATGTCCATTTATCGTCTGTACGTCAAGGACCAATTCTGGACGTCTTAAGTATGTCCAGTTTAATAAATCCTCGGGACATCAAGAAATAGATATCCATAGAATGTCAATTCTACGTGCTTTATTATATGTCCATGGATTCACATTCGCATTGTATTATTATTATTTGGTTATATTATATAAACAACATATATAATGAGATAATATAAATAATTATTAAAGATGGCATTATCTCAATATCCAATTGAATGAAGGCCAAATAGACAAAAAACGAAAAAGGTCATTACAAGAAAGAGACATTAACAAGTGATATTTTATTACAACATATAATTTTTTTTTAATCAATATAATTTTCTTTACAATTAGACTCTGATTCAGACTCATCATTACTTGCCGTTGTACCTAAATTAATAGTAATTATTTATTTAGATTCAAGCACTGAAATATTCTCAGGGCTCAGGTTTTATTAAAAAAAAAACATGGTGTTCAATGTTCATGATTCGAAGGTATGTACATATTATACAAGTTCTATCATTCCACTATTGGACTGTGATTCAACTCTGTGAGTTTGTGGTTGATTAATATTAATTTTTTGCAGTTTGTAATATTTTTATCTATGTAAAAGGTGGAAGTTCTCCAATGAATACTATAAAGCTAAAAGGTTAGTGAATTTATAATGTCTAGCAGGGCAAACTTAAACAAACAGATTGGATTTTCATATTGATCTGCCTTTCATTTTGAAAAAGCGATTAAATTATTTTGAGGTTCAGCTAAAAAAGCAAATATGGCTAAATCATGAAAAAACTGAACTGTTGTCAATCCAGGCATAGTTGAAAAGGGCAAAGTAGAGGAGAGACGGGATGAATTTGATGAAAAAGTTTTGATAATTTTATTATTCATAGGTTATTTGCTTATTTTTTTTTTTTAATAATTCATTATTTTCACTAATTTAATTAAACATTCTGTTATTTTCGTTCTTAAGATATCCTGATTATTAACGATGGAAGTTCCAAAGATGTCCATAAGATGTTCACGTCCGTGAAATGGACGTTGTAAGAATGTCCTGATTGTCCAAGTAGTTTTTTGAACGTCCATAAGACGTATTTGTTCTATCTGGGGTATAGTGATGTCACAATAAAAGTTGACTTAAAATTAAAGATAACACTTTGTTCAATGTTCAATAAACTTATAAGTTAAACGTTAAACAAAACTTTTTAACTCTCACGTTAGTAGTTCTATTTATAGAGGCATGATGAAGGTATATGACATTATGTCATAATAGAAAATTTGTTATAAGTACCAACAATTCATATATATTAAAAAAAAAGTTTTAATAGTTAGATTATTAGTAAACAATACATATTGTGACAATAATTGGATCAAACTGCATTTTTTATCGTAATAATTAACCTAAACAACATTCAGTCTGCTCTACTAAAAAGTTGACTAGAATGACATAGCGCAGTTTATCTCCGAGGTACTGATACCTATTAAATAATTTTCAAAACTTTGACTTCATCATTCTTTTAGTTTACTTATTTTTTAGGCTATTATGTTATTGTTTTAGCATTGATTATACTCTTATTATCATTCTACTCTTCATACAGCAGTCTGTGAATAGTAATATAGGTTTACTTTGTCCGATGTCACGTTTTTTGTTTGCACGATAAGTCAAATACAAAAAATAATATCAACTTGAAAATTTTAAGCAAAAAACAAGCTCTATAAGGGGAAAAAGCCTATTGATTTAAAAAAAATCTGATTAAAATAGGGGGTTAGGATGGGTTGAAATTAAAAAAAATTCTGAATTAAAAACGAAAATCGATATCAGCATGAAATGTTTAGTAAAAATGAAGCTCTATAAAAAGAGATAAAGCCTATTGATTCTAAAATAAAATCTAAATAAATTGGGGAGATAAGGAAGGTTTAAATATTAAAAAAAATTGTAATTCAAAAAAGAAAAATTATATCAACTTGAAATTTTTAGCAAACATCGAACTCTATAAGGAGAAAAAGCCCTTTAAAAAAAATCTGATTAAAAATTGGGGCTTTAAAGGGGGTTAAAATAAAAAAATAAACAAATCAAAAATGAAAAGCGGTATCAACATGAAATTTTTAGTAGAAATCAAGCTCTATAAGGAGATAAGGCCTTTTGATTGTGAAAAAAAATTGAATAAAAGTGGGGTGGGGTTAAGGAGGTTAATATATTTAAAAAAAAATCTAACTCAAAACAAACAATATTATCGACTTTAAATTTTTGGAAAAATCCAGCTTTACAAGGGGATAAAGCCTATTTATTCTGAAAAAAAATCTGATTGAAAATAGGAAATAAGGAGTGTTAGCCCTTTTCTTCTCATTAACCCCTTGGTTAAAGACAGGGAGGGTTAACAGTGTAGGTTCTTTATTTTTACTTAAATTACCCGGCTAATTGATAGGTTACAATCAAATAAACAAATTCGTACTGAGAAGAGTTCTTTCAGGAATATATTTTAATTAGACAAAGTATCTGTAGTTATGTTGGACAATATCAAGATTATCAAATGGTATAAAATTTAATTAGTATTCAATCGATTACCCAAGGTTAGTACTAACTGTGGTTTACAGTGATGAATACTGCATATAAATATTACGCAAATAATAAATTATAATTTGTATACAGTATGTTTTTACTTCTCCAGTTGATTCCTTTAATTGGTTTACTTGGTACCACCGACAGGATGCTTGATAAACTAAACTAATCTTACTTGTTATGAAGAAGAACACTCTTCAGGTTTTCTGGATGGCTCTAAATTGAACTGGTAAGTAACTTTACCATCTTAATCTGATAGGCACTGATTCAGCAATTTCAGGTACTTTAGCAGCCTATGAAATACATATACCTATCTTATTTTACCGGGACCAGGAAGCGAGTAGGGGTAGCTGTATTCTAATAGCTACTCTTTAGCTATCTACTTAGCTCGAAGCAGCGGGAGATATAGCTTAGATTGCTAGGTAAGCAGAAGCTGAGGGAGGTATTCTAAAAAGGCCTAAAATATAATTAGGTACAGTTAGCTTGGGTAAAAAAAAAGAATTTATACTATAAATTACTAATGCATTTATTTTATACATGTATTTCTGTCTATAACTTACCACTGTTGGAATTGGGGCCTCATAAGTTTATTTTAAAATTATTTAGGAAAATATAATCCGCAAAAGTGTGTATATATCTTCTTAGATATATAAGTAACTAATCCTAATAATAATTTATTCTTTTCAGACTAATTAAATCCGGAAAATTCAGAGTTGCACGTGCACGTCTCTAGGTTAGCCAGGAAAAGAAGCGGGAACAAGAGGGAGAAAACGAGAGAGCGAGAGATAAACACTCAAGAGAAATTATGGAAGAAATAAAGACCCATATCCTAGCAGTTAAGCAGCCACTTAAATGAAGGGCTTAGCAGCATTAAAGGCAGTACTGGTAAATGGTAAAAGAAGAATATTCAAGTGATCTGTGCCCTATATATTAAAACTATTTATGTAAACATAACCATACTTAGAATGTTTTTATTATTATTAAATGACGTCTGAGGATTTAACTATTTTATTTATGTTTTAAATGAACTGCTAAGAAAATTAATTTGGATTATTCATCACATCTTGATATTCGTAAGTACATTTGTTCTTTTAAAAATCTCGTCTTTTACTACAAATCGTTATTTTAATAAATCAAATCTTATTATGCAATAAACCCGTAACAGGGGGTCTGTTAAACTGTGAAGAGTATAATTTAGTATGCCTCTCATCATATAACTTTATTCTAGTTTATATCTGTGTAACAATATGTATTGTGATGGGACTGATCTTATAAAATACACATTTCAGTTATAAAAGGTATTTAAAAAATCTGATGTGTCCAACACATGACTTTCCTATCTAGTTATTATAGGCTTTTTCCAGTTATTTTGTACAACCTATTGCAGCACCTCTATAAATTTTTAGAAGATAAACTAAATATATACATTTTTCACATACATATTCATTGAAAACGAAAATATTGAAAAATTCAAACTTAGCATTTTTTCCAATTTTTCCATTACGGTCCATTTTAGAAAAATCGTGTATAACCAAAAATTATAGAGATCTATATCGCAAACAACTTTTAATTTAACAATTTTCTTAAAAATCACAATTTTGCACATTTTGTCAAATTTCTCGAATACGAACCATTTCAGGAAAATTTGACAAAAAGCCAAAATTATAGATAATAATTTAAGAAGTAACTTTTATTTAAATAATTTTCCTTTCCAAACATAAATAACAGATATATTCCATAAAATATAAAAACGGCCTCCCATAAAGCACCTAAACATTTCACGTTTGGCCAAAATAAAACTTATGTTTAAAATTTGGTGTTTTTCTTTGTATCGGTTCATGAGTTATGATGGATACACACACACACACACAGACACACACAGACACATACAGACACACACAGACACACACAGACACACACAGACACACGCAGACACACACAGACACACACAGACACAGACACACACAGACACACACGCACGCACCCACACACACACACACACACACACACATACACACACACACATACACACACATACACACACACACACACATACACACACACAGACACGCACGCACGCACGCACGCACCCACACACACATACACACACACACACACACACACCACAGACATCATCCCGAAAATAGTCAAAACGGATTCAGGGGACCCCAAAACGTAAAAATCCCTCGAAAACTGGAGGTCGAAAAAATCAAGATTCCTATACTTTCCTTATATGTATACAGATAGGAAAGTAAAAATATATTTTTTATTTGACATGTGTGACAAATTATAAAAATGATTGAATTTACAATAAATTCTGAAAAATTGTAGGTAAAGTATCATGTAATAATATTTTTTACACAAAAATCAATGTCAAGCTTTCACATAACCTGATATATATTTAAAAATAATCTCAAACTATGAAGAAAAGTCAGTTGACTAACTTATTTTTATAGGTGGTTTTCAACGTATTAAAAACGAAACAAATATAACATATAACTAAAATATTCATTTATTCATTCATTGATAGTTGTGGTACTTGAAAACAGTATGATATTGATAATAATTACACTTGTACAAAGTTTTGAAACGAAAATTATTGAAAAAAGTGAACACATAAGTGTTAATTTATATATTTCTTATATTTATATAGGTATTCCTTGTAGCTGAGTCCTTGACCCTGTGATTTTTTTATTATAGTATATTGTGTATCAATCTCCGTACGATTTGAAATTTACTATAAATGCTGACGATACATCTCGCTTCTCCAGAAGAACAATGACGCAAGTGAAAATTAATGATTCCACAGAAATCGCAAATTAAAAAAAAATGTAATATGAAACTTACAACTAAGACGTTATGGAAAGGTTTGGAAATAATCGATGAGGAATTCGAGATAGCAAATTTATATTAGTTTTAGACAAAACTACTTTATTTTATTCTTTTTGAAACAATTGAAGATTTATAGGTCTTTAAAGTAAAATATGCACTTGCGTCATTGTTCTTCCGGAGAAGCCACTATTCTGTTATTTGATAAAACCGACAAAGAAATTGTCTGTTAATTTAAAAATGCTATTGTTTACTTTGATTCTTTCTTTTCAAACATAAATTTATATTCTTATATTATAGTGATACGGAAATAAGTCAAAATTATCTCGTTAAAAAAAAAAAATTTTTACATCCGCATGGATATTAACTATTTTAGACACAGACTACAAAACAATAATTTTAAATAAGTAACAATTATGTAAAGCTAATGGTCAGTATATTTTTAACTTATTGAATTTAAATATAATTAAAAGGAGTGAGAATGGATAAATAATATATTTCATAAGATATTCGTGTGTATTTACCTAGTGTATTTACTACAGCGTCGTGCTTAAACTTCGTCTTCGTGCGATATCGCCATCATATTCACTCTTGTTGCACAAACTTCTATTGCAATACCAATTTAAAAGTATAGCATGGCACAATAGTTGTAAAATTTCATATATAGGAAATAAAACAATGTACCAGATTGAATTCAGACAACAAAAATCTAAAGAAGTATTTAATTGCCTACTGGTTATACTCTGTGGATTAATTCGTAGCTACATAATTTTAAAATGGTGTCCAATGCTAACTCCTTGTGCATTATGAAATATTTTCTTTACTTTTTATTTTAATGTTTATGAATTTTTTCTTTTCTGTTACATAAGTTAAAAGAGAGTGAAATCTGTATATTTTATATTATTATGATTTCTTTTTTACTTTACGTGTTCTATAAAATACATTGTAAAAAAAGCCTTACAGTAAATAGAGTATATCAATATATCACCATAAAGTCCCGTTTAAAGTTATTGACCACAGTGGCTTTGTGAGGTCTTCTATGACACGACCTGTAGAAAAGCTTACAACTATTTATTTTCACCCTCAAAATTTCATTAGTACAAGTAAATTCAAAATATATGATGGGGGAGGAGACTTTGACTAGCACTTTATATTCAATCTTAGGAATTTGGGTATCCTTGAAGTTGTCAAAACAAACAATTTTGATTATCTTCCACTGTTAATCATTAATTAAATTAAAACGAAGACATATTACGTAATGAATATTTACATTCCAGTAAAGTAAATTGTTCGCTCGCTCAAAATGTTTTAGAATTGGATAAGTTGCAAACAGTAACGTAGTTAAATGTTTGTTCTGATCGATTATTGACGCTAGAACAGTTTACGGAGAGCATTTTTGAGGCATTGAAATGTAAAGCATAGCAGTAAGATTTAAGTTCAATAATTTATGAATTTCGCAGGCTATTCGCATCCCATTCATCCTTTTTAAAGTTTAAAGTATTTTTCGCCATTTTTCAATTTCTTTTTTATTATGTCAATATCAGATATACCCAAAGTGTGGATCGAGATCCATTCTTCCTTGGAATCACATATTTTTAATTTACTTTTACCGCAATTTATTTTTAGCCAATCAGAAATTTGTTTTCGATTTCATTTTTTTTTTTTGAGAGTTCTACCTTTTAGAATAGAAATGGATCGTTTTCGCATGTCGACTCTTTGATAATTACCAATTATTTTCAAGTACTTTACGGTTACCCTTCTTTGGAAAATGATGAAATAAACTTAAGGTTTATATGGACCTCCGGAAAAAGTATCTGCACGTTCAAATTTTTGAAAAAAATTGTGATTGTTTATACAACCTTTGTTGATCGGCTGTGTATAATTTGTTCTCAAGAAAAATCGGGAAATTTACTTTTTTATAAGTATAAAACAAAGAAACTAGAATATCAAGAGTGATCATTATTTTATAAAATAAATTAGTTTTGGTTAAGAAACATAATTTTTTTGAAAGTTTTTGAACTTGCTGAAATGACGAAATTGAAGAATATATTTTATTTGCAAAAGTAAGATTTAAACTACAAAAATGAATGTAATATTACAGAATATACCTTCAATAATTATATTTGACTACATTGACCTCGAAACAATAACATTTTTTTTATAAATTTAGTGATAAATTCAATTAAACAATTACACCATTTTAAATTCCCTCTTTAAACGCCTTATCTATGAGAGGTGCTGCAATCTTAATGAGTGCTTTCTGAAATTGCTCACAGAGAGCACTAAATTTGCTACTCAAACAGAAATTTCGGATGTCGGCTTACACATTTAATTATTAAATGGAAGGTTTGTTCTGAATGATGCATGTGTTTTATCTATTAAAAGAGTTAAACAGATGTTTACCAAATATTAGTATCATATTGATTAGTTGTTGGTAGAAATTGGATGGTAAGAAGGGATTTAAGAGGATTGGCAAGTACAAAACGGATTTTGAGATTAAAACAACAGGCATTTGGTAATGACACTTTTTCTGTTGAAAAATTTAAATTCTTAAACATCTGATTGGCTTAAAAACCATAATAGTACCTAAGTAGGTATTTTATATTTTTTTACTCCAAAATAAAATATAAACTATTTTTATTATAACTGAATTTATAAAATAGACCTTTTAAAAATCCGTATTGATCTACAAAAAAAAATCATTGCTAAACATTTATAAGCATATAAGTAAACTTGTAAATACGGACCTGTTTTTTAATTTCCCTTAGGGACAAATTTGGCGCCATCTATTAGAGAAGCTCCGAATTATTCTGTGTTTTTTTGTGTCATCGGCATCAACTGCTAAGGTTATAAGCCTCGTGTTATATGTAGGCTTTGTTACTGTTTCCCAGAGCCACTTTAGGAACAGCACTGTTAATTAGAACCCAACAGTGAATGTTTGAGTGGGGAATCCTACCAAGGTAATCTGTGTTTACTCGTATGCAGTTTTAGGAAGTTTTATTTTATATGCTAGATAATTGTTACACATAAATGGCGGTTTATAAGTTCTTCCAAAATTTACTTTAATGAGCTTTTAAGGAAATTGACGCAATTAATTTAGATATTTAAAGTGGCATTTGTTGCTTTAATATATAACCTATTCAAAAAAGAATTATTTTCATCATCGGGCAATTATTACTGGTATATTATTAGCTTTATTTCATCGTAAAAATTACCATATTACAGGAATTATTTATAAACGATCTCTGATAGATACACCAAAAACCTTTCTTGAACAGTAGTATATATCTTTTATCGGCAGGAATTTTTTCACTTTTCTCCTTGTTGTAGTTTCAGATAAAAAGTCCTTGAAAGAACATTGTGTATGCCTATGTTAAGTATATTGCCCACGCGCGCCCTTAATAAGATTTTTCTTTTACCTTTTTTCTGTAAAATCAATCGCCAAAAGAAGCAAATTTTTTCTCTACAGAGTTCATATCATACTTACTTTATATAGGTACTTTACTGTCAGGAATATCCATAACGCTTTCGAGAAATTCTCTAATTTTATATTACACGTAACGATCGCCGTATTATTAGGCAATTCTATGTACCAAGTGCTTTAATAGTAATATAACCACAGGAACAACATAAAACAATATAAAACAATTAATTTTTTATGTTGAGAATCTAAATATTTCATTCGTGTTTTGACAAAAAGGCGTAAGCGACTTGAACCTGTTAATGCATTAGATGCAAAAAACACGTTTTAGCTTTATACACTTGCGTGCATAAAAATCGGCCCACGCTAAACTTTTGACTTTAACTATATTTTAAGCTATTGCATAGTTTTTATCGCGGGCTTTGAGCGCGGCGACCGAATCAAGATATTCCGTAACGAAAATAAACTTAACACCCCCCACTCCGACCGGCACAGCGGTGCAGCGTTGAAAGCCATGGAAGGTTTTATCCGACCCTATTCGTATTAGTATGAAGCGGAGTTAAATATACGTCTGCGGACTGGAACGTTTATGCAATACAAGAACTAGAAGAGCTTCCTTTGGCTTCTAATAAATTGGTATCACAAATGTTCCCGGCTGGCGTAAATATTAGATATTAATTTTTTTTACACGATTTATAAAATCGAAAAATCGAAAAATCGAAAAATCGAAAAATCGAAAAATCGAAAAATCGAAAAATCGAAAAATCGAAAAATCGAAAAATCGAAAAATCGAAAAATCGAAAAATCGAAAAATCGAAAAATCGAAAAATCGAAAAATCGAAAAATCGAAAAATCGAAAAATCGAAAAATCGAAATATCGAAAAATCGAAAAATCGAAAAATCGAAAAATCGAAAAATCGAAAAATCGAAAAATCGAAAAATCGAAAAATCGAAAAATCGAAAAATCGAAAAATCGAAAAATCGAAAAATCGAAAAATCGAAAAATCGAAAAATCGAAAAATCGAAAAATCGAAAAATCGAAAAATCGAAAAATCGAAAAATCGAAAAATCGAAAAATCGAAAAATCAAAAAATCGAAAAATCGAAAAATCGAAAAATCGAAAAATCGAAAAATCGAAAAATCGAAAAATCGAAAAATGGAAAAATCGATAAATCGAAAAATCGATAAATCGAAAAATCGAAAAATCGAAAAATCGAAAAATCGAAAAATCGAAAAATCGAAAAATCGAAAAATCGAAAAATCGAAAAATCGAAAAATCGAAAAATCGAAAAATCGAAAAATCGAAAAATCGAAAAATCGAAAAATCGAAAAATCGAAAAATCAAAAAATCGAAAAATCGAAAAATCGAAAAATCGAAAAATCGAAAAATCGAAAAAGCGAAAAATCGAAAAATCGAAAAATCAAAAAATCGAAAAATCGAAAAATCGAAAAATCGAAAAATCGAAAAATCGAAAAAGCGAAAAATCGAAAAATCGAAAAATCAAAAAATCGAAAAATCGAAAAATCGAAAAATCGAAAAATCGAAAAATCGAAAAATCGAAAAATCGAAAAATCGAAAAATCGAAAAATCGAAAAATCGAAATATCAAAAAATCGAAAAATCGAAAAATCGAAAAATCGAAAAATCGAAAAATCGAAAAATCGAAAAATCGAAAAATCGAAAAATCGAAAAATCGAAAAATCGAAAAATCGAAAAATCGAAAAATCGAAAAATCGAAAAATCGAAAAATCGAAAAATCGAAAAATCGAAAAATCGAAAAATCGAAAAATCGAAAAATCGAAAAATCGAAAAATCGAAAAATCGAAAAATCGAAAAATCGAAAAATCGAAAAATCGAAAAATCGAAAAATCAAAGAATCGAAAAATCGAAAAATCGAGAAATCGAAAAATCAAAAAATCGAAAAATCGAAAAATCGAAAAATCGAAAAATCGAAAAATCGAAAAATCGAAAAATCGAAAAATCGAAAAATCAAAAATTCGAAAAATCGAAAAATCGAAAAATCGAAAAATCGAAAAATCGAAAATCGAAAAATCGAAAAATCGATAAATCGATAAATCGATAAATCGATAAATCGAAAAATCGAAAAATCGAAAAATCGAAAAATCGAAAAATCGAAAAATCGAAAAATCGAAAAAACGAAAAATCGAAAAATCGAAAAATCGAAAAATCGAAAAATCGAAAAATCGAAAAATCGAAAAATCGAAAAATCGAAAAATCGAAAAATCGAAAAATCGAAAAATCGAAAAATCGAAAAATCGAAAAATCGAAAAATCGAAAAATCGAAAAATCAAAAAATCGAAAAATCGAAAAATCGAAAAATCGAAAAATCGAAAAATCGAAAAATCGAAAAATCGAAAAATCGAAAAATCGAAAAATCGAAAAATCGAAAAATCGAAAAATCGAAAAATCGGAAAATCGAAAAATCGAAAAATCGAAAAATCGAAAATTCGAAAAATCGTGAAATCGAAAAAAGCGAAAAAGAAATTCCGTAACAAAAATAAACCTAACACCCCCACTCCGTGCATCGTCTAACTTCGTTTCAGTTCGGCAGACTTCGGCACGGTGTTTGTGTGCGTGCGACTAGACGTATGCGTGTAGACTAGCTGCAACTGCTCATAACTGATTATATCTCTTTTAGACACAATTTCGGAAAAATTGAATTTGAAAATGAATAATGATCCACAAGAATCCACAACAAAATATGGGACCACCATTGACGCGGTATTTTCCAGATATTTAGAGGATATCGAGTCTTAAACTTATGTTTCTTATTTCAGCTACCATAAACCTATAATTTCAATGATAAAAATTCCTGAATAACCACCTACATGTATTGTAAGATAATAAAAATATTTTAAACAATGTTAACTTCTCATTTATTCAATAAAAGAAAAAAAATTGTTTTCTTATCGGTCACCACGCTCAAAAAGTGTAACTTGAATTAATATCAAAGAAAAAACTTGAATTAATATTAAAGAAAAAAAAATACTGCATAAATAAAATAAATAAATAAATAATTATAATTGCATAAGTTTATAAAAAGTGCTATGCAATAGCTTAACCGCGGCAGTCCGCGAGTGCCACACGTTTTTTTTTTAATTATTCATCAGATCAAAAATATGCTGTTTGAAAGACAAGTTAATAATATGCTTTAATGTTGTCTAATAATTAATTAATAACAGTAATGTTGTTTAATAATTTAAAAATAAAATAAAGTTAAATAAAAAATAATAATAATAAAAATTATTATAAATACATTATTATATATAAAATAGTACTATTTTTGTCGCTTACGCCTTTTAAAAATATCATATTTTTATAAAATGTACTTACTTCTTTTATGCAGTTACGCCTTTACCAGTTTGTAAAAATAGGAAGAAAATGACGATCAATTGTCTACGTTTCACTGATTTAAAACCCAAAATAATTTAAAAAAAAATATATTGAAAGAAAATGATACATTATTTTAAAATGTTTGAAAGTTCCAAATTATTAAATAACTAAACAAACAAAAAATTAATAAGTTGTCGCCCACAAGACATCTAAGAAAACTATTAGGCGTAAGCGACATTTTTAAACAAAATTTAAAGTTATTTTTTCACAGTTTACTTAAAAAAAGACGTGAATGTAACAACATAGGATTAATATTTATAAACAATCTTTTTTTGATATACTGGGTCTTCAACACTACCGAAAACCCACGTGACCAAATCGTCATGACAGCGACTGGTGAAAATAAAAGTCAAAATTCTAGATGTGAGCCAATGCCTTAAGTATTGTATTACAAAATAGATATTCTTCTTTTTTTATGGCCTGCAACTACGAGAATAAAATTCAGTTAGTTATTGTATTTTAATGTTAGAGTTCGATATTTTAATTACATTTAGTCAAATGCAATAATCTAATTTCTCAAATATAATTAACATAACCTTAAAAACTGAGCTATTTATATTTAGTTTGTATTTAACGAAAAGAATAATAAACTGAAATATGGTTCGTACTAGTTATTACCACTATTACAAAAAAAAAACCTTTACCAGAACAGGATGCAAGAAAGTTATGGACAAAAAATGTTATGCAATAAAATAAAAATAAAATTAAAAATTATTTACTTTAGATTGACTCTAAGATATTTAGCTACAGCCAAAACTTTAATTACGATAGGCAGAAGACAATGGCAGTATTTGTCAATTATTGCAGTTTAAGTAAACAAATTTAAAACTTACTGGAATTGTACCTGGGCAGTGGGAAGTAATAAACAAATATTTTTTTTTAAGTTTGTTCTATTATTTATTTGTTACAGGGTTTTAACCATTTACAAAATACATTATGGTACTTATACGTATACATAAAAATATTAATATTATTAATGCTCCCACTTCTCACTTTAAATTATAAAGGCATACCTATTAACAACTATTTTATTTATTGAGTAGTAATCGATGGTGCACAAACAATACTAATTTACAGTACCTATCTATTTAAAATCTTAACCACCAGCTTTAATGCAAGCATTAATCGTTCTTTTTTGAATACATTATGCAGTTTCTCCTTAGTTATATTTTGTATTTCATTTAATATAAGTACTCTAGTTCATAAACGTCACACAAACGATTTTGAATTGAGCGATCTGTAATATTCCATAGGTAGGTTTAACAAAATTAAGGTAAAATGATTGTTGCAGTACCTAAACTTTATAGGGGATGCATTATCAGAAATATTTTTAATACTTTATGGTTAGTTCGTAGGGACAAACCTAAAAAAATATGTTTTGAATTTCACTCGTCAAAGTCAGTCTTTGAAACACCGTTCATACCTGTTTGAGGTGTTGTTTTTTATTACTAATTTATTCGGAATTTACACCATGTTAATTTGCACATCTTCAACAGCTTTTGTTATTACTGTGGTCTTTTTAAAACTTTTTTCTTTTTTATAATTTTGAACAAGTATTTGTTTATGACGACAAAAAAGAACCACATTCCATTTATTCACCTGGAAAACGTTCCTCAAATTTTCGAATACAAATACGAATATAAAATAATTTTGTTCCTGTGAAACAGTACCTGAAATAAATTATATACATTCATTAATTTTTACGAGTTACAGTAAACAAATTTGTACTTACCAATAAAAAAGAATTTTAAGCCACCAATAATCTCTAAAAATAACTAATTGCTTTATTAATATTAAATGAAAAATGGAATAAAGGTGTTTATAAAGTGTAAACAAATATAATATAAATATTAGGCATTCCAACGACCTGTCCAAATGGCTACCAGTGGGTAATGACAGTTTAGATATGGCAACCCTGTTGTCATTAACAGGGTCAATGATACATATATAGTTATATAGATTGCTCAAAGCTGGTCGTTTACGAGCGGCCATATTGCCTAGCAAATATTTATTAATTTGAATCGGTTTAGCAAAAATGTGTTTTAAAAACCAATTTTTAGCCTTTAGATATTTAAAAAAAAATAATTGCTTACATTTTTACTTCAAGGCATAAGCTTATGTTTATTTTGAAAAATATGGATGATCAATCTATGTAACTATCTATTTCATTGACCTTGCCAAATCACCAGGCCTACAGGGTTGCCATAATTTTGCCATATCATAACCCGTCAAAACCCACTGGTAGCCATGCAGTTTGGAATGCCTAATTGTCAGTCCAATGAACGCCAGTGACATTTCTGACAGGACTGACAGTTCAGTTTAGTTCCTTTTACGTCAAATCAGGCCCTTTCGATGGATTTTTGATGGTTATCAGATCACGTGGGTTTCGGGTATTGTTGAAGACCTGGTATAATAGAACAGCGCTTACTTATTATTGTTTTTGAAATATTCAGCTCAATTTAAATTACATGGCGGAATGGCACAAATGCTATTTAATTTCAATTTATCGAAAGGGCGTAAGCGACACTGCATGTTTTAGCAATATTATTATTGAAATATTTGTTTAAATAAATTCAATATAAAATATCGATTATATACTATAAAACCAAAATATTTAACTTACCTTAACATTTTTACCACTCTATAAGCTTCCGAAATAAAATACCTATAATTTTTGGACCGTCTGGAGGTTACTAACATTGAAACGAGATTTAGGCGGGAACGTTTGACCTTAAACTATTTAAAACCTAAATAATTTGCGCTCGGGATTGTTGCGAGTTCTTTTTGTGGTAACGATTTGGAATAATGTCAGGTTAAATTTCACAAAAATTCTTTATTTGGCTAATTTTGCTGTTTACACCCTTTTGCCAGAACTTTGTCAAATTATTTGATTTTAAATTAATTTATACTTTTATACATTCATAGTATTATAAAATCTATTTTGTAGAACACTGAAATATCCAAAATTATCCGAAATTATCCGAAATTTTCCGAAATTATCCGAAATTATCCGAAATTATCCGAAATTATCCGAAATTATCCGAAATTATCCGAAATTATTCGAAATTATCCGAAATTATCCTAAATAATCCGAAATTATCCGAAATTATCCGAAATTATCCGAAATTATCCCAAATTATCCGAAATTATCCGAAATTATCCGAAATTATCCGAAATTATCCGAAATTATCCGAAATTATCCGAAATTATCCGAAATTATCCGAAATTATCCGAAATTATCCGAAATTATCCGAAATTATCCGAAATTATCCGAAATTATCCGAAATTATCCGAAATTATCCGAAATTATCCGAAATTATCCGAAATTATCCGAAATTATCCGAAATTATCCGAAATTATCCGAAATTATCCAAAATTATCCGAAATTATCCTAAATTATCCTAAATTATTCGAAATTATTCGAAATTATCCGAAATTATCCGAAATTATCCGAAATTATCCGAAATTATCCGAAATTATCCGAAATTATCCGAAATTATCCGAAATTATCCGAAATTATCCGAAATTATCCGAAATTATCCGAAATTATCCGAAATTATCCGAAATTATCCGAAATTATCCGAAATTATCCGAAATTATCCAAAATTATCCAAAATTTTCCAAAATTATCCAAAATTTTCCGAAATTATTCGAAATTATCAGAAATGATACGAAATTATACAAAAAATAACTTATTCCGGAAATTATTCGATAAGCCGTTCAAAAGTTATAATTATAAGATGTGAAATATATTATTTGTTTTTACTGAGGCCCTTCCTATGGGGCCTCAGTATTGCATTCGTGCAGATGAAAAAATTTTCTTATTCCCATTTTTTAAAACTGTTTTTCATGTTTCCGATCATTCTAATTTCGAAAATGCAAAAAAAATTCGTCTGGTCGTCTGTGTGCATGTATACCGGCACGATAACTCTAGAACGGTTTTGATTTTCTTGAGTAATTACTTCAAACTTAGAACCCTATTTCAGAATTTTCAGTTCATCCTAACTACATTAATATAAATTTTCTTAAAATCCATCTATGCATTTCTTATATGACTAATTTTAGGACTTTCAATTATTTCTTCTAACATTCTTAACATTCTTTATATTCCATACATTGCAAACATTATCCAACGACCTGTCAGACAACAGCTGTTGATTGTTGAGATGAGATTTCTATGGCGGGTTGCGACCTTCATAATTGCAAACATAGCCATTTTGGAGGCTATTTTTATTCGAAATTAGTCGCCAAACCTGCCAATTTAAGAAAAATATATAAGCAGTTTATTAAAAATGACTTTTTTATGGTGGTGCTAACTTAAACTTACTACTATTTCGCCCCTAGCCACAAAAACACCTTCATCAAATTTACTAACTATCTGTTGCAACCCGATAAAATTATTAACCTGCCATTTTATTTGGCAAAAATCAAAATAATGCTTGGCTGTGCCTCTCAAGTATCAAGATGTCAACTGTGATGTGTGAATGGCTCTTAAATATCAAATTATTTAAAAATGTTTGTATGCTTCTTTTGATATTTATTGCAAATAATTTGCTTTATTTGACATTTATTGCAAATAATTTGTAGTGTATTCCAAATCAGGCTTTCCATAAATAAAAGTACAGCAAGACAGATAATATAAAGTTCTTATACAAAGCACTTTTTATTATACTCTTTTATATAATGCTGGTTTTTTGTAGATAATTTTAATTATACGATTTTGGATTGCATTAAGGAGTTGAAGTGCAATATCATATAGTCCACATTATATCATATCGCAAAATAGATTTAACCAGCAAATTGTAAATAATAATTAGTATACTCGTAGTCAGAAATTTTCTCGATCCATAAAATTTAAAAATGAATCTTCTAAATTTGGTTGTTAATGACGTAATGTGATCAACCCATTTCAAATTTTGATCCATTATGATACCGAGGTTGTATTTTGTTGTGTTTTTCATTTTAATTATAAAGTTATCATTTATTTGTA
>OV651824.1:10432817-10505662 GCA_927349885.1 Psylliodes chrysocephalus
CCTAAAAATTTTAGATAAACAATAGCTTATTTATTGGCATTGTCAAAATTTTAGATGAACAATAGCTGATTTTTTGGCGTTGTTGTGTCGGAATTTTCGATAACACTAGCTGATTTGTGGACGTTGTTTTGTCGGAATTTTGGTAGTTCGTACAGGAAATTTGCTGTATGTCGGCTTTTTCTTGGAAATCTACACCAGAAGATTGGACATCTACACTGCAATTACAACAGGAGATTAAAGATCTATAATCTACACCAGGAGATTGGAAATCTACTTTAGAAGACGACGGTGTCTATCTGTTTGTTGCTGTCTCTTCGTGATTCCAATATTGCGAAATTAAGAAAAGGTACTTCTACAGGTCTACGTCGAAGTGAACGACTAGCGAATAATACCATCATGCAGATGACAGATGATCAATTCCGACAATTGTTGGAAACTCTTGCCAACGCACGAAACGCAGCACCTCCGATCGCCACGGGAAGTTTTAGTAAATGCACTGCGCGATTCGATGACGAGAGATGTCCGGCAACAGTAGATAATTTTATAACCACCATTACGATTTATAAGGAGATAGAGCGAATCAGTGACCCTGATACAATAAAGGGCTTACCATTACTTCTGACTCACACAGCTGGAACCTGGTGGCAAGGTGTTAAAAATGAGGCCACTACATGGAACGAGGCAATGTCACTAATAAGAGTAGCCTTTTCGCCATCAATACCTGATTATCAAGTCAACAGGGATATTTTTAAAGAACGTCAAGATGGAAATACCTCTATAGATGACTTTATTTGTAAAAAAAGAGCTTTGTTGGTCCAGTTACCCAATAACCAGCACGATGAGACCACTCAGCTCGACATGATTTTCGGCTTAATAAATATCGAAATAAGAGAAAATGTATTCCGAGAATCAATACAGACTTTCAGAGACCTGTTACAAAAAGGTCGTGAAGTCGAACTAATTTAAAAAGAAACAAAAATTAAACCAACTTGCACTAAAATCGGAAGAACCTGGGTTAAAAGGCAAGAAAAACATATTTTGTCGCCTTCGAGGTCATCGAATCGAGGAGTGTAGAAAGCGATTATCCAAAGAAAATGAGAAACCCCCCGCTTCTTGGAAAATATTAGATCCTGTCAATAATACAGAAAACAAACTACTAGTCACAATAAAATGTTATGATTGTGGTAAAGCTGGATATTTCAGGAGTAATTGCCCCACGTGTAGCATCAAGAAGGAGGAAGTCACTCAAGCTATTAGTTTTTATTCTTTTAATATACTTACTATGGTCCCCAAGTACCTACTATTCCCGTAATAGTGAGAGGAATAGCAGGCATAGCCCACATTGACAGCCAAAGACAATCGCACACTATTGGGCATTGACTTTTTGGAAAAATCGGGTATGGCTTTAATACTACCACTGAGGTGTTGGTTTTATATTAGGGTGATTCATTTCCGAAAAATTTTTTTTTTGGTGCTCGAGCAAAATATTAATACACAAATAGAAAAAGATAATTCTCACCAAGTTTGAGCTCTTAATATCAATTTTAAATACTTACTATTTAAATTTAAAGTTTTACCATTTAAAATGCATGTAAAAAAAATATTTTTTTTAAATTTCTAATATTGACCCACCTTTTACAATATTGCAAATCGGTTTGATGGACCTTGTGGGAAATTTCACGCTCTTCGAAATTATATCCTATATGAGTTAGAAATCATAGTAATTCTAAAAGAGTTCTTAGTGTAGGGAAATATAATGGTAATCATTAAAAAAAAAATAATCTAAATACCATTATGACTTAGTATTTATCAATTTCTTACGTTTTCAGGTATAAAAATGGCTGTAAATTCATTAAATATTGATCGGATAACTTTTTTTACGGATCAATCCTTGTTTTCTCCCTACTTTTGGCGGTTTGCTCGAAAAGATTAAAAAAAAAATTTTTTTTTTTTTGGAAAACTGTACATTGACGACTCCTACTGATGAACCAGTACGAGTTACACAAAAAAACACAAAACAATTTCGAAGAGCATGAAATTCCCCACAAGGTCCATTAAACCGATTTGCATTATTGTAAAAGTTGGGTATGCATTAGAAATTTAAAAAATAAAAAAAATTTTTACATGTATTTTAAATGGTAAAACTTTAAATTTAAATAGTAAGTATTAAAAATTGATGAGCTCAAACTTGGTGAGAATTTTTTTTTTCTATATGTAGATTAATATTTTGCTTGAGCACCAAAAAAAAAAAAAAACTTTGCGGAAATGAATCACCTTATAATTTATATGGATAAGCCCAACGAGATATTCGAATTTATATTAGCAGACAAGGGAAAAATATCCGACTTAAGGTATACACCCATTGCTCAAAATCAGACGAAGAACGACCTTAAAAGTTGCAAAAAATTGATATATCACTGCCTGTTCGTCGACCCCTGGCTGAAATATATGACAACCATGGTCAATATTCGCCTACCATTGTAGACATATTTAGAGATTCGCTACCGGCTACGTACAGTCCGCCCAGGAATTCTACCGGATACGAACTGTTTTCAATAGAGATAGAACTACCTCATGAAGAAGCTCCTGAAGTAATCGGACAACATTGATTTAGGCTAAACGAATTGCTTTTGCAATACCAGGAATGCTTTAAGCAGGATGGTCCACCTACTGAATTTATGGAACAAACCACTGAAACGGGAACACACCCACCAATCGCTGTTTCCCCCTTTAGGCTGAATGGGAGTCGACAAGCTATTTTACGTGAAAAACTAGATGATATGTTGGAAAAAGGTATCATCGAGCAAAGCAATACACCTTGGACTTCTCCAGTAGTCCTTGTCCCAAAAAAAGATAACGATCTCAGGGTATGCGTAGATTACCGACGGCTTAACGCTATAATCGTAGCAGACCGATACTCTCTTCCGAGAATCGATGATCTTCTTCATGCTGCAAAAGGACTTCCTTGGATTTACAATCGGGATATTGGCAGATACCTGTTTACAAAAACGAAAGAGACAAAACCGGATTCATTACTCTTTTTGGATTATACCGATTCAATAGAATGCCGTTCGGTTTAAGGAATGCCCCCCAACGTTTGAACGAATGATGAACCGATTTGTTATTACATTAAATGATGTAAACATATTGACTTATCTTGACGACCTGATAATTAAGTCTCATACATTCAACAGACACTTGGAAGATTTTGAGAAGGTATTCATTCAGCTTCGAAAATATAACTTGCGGACAAACAGAAGAAAATGCAAATTTTGTTGTTTCCAGATTAAATACTTGGGTCATCGAATAACCACTGAAGGTAAAGTCATTGATCTAGAGAATATTTTAGCAATAATATCGCTGCCACCACCAGCGAATCTCAAACAATTGCTATCTTTTTTACAAACTTGCTCATAGTATAGACGAGTCATACCAAATTTCGCAGAAATCGCTCGTCCTTTAACTAATTTAACAAAGAAAAAAGCGACGTGGAAATAGAATAATTTTGAAAAAGAAGCCTTTAGTCAACTAAAAATGCATCTTACTACTACGCCTGTGTTGAAACAAGCTGATGATTCACAGCCATTTACAATAAAAACAGACGCTAGTGCCTACGCCCTCGGAGTAGTTTTAGTCCAGGGGGAGAGTGAAAATGAACACCATATCGAATACGCCAGCAGACTCCTAAATAACGCTGAAAGAAACTACAAAACTACAGAATGGAAAGCATTGGCTAATGTATGGGCAGTGTCAAAATTTCTTGCATATATAGAAGGTTTGGAAGTCGTAGTAATAAGCGATCACCAGCCCTTAAACTGGTTACTTACTATTAAGATACCAACCGGAAGGCTAGCTCGATGGGCTCTCCGATTACAAGCATATAATTTACATGTACGATATGCTCCTGGAAAGCACAACAAGATTGCAGATTTTCTATCCAGGCCACCTTGTGAAGATCATACTAATGAATGTCAAGTTTGTAGCGTTTAAATAGATCTTCCTAGCAAGACCGAAAAGACAATTAGAAACCAGCAGTTAGAGGATTCGAACCTAAAGATAATTACAGACGCACTGGAAGATGTAGACATTGAAGAAGTCAACCAAAGATGGGTTAACCGGGGATATTTCCTTTATAAAGGCGTACTCTTCCGATACACTGATGAGCAAGAAAATGACGATGGCAAACTAGTCGTCACGGTGAGCAAAGTAAAAAATGTTTTAATTGCCTACCATGAAAATCCCACCGCCGGAAACTATGGAGTTGATAAGACTACGACTCTAATAGCTTAACGTTATTATTGAAACAAGATGCGACAAGATGTCGCCAAACATATAAGCGCATGTCTAGAGTGCCAAAGGTATAAAATATCTAACAGAAAACCTTCAGGGTTAATGCAAACCCACGTTGTGAATCAGCGCTTCGAAGTATTAGCGGTGGACCTTTTTGGTCCATTACCAAGATCATCTGATGGGCAGAGGTGGATATTAAATATTGAAGATACAGCCAGTCGATGAATTAACCTTTTCGCATTAGTTGAAGCTACTGCTGAGAATTGTGCCCAAACATTGTTAAATGAGGTATTCCTACAATACGGGTTGCCCCGACGGCTTATCAGCGACAATGGTACACAATTTATATCGGCTGTGATGCAACAGTTGACCTTTTGTCTTGGCATTCAACAGACTTTCATACCTTATATTTCACGCAGAGACTAACATGGTAGAACGCAAAAACAGAGACTTAAAAACACAATTAGGTATTCTGCTCAGAAACGACCACACCACATGACCAGTTCATGTACCCGCTATTCGTTTCGCTATGAATTCGGCGCCGTGTGATAGTACGAAGCAAACTGCAGCCTATTTGATATTTGCCAGAGAGCTGCGAACAATTTAAGATGTAACTGACGATTTAAGTGTATTAGTAAGCAATGAGAATTTTGTTGAGGAAATTACACCGAAACTCCAACAACTTTTTTCCTCACTAAGACTAGCTAAAGAAGTTACCGAGCTAAAGCAGGACCATAACTTATCTATGTAGCACGCCAGTAGACGTCCCCATCCTACCTACAATTAAGAAGACCGGATTTCGATTAAGAGTTACAATCTAATTAACGCAACCAAAGGATTTTCCTCCAAGTTGGTACCACGTCGACATGGACCATACCTCATCCTACGTAAACGAGGTCCCGCCAGTTATGAAGTAGCTGAGCTTGGCAACCCTGAAACGCCACTAGGGGTATATCATGCCTCTAGCATAACTCCATTTGTCGGTGACATCGACACCCCTGAACCTGTGAAACCTATCAGAAGGCGAGGAAGACCACGGAAAGTTACAAAACCATTAGCCCATGTAACGCCCGACGAATCTTCTTTAAGCACCCGGTTACAAAGAGGGGAAGAATATTACCGCGCGCCCCTGAAGTATCTGAAACCAGGATTACGTTCAGGATTACACCGGCAAGTTCAAGCCGGACACTCGCAGATGGCACCACCAAAATTCTCTTCTGTTCAGCTGACTCATACGTAACCCGATGAGAGTAGTAAAGGACGAATCTCGAACATTTTAAGAAGAAGAATAAGAAGTTTTGAAGTTCTAATATTTCTGAAATAATTTTGTAATATTTGTATGTTGTATTATATATTTTGTTTAATAAAATAAAAGTTAGTTCTTATACTTATTTTTTTAAAGTGAACTGCATTTATACAGTACTCAATAATAAATAACATTTGTAACAGAAATTCATAGTGGTCTCCCCTCATATTTGGATAAATGGACCAAATTTCAAAACAATTTTTTGTTGTTTTCTAGAAAACCAAAAAAGCCTTATTTATTTTATATTTTGAAACCCTTAGATCTTTCTTTAGTTTACAAATTCCAATTCTTTCAATTATTTGTTTTCTATTAATAAAATAAAGCTTTTTCCCTATAGGTCTTAAATTTTTAATTCCACTTCATTTATTTGTAGCAAAACAATTTATCTCTGCTCGAAGAATTTTTCAGGCCTACGTTTGCTTACGTTTGCATCTAATTTCTTGTTTTCCTTTTACGGTTTGCAGCAACCTTACTAAAAGACTGGCAAAAATTATCTTTACAAAGATAGATTATCATAAAAAGTTAAATTTAAATTCTTAAACCAGTTCTCGCAAATTTTAACAACCCAAAGAAAATGAAAAAAGTTTTATTGGAATATCCAGCTCGATGAATATTAGAATGATACTTATTTAAATAATTAGGAGTTGAGTAAGAATATTAATTGTTCCTGGTCAAAAATTTTTTGTTGCAAATAATAAAAAAATATTGAAAATCAATGTAATCATGAATTTATATGAATTTATATTTTGTTTAGGCCATGGTAGTCATTTACGTTCCTTTTATTTTCAAACAGACGATTGGATTGCTTGGCGCGATGTCGCAATATCTGACTTAGATTTTTGAATGTTTTTGCATAAGAACTTTAAGACGGGAGTTTAAAACTGACTAAATCACAACTGAGAACCGTTACATTTCTTGGAAACCAACAACGTTCATTTACTGTTTATTAAACTATTTTACTCAAAACTATATTCTCTAAATGCTACCGGTTTCCGCTATCGAAAGTCAGTTCAAAGCTTTAATAGAAAAGAAAACTAAAAAGTAGAATATAATTTTCAATAAAATTAAATTAAAAATAGTGTGAATAACAAAAAAAAAATTGGTGCGCTTTTAAGATATTTTCATGACTCTAATTTTACCAATATTTGTCATTGAAATATTATAGCAATTGACATCAAGCACCCCACGCCTTTCTACAATAAAACAAAATTTTTGTTATTCACACTATTTTAAATTTATTGAAAATGATTTTCTAGTTTTTAGTTTGCGTGTTTTTTAGTTTTTTTTTACTTTTTAGTTATTTTGTACAAACTTTTTTACTTAAGAGCGTTCCTACAAAATTTTAACGTTTGAACTCGAAATCGTGTACTCCATCCCATAATATATTATTTCCCCCACGGCTGCCGACGTCCAAGAAGTCTTGAGTGAGCCAGAGTTACCTGAATTAGGGAATCCAGAACCGCATTTAGTTGTTCTTGGTACATTGTGAGATATTGTTATAAAGCAGTTCGATTTATTAGATGGTGTTTACAATATTTTTATATTTTAATTTAGTGAATAGCTTTAGTTAGATAAAATTACATTTAGGAGTATAGAGTTAGTTTTTTTAAGCTGTTAAGTGTATTTTGTGAAAGATAGGAAAAACAAAACCAACATACAGAAGAAAAAAAAATATCAACTGGCTCGATTAAGGTAATACCCATTTATATTTAAAATGGAATATTATTGATTTATTTTTTGTTCTATAGTTTAGGTTCTAGAAAAAAAGAATGGAAAATTATTCTGAGGTTGAAAGTAATCTTCCGGTAGTCAATACATCAGAAGAAAACACGTAAGTAAAGCAAAATTTTACAAAAATGTGTTATGTTACAATATAGTCTAGTAATGAAAAGCATTCCATGTACATTATGTAAAAAGTGCGTGAAATTTATACACAACTTTAATAGCAAAATATTTATAATGTACAAAAAAGCAAAACCAGTAGATCCGACTATTCACTTTTAACCTGTACGTGAAAATTATAGGCTCTAATGGAAAAATTAGGGTAAAATTTGATTTTACACACCTGTGTGAATTTATACTTGACATATAACTTTTTTCAAGAATTTGTCATTCTGATGAACTAATGTTTTTGTCGAACGTGAGCATGAGCATCCGGCCAAAAAATTTACTGTTATAAATTAAAGTACACAAGTCGTTCGCGATAATCTCTTCTCAGGGATTTGTTACAAATCGGAGTTGCGCACAAACGTTTCTCATTATTTCTCAGTTACAAGCTTTACCTAGTCTAAGGTTACAAGTCGTGTACTTGTCGGCGACAGGCTCCGCAAACAAAGCTAATATTTGCTGATTGTTTTGACTTGTCGGTAACTTATTTTGTACAACTAACAAGTGCTCCGCGAACGCTGGATATTTTCTCAAAATTTCTAATTTTTGGCTTTGCGAACGCCTGAAATCGAAATGCGTATGCTCATCTGTCGGGGACAGTGCATAGGCATCGTCTAAACTTTACTTGTTGCCGATTATTTCAATAAATTACATTGTTTAAGAAAACATATCTTGTTCGTTTGCGCTATTTTGTCCTTGCGCTATTTTGTCCTTGCGCTATTTTGTACTGCGCCATTTTGTCATAAAGGTATATAATGGTTATAAGAATCTTGTTTTATTTATTTAACGTCGGCATATTTCCAACAACAAAGTTTAAACATCAATTCTGGTGAGCACGATACCCCTAATTACCAGAAATTCAGCCGAATCCCCTGGTCTTCCAAAGGGCATTGGTCCTTGACATCACGGGAAAATTTTTCCATGGGTAAGAATTACACTTCTTAATTTTCAGTGGTATGTTAAAAAGATATTCCCCACTAGGTTAGGAATGTAATTCCTATAGAAATTTTGACTATTCATATATCCAACGTATATCCTGTAGTTAATACGAAAATATTGGAAACTGAGCAATATTTCAATACTTTCAAGTTTTTGTGCTGGAAACATTAATTCTTTTTATGTCAATGATGGAAAGGCTATGCGAAAGGTACATAAGGGATGCGGTGATTACTACAACACCACTACACCCAAACCAACATGCATATACCCCAGGCAGATTTACTGATTCAGTCATTCATCTAGTTGCTAGCCGGATAGGGAGATCCCTGGACAATAAAGAGTCCGCCTTGAAGTCTTCATAGACATAGGTGCTTTTGAAAAAATCACCTTCCCAAAGATAATACACTTACTAACCAACTGGAATGTTCCACAGATGGTAAGAAGGTGGATACATAACATGCTCTCAAAGCGAGCAGTAAACATAAGTGTAGAAGAAGCGAATGTAAGTGGCTTAGTTTACTACCGGTAATTTTGATGCGTAGGTAGCTGTGAGTATTAGACTATGCGAGGTTCTTGGGTTCTCCTAACTTTAGTTGGTGTACTAAAGGTCGGGCTAGAATTTAAGATTTCCAATACCTAAATATAAATGAAACGATAAAAAACTGTGCAAATCAATCAAATTTATTTTAACTTTTTAAATTTTCAGCAGAGGAACTTAAAGAGACATCAAAGTCACAAAGATAGAACCAATTAGTTCTTGTTACAGAAATTATTTACAAAATATATACATTTATACATTAGTCGAGTCGAATACAAAGAATCATCCAGCAGCTTACAAATAAAATATTACAATATATGCTGTAAATAGATGTTATTTAAAATGATGACAGTTAAATTTAACCAGGTTAAAGCCAAAAAACAAAGTATAACCAGGCCCGACTAGAGGGGGGTAGCCGGGACTAATTCCCGGGGCCCAGGCTCAAATGGGGACCCGGCAACGCTATAAGGGGGGCCCGACAGTAGGGTTTTCTGTTCCAGTATGAGAAATTCAACATAAGAATAGAAAGAGGAGGTGATGTGATTGAAAGTTAGAGGAAAAGTTTTAGCTTATAGGGGTTTTTTTTTCGGCTAAGGACCTTTTTTTTGAGAAGAAGTAATTGAGGTAAGGAAAATGTATTTTCGAGATGAGGACTTTTTTTTTTTTTTGAAGTTGCTTAAAATTGTGACCATAAAATTTTAGATAAAATTACCAAACTTAGCAAAGTTGCAACTAACTAAATCCCAAATCATAAATATATCAAGCCTATACATTTACATTGATAAAGTTCAATAGGTTATATCTAATTTAAATAGAATTTCAACTCAAATGAATCACTAAAAAAAAATTGACAAAATAATTTAGAATTAAAGTTACTGAAAATAACAAAATGTAATTCGTTGGAGCCAAAACAAAACCTATGAGTCTATGCTCGAGACCAAACTAAAATATATAAATATAAAAAAATTACTTAGCTTAACAGTAGATAGACGATCCACGGAGCATCCGAAGATTCAAGACTCTGTTTTCATTAAGTATAAATACTAGGTGGACATCAAAATGGTAATGTTGGTGGCTCTATGGTAAATATGTAAACCGCAAACTACATGGACCATGGACCCCATTGTACACCTCTCGACACCCTAAACTCTTAGAATGGACGACATCAAATCAAAATCAAAGAAAATCCCATTAAAAGAACATCAGATGTACATGGTACAACCTCACATATATGGTCAAATTCCATAAGATATTTTCCATTATCATTAACATGGTAAACATCATAGAACAAATTGTGGCACAAATCGTGGCACGAATCTTGGCATAAATCATTTCACAAATCGTTACCCAAATAGCTGTACAAATCTTACAAATCTTGGCACAAATCGCTCCTAAAACCTTAGATAATATAATAGCAGATATGCCACCACTGCATAAAGTTATACAATATTAATGTCGCTATCAAATAATCAGTATCTCTCTTTCTAATGAATGCATTCTCACTCGTTTTAGAATTCTCAGCAGTAGCGTACCGTAAAACAATTTCGCTGGGTCATTTTAAATGCGAAAATGTTGACTAAGTAGAATATAAAATGAAATGTTTTAAAAGGTAGGTAGGTGCATTTTTAATGAAGTGAAAACAAGATATGACTTTTTTGTTATGAATATAATATTAATAACAATTACTTTTAACACCACAACACAAACAAATTTAAATTAAACACTGGAATAATTGTCTGAGAAAAGCTTTGTAAAACTGACAAATACAAACAAAGAGATAGAGATATTAACCTATTTCTCTCTAATTAGAATTCTCGACCATATTATCATGGCGACACAAACATTGTTTACTGTCCTCTCTTTACTACTTACTTACTCTGAGCCTAAAACACGTATTCTAAATAACAATCATATCGATCATAATCGATTTATAGCTACAGAGTTACTATTCATCAACAGAACGTATCCATCACGTCACAATCGTCTGTAGAATAGCTGTCAATAGTGTCAATAAGAATCCGACGTTTAACTTAACAAATTTTAACATTTTCATAACAATATCAAATATAACAAATATTTATTCGAAACTATAAGAGTATAAGAGTAAAATAGGATGAGAATTTAAATAAAAGTAAGTAATCACTAAATTGTTGGAATCGATAACAAATAACAATACTGAGGAAAAATTATTTAACGTGAACTTATTTTTCCTAGAATTGCAAGACAGAAAACTGTGAAATTTGTTTAGAGGAAAGAAAAGAAATACAATGAAATAATAATGATAGAAAAGGACTTTTATAAAAATGTGAATAGATTTGAAATAAATAAGAAATTCCTTACAACATTACTCTACACTCAACAAACAAAGGTAATAAAGAGGTGAAATATTATAAATGTTTTAAATAAATATTATTTGTTATTTCAGAGAAATGAAAATAAGTGAAAATGTTTAATAAAGTGACGTAATGAAAAAATTGCAAAATTTGATTGTCACAAGTTGCATGGGGATGTCCACAGGGAGGGGTCCTAGACACCCTCATTAGCCGCCTCAATAATGACAGTTACTACACAATAGCATATGCAGCTGACCTGTTTGTTCTGCAAACAGGGAATTTTGAGAACATACTCTGCGAAAGAATGCAACTAGCTCTAAAAATTATAGAACAGTGGTGCAAGGTCCATTGACTGTCTATCAATCCTAAGAAAACAGAAATGGTCCTTCTCACAAGGAAAAGAAAGAAAATGGAATTAACACCTCCAGAACTCCTAAACACAAAACTAAAATTTGCAACAGAGGTGAAGTACCTAGGTCTCACCTTTGACAGCATGTTAACATGGAACTCGAATTTAAAAAACAGAGTCAAAAGAGCATATATTGCTTATAAACAATGCCGCCGAATCGTGAGGCCTATCTGAGGTTTCACACTCAGAATCGTAGCATAGATTTACACGGCTATCATGAGAACTATGCTGACATATGGTGCAGTGGTCAGGGTACCGAAAACCCAAAAATTAACAGCTATCCGTAAACTAGAACAAATTCAAAGAACAGCATGTCTCAACATAACAGGAGTCATGAAAACAATACCGATTAGAGCTGTGGAAGCCTCCGCATAGTTGGAATAGAACCTGATGTAGGATCTGGAAAGGCGAGACGTCGATTTTGCCAGAAGGCGCTCGATACGCTCCCACTGCTTTAAGCGAACATGGACTGCATCTCACCGAGATATATCTTCTATAAGCCATATAAAGTTATAACAGAACAAATAGAAGAGCCGGAAGTTTCAGGTACGATTCATATATACACCGATGGTTCTAAAACAAAACAAGGCTCAAGATGTGGAATATACTTCAGATTCTTAAACCTAAATATAAAATGGGCTGTGAGCTATAGTGCCAGAGTAGTTCAAACAAAGCTAATGGGTATTCTCATAGCAGCAAAAGAAATCACCAGAAACAATATCACTGTAAGAAGCATGCTCATCTATACAGATAGCAGACAAGCACTACTCACCCTGAACAGACCACGAATTTACTCAGAGTTAGTACTAGAATGTCACGAAGCTTTAGCCGAAGTATTTGTCAACAATGTTGACACCTTAAGATGGATCAAAGGTCACGCAACATCGAAAGGTAACCGTCTTGCTGATTCAATATCCAAGAAAGCAGCCAACTAAATACTTTTTGGACCTGGCCCTTCTATTCGCCTGACAAAATCATTAAAATAAAAATGGGATAATAAACTATTAAAAGAAAAAAATATGAATGAATTACTATAAAGTGGTCCAAAATAGTGGGAAAACGCAACTTTGACCCCTTTTTCAATATTCTTGACAGGAAATAACGGGCTTTAAGGCACACGGATCGATACCTATGGGTTTTCCCTTTGTAATGAACTTTGAATTATCGAAAAATATCAATTTTTGACCGAGTTCTAAAACAATTTGTCCACCCCTTTACAAGCTAATCAGCATTGCTATAGAGTTAAAGCAGGGGCTGAACGAGGGGACTTTTGATTGCGGTTATCTCGAAACCTGTCGAATTCTTGACAAAAATGATCGGGACCATTTTTGTAGATAATGATAAGATCTTTCTTTTTTATCAAAACAAAAATTCTCTAATTTGCATATTGTGGAAGATATTGGCGGGAAACCAGTTTTAGGGTCCATTTTGAGCCCTTTCCGACGCAGCAGAGTTGGTAAAAGTTTTCGCCCTTGAAAGCAACCGTCAAGACATAAGAATTGAGCCACAAAGGAAATCTGGACCGACTTAATGACAGCTTTGCATATTTTCAGGTCTTCAGTTACTGGACTACTAGGCCTGGCTTGACTGTAGGTATGGATATACAATAAGTAAACCTACTAATCTGAGCTCTGTCCATATCAGATTAAGTTGATCTGGAGAATCTGTAAACAGTACTGTGATCGTCATCACACTGAAAGAACTGGATCTGGTGACAACTAAATCAACAAAAATTGAAATGATGCTGTAAGAGGAGTAACTCCGTCAACTGTTAAGCAAGCAGATCAATGAATTTAAGAAGGCTCGGCTGGGAAAAGCATCATTGGTATGTCGTTTCAGTAGTGAACTCTAGCGACAAAATAACTCATATTAGCCCTTATTCTACGAATTATATACACACCGACGGTTATAACACAAAACCAGGCTCAGGATGTTAAATATTCTCCAGATTCTTAAAAATAAACATGGGCTGTGAGCAATAGTGTCAGTGTAGTTCAAACCGAGCTCACAGGGATTCTCATAGCAGCACAAAAAATAACGAGAAATAATATCACTAGAAGTAACATGCTCAAATAGCAGACAAGCCCTACTCACCCTGCACAGACCACGAATTTACGTCGGGTTAGTACTAAAATGTCACAAAGTCTTGGTCCAAGCATCTATCAACAATGTGGTCACCTTAAGATAGATCAAAATTCAGGCTACATCAAAAGGTAACTGTCTTGCTGATTTACTAGCCAAAAAGGCAGCCAACGAAATACTTTTTGGGCCTAGAAGATTTGTGTTTGGCGAGAACTGGCTAACACAGGCCAGTATAAGAAAAGAATCTCTTGTCAACTACATTAAATCTGTAAACTGGCCACGAGGCACGAGATGTATATCTACTTAGGAGGATGTCTAACGGTTGAATCCGTTTTCGTTATTTAGACCCAAACATTGTAACGGTCGGAACCGTTTTCGTTATTTTGACACCAACATCTCTACACAAATGTCATTTGTCGTTTATGCCTTATGTTTAAAGTTGGTAATTCATTTTCGATTTTGTATCTATCAGCGAATGGATTGATTTGAAAATTATCTTTTATCTTGGATATACTAATTGTCTTTAATATTTTTAATGACCGTCTGATTTTAAAAAGCCTGGCTGTATATAGATGGTTCTGTAGAAGTTCTGTAGAAGTTATATCGAAAGAGTTTGTTAGAAGTTTGGAAGAACGTTCCAGCTGCATGTGTAGAAATATTGAAACTTAAGTTTAGTTCCAGCTACAGAAGTTGATTTCCAGTATATCAAGAGGTTTCGTTCGAGTCATCTAAGAAGTTTATGAGATTTAAGTTTACCTAGGAAGATTTATACTTAAAGAGTTGGTGATATCCGAAGTATCTCATATGAATCCTCTAGAAGAAGGTCTATACAGTCACTCCTAAAATACTACCTGTTATACCACAGACAAGTCTATAATAAATCATTTAAATTTGAATAAGTAAGTCTCTGTGAATTAGAATTTGTCGCTGCCTTATCTGAAACCTTATTTATTTATAATATCTTAACGGTTAGTGATTTTCTATATTTTCATCACTAATCGATTGTCAAGTTTAGAAAGTTTTAAATATAGTGGCGCTCAACATTCTTTTTCAAAGTAATACGAGTTGTTTAATAACCTGACCCACTCCCCAAAATCATAGAGCTTAAAACACTATAAAAATAGATAAAATAACAAGATCATATTACAGATGCACAGTGGGTCTAGTGAAGCCTAACTACCGTGGGTTAACCTACCTTCCACATTTTACAGATACAGATAGCGCTTATGCCTGTTATGTCTGTACAATTATTAAAAAATTGTACATAATCGACGACAACATCATGGGTTTTACTAAAATCAAGAAGAACTAAAATTGTGCATCGACCTGAATTAATTAACTGAATAATGTGTGTAATAATCTGTAAATTCTTATAAAGGCTTCGTACTTTTCGATTCTATAGATAATTTAAAAAGTTTTTCATCCTCAAAATGATTATTAAATATTTTTCTTTAAAACTTTTTTACCCTTCTGCTTGAACTCTATCTCTCTGTAAATGAAATTTTTCATTATATGTATCCGTCTAAGTGCATTTGTTACGTGGACGATTATGTTTGATATATCTCGGTTAAAATTGAGAAATGCCAGTTTAAGATGCTTCTCACAATCAATAAGAAGTTTTAAACTTCAGAGTAAAAATTTGAAACCTAATATCACGTTTAAGTCTAAAATGAAAGAGCCCGCTTATAACTAAATAAAATACGAATAAATTTATAAACGGGCCACATAAAATAATATCATAATTAAAATTTTATCGCGCACATAAGTGTTTTTATATTTGTTGGAAGAAAATGTCAACCTACGGCCGGCCAAGCTTTTATGTGCGGCCCGAAACACTATTATTAGGAAGATGCTGTGTATAGAGTTCCTAATAGATATTTGGCATATGAAAAAAAAAAAATAAAAAAAGAACAAAAAACGTTAACTCATAAGCGTATCAAAGCACCAAATAAAGCAGACGGGTCTAGAGATGGACGAAATCTGTTGTAAACTATGTTAACTATTTAACAAACTTAAAAATTTGGTGATAAACTCAAGAATACTGTTTAATAAATGTTACTGACATAGTTCTGATTGTCATTCTAAACAATATTTTTCAATTAGAAATTTACAGTTACCTTTTAAAATATACTCTTTAATTACTGTCATTTGTAATATGAGATGTAATATATTAAATAGAATATAAATATACATATTAATGTTTTTCTTGTCAAGTTAATGCACCGACTGATGCGGAAACTGGAAGCATCGATGCTATATCGGTTCATCTAATGCATGTGCGATCGCTTAGAGTTATTCACTATGATACAGGTAAAGAAGGTCTGAAAGTTTTATGTGGCCTAAACTGTATGCAGATACGGAAATAAAAAAATTATAGTGTTACGAATCGATGTGAGCAGACGAGAACGCATCATATATCTAGCGAGAACTAATTATGAGAATGATGACTGAGAGTGTACGATAAGGTAATTTTAAGCGCATTTCAGTAGGAGGTAGTACTTAACCTAGCGTTTTAGCCAATAATTTTGACCAATTTTAAAAAATTATTGAAAAGTAATTAAAAGCTCAAATTCAGGGATTATATTTAAAATAGTGTTAATTAGGGATTCTCGTATTCTCATTAAGATACTTTGAAACTTACAGATCCTTAATTGTTTCTTTGGGTAAACTAGAAGGGATTAAACTTTAAATATATGAGCCTTACTAGATAATTTATTTTCCCAAAATTTGAATTTTTTAACAAAATACCCTGTTGTGATATATTTTTCCAAAAATTATAAGAGGTCTATATTAGCATTAAAAATACACTAATTTCGAATTAGTTGTCTAAAATTATTAATTTTTGACACAAATAAATGGTTCAGAATTAATTTAAAATCAAAGTAATAATTACAATAGTTCATTATTTCTGTAGATACCTCATTGCGTCAAATGTATCTAACGACTGTAGTTTTTTTTTAACAAATTATTTCTTCGGTACAACAAAGATTTTTAATTTTTTTCAAAAAGTAAAAGTTCAAGAAGTGAGATTTTTTTATAGAGTATATGTAATTGTTTCAGCTTGAGTACTGATTAAAGTAATATTTTCTAAATATTTGAAAAATAATTTACCTTTTGGAACTCTGAACTATATTTATAGAAAACGTACATTATAACAATTTAAAAAATAAATCATTTTAGTGTGTATATTATAACTACAATACTTTGATTTTATTCACTTACGCCCGTATGCACCGTACACGTTTAATCCAGATCACGGGTTTAATCGCGTTTAGTACCATATTTAGCTGTGGTACCAATCGCGATTAAACCCTTGATCTGGATTAAACGTGTGCGGTGCATACGAGCGTTACTTTTTCATTTATTTTTTCCTTATGTTACACTTAGTTTTTATTTTTAAGTAATATTTTTCATAAAATTTAGTTACTAGTTTTGAAAAATACCTCGTATACAATATAATTCTTATTCTGTTATAATTAGTGGACTTCTTTATTCATAGCCTTTCATTTTGTTTTATTTATATCCAAATTACCTTAATGTAATAAATATTATTTCGTATAAACCCCATAATATTTGTTTATATTTGCAAATCATAAATCATATGTTCGAGTATTTGCTATAGTCCAGGATCCGTAAGTAAGGTCAACCTTCACCCATCTGTTTAATGGATAAAAGTTTTTTTTTAATAAATAAAATATGTTTTTAAATATTCCCCAAAAAGGTTGCCTAATAAAATACGGTCACGGCCATTTTTACCTTTCCTTTCTGTGTACAGATAAGAAAATTAAAGGAACCATGATAAAAGTTGCTTATGATGTCATTCTCTATTATTTTGTGAAAAGTGCAAATTTCGAATTATGATAAATCAAAAACGGATAAAGAGAAAATTACCAAATTTTAAACTTAAGCTTTAATGCATCCTGCGGTGAGCTGATTAAAATTTGGGCTTAGTCGAAGAATCTGGGGAATACTTTATAATGTGTCGTTTTTTATACTTTAAGAAAATTAATAGTCTTGACCTGATTTTCTTAGGCAACCCATTTGCGGTATATTTATAAACATATTTAATTTAATAAAAATAAATTTTCATCCATTAAACAGATGGGTGAAGGTCGACCTTACTTCGGATCTTACACCAAACTTGTCAATCCAATCGTCAGATTAATTGATTCTAGGCTTTGTCCTGTGCGTTCAGCTCGCTGACTTTTCGGTATCGCTCGATTCGTCACGCAGGTAGTGAACGATAAACATTACCTTGTTTCGAGTTGTCTAGTCCGATTAGCATATTCGGCTAGTTCTAAGGGTTAACTTTTTTATTGATTTTGGGTTATTTTTGACAAATATGTATTTAGGGTTATTGTAAATTATTTAGGGATTAAGATGTATGTTTGTGTTAGTATTGATTATTGTGCACCTGTTAGGGTACGATGGGCTGAACAGGTCAGCATTTAAGGCCATTTATGGTATGAAATGGACTTTCTTCGGCGTAAAAGATTCGCTCTCTCCCGTTTCAAGTGTCGTATGTCGTATTGAAAGTTTGTCAAAGGTTGTTGAGCTGTATGATTATTTTGTCACCGGTAAGTGGTGGATTTAAGCTACAACCTGTAAAAGTTTCCCCAATTTATTTGTGTGTTTTGTTCATTGTGCGGAAACTGCTCCAATTAGGAGGATCGTCTGGCATCGTTTATGCCACCACGTGGAACAGCAGGAAAGCACCCGCCATCTTTAGAGGCCCTTGATGATAGGAGTCATGGATTTCTTGAGTCGTTCGGGTTATTACTGGCCTTTCTGCTCTTGACCTGGCGCATTGAGTGAGTAGGGGTGACTTCCGAGGTAACTTTAGAAGTAACTCTAGGCTGGAACCGCGCCAAAAAATTAACATATTCCACTATAGAATTTGCTGGTAAAATATAAACTTTTCTTTGTGAATCACCCTTTATAGGTAAACGACAATGTAAACTGCCAAACCCGACTTTGAACTGTTTAAATTTTACTATTTATGTGGGTATTTAAATATAAATTTAGCTGTTTTTGAGGTGCATCTGATCCTATTTATTTAAAAAATAGTCAATTAAAATTATAATTATTTACATATCTTTAGGGATTACATTATTATCATCATCACTTTCAAAGAGCCTCAAAAAAGCCATTTTTTATCAAACAGTAATGTGAATACAACACTGGATAAACAAACACTGTCCATCTGTGTTTAGCCAACAGGACGATGACACATAAAAGCGTCTCAAATAACCAATTGGTACATAAGTTAAACAAAGTTACAGAATTACTATTGGATATCCCAGTCCACGTGTCAGGCATTTTTACGGGCTATCGTGGGTTACAGCTAATAGAAATTTGAGAAAGGCTCGATTCGACCAAAAGGAGACGTTAAAATTAAGGTGTTTTAATTAATTGAGCCAAATATTCTCATCGTACAGCGATGTCAGGCATAAAATATTTATTTGATACTAGTTTCCAGCATATTTGCTATAAGGGTAATTTAAACTAAACGTACACAGTCGTTAAGCTGTAATAGAATTGAACGCATCCCTTTATTTTTGCAGTTTGACAGCTGTGTTTTCTAAGCTGAACGTCGGCGGTGCCTTTGTGAATTATACGTAAATATATTAATAATACTGCTATTTAATTGTGAAATAGTAAAATCTATCTGTACCGTCTACTATACAAATCTATTGACAAACGGTGTAAAATAAGGAAAACGTAAAAAATAATAAATTGGAGAAATGATTACTTGGAACAAATTAATTTCAGAAACCAAAATAAAACAATTTATTATTTGAATAAGACTTGCTACCAATAACTCCTAACGTTGTAAGGTAAAGGTTCCTGCAAGTAAAGAAACAAGATTAATAATTCTTCATTTTGTATCAGGAAAAGGATAGGGTCCCAAAAGTTTAAAGCTTTTTGGTAATAATTTAACTGAGTGCAATGTAGATTACTACAAACATATTATGTCAGGACCATTATTCTTTTGAAGACTGGTTTAACAATATTCTTTTTTTAAATAATCCTAATAGCGGCGTAATAGTAATGGACAATCAATCGTGCCATTCGAAGTTGGTAGAAAAAATTCCAACTTTCTATTTGCCCATTACCTGTATTTTAAGAAAATTATGCAAAAGAATAACTAATTAAAGTATTTCCTATAATGTACGTTACAGACTAGATCGCCAAAGAAAATCGTCAAGATGTAAACAAGTAGTCCTTGGAAACAAATTAATAACATCTGTCAATAATTAAACTAATAAATAATATTGCTTTCTTGTCATTTGACATTGAGAAATGTTCACGCTCAACAAAACACACGACAAATTATTAGTTTACGGGAATCTTAAAAGAACTCTAAAGAACAGTTCAGAGATAAACCGAACGTGTTATTCCAAGCTTAAAAAATTTGCATAATTGGAATGTAATTTACGTGCAAATAACAAGGCACTTTTCTCTCGGAAGGAAAGAATAATTGCTAAAAGGGAATTTCTGACAATACTGTTGCCACTGTTTTTTAGTATATTGAAAAGCATCCAATGAACTCGATTCGGTAAGCTTGTCGTTAGTGGAATTTAAAAATATACTTTGGAACAAAAAAAATTGAAAGAAAATAGCATAAACTTTACAACTTAGAATATTTAATAATTGTCAGATCAACATCAACAACTAATAATTAATTAAATTGTGATGGAAAACTGAAAAATCAATGACAATTGGTTTTTTAGAATCAGATGTTATGGACGGATAAAAGCCGTTTTGTTAGTAATAGTAAGCCCAATAAAAAAAATAGAACATTATTGGGATTACTGAATATACACATTTTTTCAATACGATTGAAAGCCAAGGTCACCATTGGTAAAATTTTGGCAATATTTGCAATGTCTTCAAATCCTGTACTTCTCGAAATGTGCCATTACAGCTTCCACCAAACATGTGTTATCAGCATGATACAGCTCCACGGTAAAAAGCTGGAAATTAAATTTATGGAGAACATTGGGTAGGTATAAATAAAGCGACTAAGTGAGCTTCTATGTTATGATAGGTATGAGGTATTATTACACTGCGACCTAATAGATCTATTGCGCCCCTTCTGTCGCTAATTCAGCAAGCATATTATTATATTCTCAATGCCTATAACTACCCTTCCAATCAAATCTTCTTAAGTAAGTTTAGTATTTAGACTTCAAGTTAGGTAGATCGCTCTTCTATTTGGTATGCTTTTAAGTATAGTATCCTTGTATTCTGGAGTGCTACACATTCAATCAGAATGTGAATGGAGGTTTTGTCCTACTCCTCACATGATATGCACTCACTAACTTTTACTTCTCTCAGTTTATTTAGTTGGCACTGGAAGAAACATGCTTATCTATATATAATGCAGACAAGCACTACTCACCCTGAACCGACCACGAATTTATTCAGGGTTAGTACTAGAAAAATGCCACGAAGTTTTGGCCGAAGTATCCATTAACAACGTGGTCACCTTAAGGTGGATCAAAGGTCACGCCACATCTAAAGGTAACCGTCTTGCTGGTTCACTGGCCAAGAAAGTAGCCAACCAAATACTTTTTGGACCTGGCCCTTCCATTGGCCAGACAAAATCGGTAGTCACAGACCAAATTAAAGAACATTCCTTGTGAAATTCAAGATAAGATGAGATGAAACAAGAAACTGCAGAGTTGCCAAGGAGCTTTTAAGTTATACTGACTACACTGCAGCAAACAAATACTTGACTATGACTAGACAGAATCTGAGCATAGTCACAGGCATGTTGACTGGTCATTGCCAAGTGCGGAAGCATCTCCATGTCATGGGGATCTCAGAATCCACACTCTGCAGAGGATGCTAACAAGAAGATGAGACCATCGAGCATATTCTATACGGTTGCTCAACGCTCTCATTTATTAGAAGATTTGTTCAGCGAGTATCGGCTAACACCGACCGATATAAGAAAAGCGCCTCTTGGCGACGTTGTCAACTACATCAAATCTGTAGGCTAGCTCACGAGCTAGGAGGTACCTATCATTTTAGGAGGATACACATGGGCCTAGTGAAACCTAAGTTCCGTGGGGTTACCCACCCTCTATACGTTACAGATACAGAAATTAGATAGATCGCCCTCTTCTATTTGGTATGCTTTTAAGTCTAGTATCCCTGGATTTAGAATGTGAATAGAGGTTCTGCCCTACTCCTTACATGATATGCACTTACTAACTTTTACTACTCTTAGTTTATTAAGTTGTCCTTTAATTCGGCAATGCCCGGTAAGGATCTCTGTTACAATTCGTAGCCTGATCTTGCTTAGGCTTCCCATCTTTTCTGATTTCACTTACTCCGAAGTATCACAGCCTATCTTAGCCTCAAGAGATTGTTAAAATTATCGGATTTTTAATACCCAATTTGTTTTAATCACTCCTTATATTGTGTTATTGCTTTTACCGCAGAATGACTCTCAGTTCCGACAAAGGGTGTTGAAGCCCATCTCTTTCCGAAACTATCTGCAATATAGTTACCCTTTACTCCGTTATATCTCGGGGCCCAACTAAGAGTAACTGTATTTCCCTTGCCTACTCCAATTAATTTTTCTAGGCATCTCCAGACCATTTTTGTGCTGATTAGGTAACAATTCAACAATTTGATAGATGCTTGGCTTTCGAACATAATTATAATCTCTTGTCTGCGATAGTTTCTCTCAAAGTTGAACTTGATACACTACCCAATGACATGAATTTACGCCTGGCAGATGCTTGGTTATTTGCACAAACTTTCAGAGTGCCTGTTTCTAGGCCCATAAACTCCTAATCCAGTTCCTTTAATAGTTTTCGAATCATCCGTATGTCACTGAATAGCACGTCTTTTGGTTGAAATCACGATGGGTTAATGGCTTTATTCTTTCTTGCAGCCTAGTTCTTTGGTTTTGAAGAAAACTGTACTTTTTTCTCATTTCGTCCTGGGACATATCCCAAATATTTACAGTCCTGAAGCTAATAAAGAAGGGTCTACCGGGAAGCATTTTTCCGTTTCCTATACGAGTAGCGCTACGCGGGGCGAGGAATCGTAGAATAATAATATTTTACAATGCCTACGCGAGCGACGCACATTCTCTGTAAGCTTAATAAGAAATATACTTCTTATAAATACGAGTTAAAAAAAAAAATACTAAATTATAATTATTTCTACATATAAAAGGTACTATCCTTAGTGCAAGCTTCCGTGACTTTTAGCGTTGGGCTGATTAGAAACTATATTTAGCAATAAATTTTTTTCACGTTTAGAAGTGTCGATTTTTGTAGGTTGGAATATGTTTTAAAAGCAATCCATTGGGTACAAGTTTCCAAAGAAAAATGTTTTAAAAATTCATCGCATTGATTGCTGTAACTATTGTCTAGTTGAAATTTCCCTCGTAGTGTAAGCTTCCTGTCGATGCGTTCAGAATTATGGATAATTTTATACTCTCCAGGAATTTTTGCTAATATTGTTTCCATACTTTTTACACGTTGCGCACGTTGAATTTAAATTGGAGACTAAAATGATGAAACAACATTTAAAGTAAGCGTGTGCGTGTTAAATTTGAAATGAAGAGTAAAACAATAATGCATCGAATCTAGTCGTCCGACAGGAGGATCGAGCGAAAATCCGTTAAAAAAGATGATGCAACAATTATCAATGCTCCATAGTGTATTTTCACGAGATGTGCGTCACTCACATAGGCATTGCAATATATTAATATTCAACATTTATAGAAAACGGAAAAATGCTACCGGGAAAACAGGATTTTTCCCGGTGCGCCGGTAGCCGGTACTAGCATCGACAGTCACCAGTCCTAGCGCCAACATGCACCGGTCCTACCAGCACCGATAGACGCCGCCGCAGTTTTTTCTTTTTTATTTTCAAAACAATTGAAAAAGCCATAATTTATTAACTAATTTAAGTCTGTAAATCATAAATATAGGTGCATGACGAAAGCGCTCATATCCACAAAAACATAATGTCATATTGCGAGTATATAAGGTATCTCATATCTTCGCGTTCGTCTGACTCTGGTCTATGCCTCTTCTTATTATTCCACAATTGCAAGAATAATTGATTAGAAAAACGTACGACGAGAATGTTGCAATATAAAATATATGTTCTTTATGTACATTTACTTATTAACTTCTGCTTAATAAATTTCGTTCTCAAAATATAAATCTATAGATAACTCTTATTCAATATTTTTCGCAATTCATGACAAAATATCGAGTTTGTGTGCGAAGTTACAAATTTTCATTGCTAACAGTTTTCTGATGTTACCGCTTAAATTGAAATTAAAGGAAATCTGCATTACTAGTAAATTTATAATTCGTACTCGTTGTTATATACTTCAAGAAATGTGTATAAAATTGTCGTTCGGTAGAAGTCGTGATTGTCCGAATACAAAAATGTCACTTTTAGGAATTAACAATGTTAGCCCTTTTCTTCTCATTAACCCCTTGGTTAAAGACAGGGAGGGTTAACAGTGTAGGTCTTTACTTTTACTTAAATTACCCGGCTAATTGATAGGTTACAGTCAAATAAATTCGTACGGAGAAGAGTTCTTTCAGAAATATATTTCAATTAACCAAAGTATCTGTAGTATTCTGTAGTTATGATGGACAATATCAAGAATATTAAATAAATTGTATACAATTCAATAAGTAAGCTACTTTATATCGATTACCCAAGGTTAGTACTAACTGTGGTTTACAGTTATTAATATTGCATATAAATATTAATTAAATATTAAAGTACAATTGAATGCAGTATGTTTTTACTTCTCCAGTTGATTCCTTTAATTGGTTTACTGGGTACCACCGACAGGATGCTTGATAAACTAAACTAATCTTACTTGTTATGAAGAAGAACACTCTTCAGGTTTTCTGGATGGCTCTAAATTGAACTGATAAGTAACCTTACCATCTTAATCTGATAGGCACTGATTCAGCAATTTCAGGTATTTTAGCAGCCTATGAAGTGCATATGTATACCTTTACCGGGACCAGGAAGCGAGTAGGGGTAGCTGTATTCTAATAGCTACTCTTTAGCTATCTACTTAGCTCGAAGCAGCGGGAGATAGGTAGGTAGGTAAGCTTAGATCGCTAGGTAAGCAAAAGCTGAGGGAGGTAGTCTAAAAAGGCCTAAAATATAATTAGGTACAGTAAGCTTGAGTAAAAAGCAGTTATACTATATATTGCTAATGCATTTATTTGAAACATGTGTTTCTGTCTATAACTTACCACTGTTGGAGTTGGGCCTCACAAGTATGTTATAAAATCAATTAGGAAAATGTATTCCACAAAAGTGTGTATATATCTTCTTCGATATAAGTAACTAATCCTAATAATAATTTATTCTTTTCAGGCTAATGAAATCCGGAAAATACGAAATTGCACCACGTGCACGTCTCTAGGTTAGCCAGGAAAAGAAGCGGGAACAAGAGAACGAAAACGAGAGAGAGATAAACACTGGAGAATTTATCGAAGAAATAAAGACCCATATCCGAGCGGTTAAGCAGCCACTTAAGTCAAGGGCTTAGCAGCATTAAAGGCAGTACTGGTAAAAGAAGAACCAAGTAGAAAAAGAATACTTAAGTGATCTGTGCCCTATACATTAGAACTATTTATTTAAACATAACCATACTTAACTAACTATTTTATTTTTGTTTTAAATGAACTGCTAAGAAAATTAATTTGGATTATTCATCACATCTTGATAGTCGTTAGTATATTTGTTCTTTTAAAAATCTCGTCTTTTACTACAAATCGTTATTTTAATAAATCAAATATTACTATGCAATAAACCCGTAACAACAAGTAATCAACAGGACAACGATGGTAAAGAAAGGAATATACAAGCGCGGCCTTGGAAGTCCGCCACCCGACTCATACTCGAAACAACGGAATCTTCTAGGTATGCTGCTGACGCTTCGAAAAACTACAAGAACAAGCGGCACGTGCCGTTGAGTCATAGAGATGGAATTTTTAGGTGACATTCGAGTGCGTCTAGAAACTACGAGTACAGTGTGGGCTTTGTATAAATAGCGCGAATTAGTCGACTGAAAAAATAAATTGTAATAAATAAATTAGAATTGTGAGTTGGTGCCTAAGTATTATATAAATTAATTAGTACATCATAAATAAATTGTAAATAGTATGATTTAAATAAATAAACTATAAATAAATTAAACTATCGTCACATTGGTGTTAGAAGTAAAACTATAAATAGTGGACAATAATGGCTAAAAAACTGTGTGATTTTAAAGTGCCTGAGCTACGTCAGGATTTAGAAGAACGTGAACTGGAGACGACGGAAGAAATCAGAGCTGGCAGAACGACTTACAAAAGCACTAGAAAATAAAGTTTGGATCCGGAAATGTTTCTATTTTCGGATGATGCGCCTGCTATAATTTTTTCAATTTCTTCTGATATGTCTTCCATGAAAACCGATATTTCTTCTAATATTTCCTCATTAGAAACTAAAGTTTCGTCAGACATTTCCTCCCTAGAAAGTAAAGTTTTTCAGATATTTCTTCCTTTGAAAGTAAAGTTTCTTCAGACATTTCTTCCTTGGATAGTAAAGTCTCTTCGTTAAAAGAAAAGGTGTCTTCTGACATATCTTCTTTAGAAACTAAAATTTATTTCAACTTGGGAAGCAAAATATCTTTTATGGAAAATAAATTTCGCTAATATTTCTTCTTTAGAAGAAAATGTCTTCCGAAATGTGTTTTATAAAAAACGAAAATATGATTTCTTCCGTTGAGAATCAAATAATGCCTTCCGTTAAGGAGAAAATAAAAGAGATGGAAAAGAAGAACTGGAACATACAGAATCGGCCAAGGACGCTGAAATACAGTGCTATCAAATGCAGTCAAAGTTTAAATTGGAAGGAGCTGTAAATTCTGCTCGTGTCAAAGCCCCAACTTTCGACGGAAAGATGTCATAGACAAACTACCATAAACAGTTCTAGATAGCTGCGAGAGCAAACGAATGGTCTGAGAGAAAAAGGCAGTGAATCTGACAATCGTTCTTTGAGGAGACGCTTTAGATGTTCTTCAGACTATACTCGGAGAAAATACAGATGATTTTGAGCAACTCAAAAGAGACTTAATATGCGATATGGCCACGAACATTTGGAGCATCTATAAGAATCGCAAACCGAAACGAAACGAGACCCTTCAAGAATATGAAGTTGATATTGCCAGGTTGGTGCGATTTGCCTACCCATCAGCTCCGGAAAACATAATGGGATATTTAGCTGTCCAAACAATTGTTGATGGACTACGTGACCACAAGATTCAGAAAACACCCCGCTTAGCCCGCCACGAAACATTGGTCGATATCTTGTCCGCTGCTTTAAAGTATGAGGCAGCTAAGCAGGCTTCTGCAGGATACAGTAAAGTGAGAACTGTAAAAGAAGAAAACGTAGAAGATAAACTCGACTAACTAGTTAACATAATGAAGAACTTTACCGATAAAAAGATGAAGACAACGACCATCAGGTGCTGAAATTGTGGTGAACTGGGACATGTACGCAGTTCGTGCAAACGCCCTAGGGTCCCAACAACTAAAGACAACACGCCGCAGGAAAACTAGAGCGGGTCAGCCTAGAGAGGGCAGCTTCGACCCGAGACCATTCCAAAGACCCTCTTATACTGATACCCTCTTTGAAAAGTCGCGATCATAGTGTATACGTAGATGTAGATAGTAAATAGTAAAAATTATATACTAATGGTGGATACTGAAGCAACTAGGACCATTATACAACCAACAACCATAAATAACTGTGAGACTTCTACCAACAAGATTGCGACTGCAAACTGCCACAACTGAAAGTACCAACATCCATGGGGAAATTTAGGTTCAATTGGGAATTTTTACAGAAAAGTTCACTTATACTGTTATTGTTGCTGATATTGAAGAAGCTGTTATTCTCTGAATGTAATGAACTTACATGGTTTCCAGTTGGACTTTAAGAACAGAGAAATAAAAGTTGGTGCCGAAGAGGTATTCCTACATCCACATGGGGACAGTACCGTGCCATTTGCTGTACAGGAGGATACGGTGGTACCTAGCAGAATTGAAACCGTTATAGTAGCACAGCTTCAAGAAACTATAAAAGAAGAAACACCTGTTTTCATTGCACTGAGTAAGCGCCTAATTTACTGGCGACTCCACTCGATTTCTTCTTGAGGGGAATTTTGAAGAATAAAGTTTACAGAACACTATCTGTTACCTTGGAACATTTAAAAAAAATCAAATACTTGGGATGAACTATCTAGAAAAATGTTACTTCTTAAGAACGCACTAAAAGGATTAATATGGATACAGGATAAATGTGTTTAATTTATGTTGCAATGGTCAGCAAATTATGGTCCAGGAAGTTACAGATTCTTTCTTTGATAATCGTAGTAATATATAAATATTTTCTCATAATATTTATACTTTTTAGTTTTCAGAATTTTGGTATCGAAAACTTTTTATAAATAAATCTTGTTTAAAGGCAATTTTAGAATTAATATTTCTCGAAAATAGTAGGAGTTGTTTAATTTAACCAATATCATTTTTTCTTGCAAAAATAGTATATTTTATTATTTTAGTTGGTCAAAGCTTTTTTACTTTTAAATCATTAATTTAAATGTTGTTGACAGATGCGACTTTGCTATTTGTTTCCAAAGACTACTGATTTAAATCGTGAGGATGGCTAATTTTTAACAAATTTGATAATAACTTTTTAATAGAAAAAGAAAAAAATAAATAAAATTCTCAAAAAATTAGTTTGTTTTAAATAAAAGGTATGTTTCCGGAAAAAATATTTGAAGAAATATGCAAATTTTGCTCCTTTGAATATAACACAACTGGCAGACTACATTAGAGACTGGAGTCAAGATTGTCTATTTCTTGCTGATGAATCCTAATAAGGACGAAACCTGTTCAAAAATAACTTTCCCCTTAATAAGCAAAATCAAGGTTAGAGTGTTTAAAATTATTTTCTATCTCTGCTATTTTCCTTTGGATATAATGTGCAATGTTTGTTGCGATATTGGCCAAAAGAGCAGTTGTTTTCAGGAAGGAAACCCTCGCTCGCCGTTTCTGTGACACGGACCTTAAATTCTCTTGGTTTTTTAGTTTTTTTTAACTCTTATGCATAGTTAACACAGACATGAATCGTAAACATTTTTTTGTGGACCACATTTTATTTTATTCCACTTGTGGATTTTCAACGTCTTTAAATTTCAATTCAACGTGTCTTTGTGGAACGCGTTAACCGCATTACTCATCTTGTCTACATTTGCCAACCCTCGTCCAACCAAATTTCAATCCCGGAGTGAAAATTATTCCACGATTTCCATAATCTTATATAACTCGCTGTCCTTAATTTTCCTTGGAGTTTATAACGTTAGTTTGTTGTTTTGTTTTGTACCACTGACCAATTTTTCCGGTATTGCTTATTTTTTACAATTACAATAGTTGTATTCATATTTTTTTAATTTAATTTTAAAAATTTGTTATATCAAGGATGTTTGATTTTAAGCTGTTAACGGCTGTATCTCAGAATATTTTCAATAAGAAAGGTTTTCGAAAAAAAAAAAAAAAACCAAAAAAGGTGGTTACACTAAGGAGGGCACCCTTCTATCATAACTGTTATACGTCATTCTCTCCCCTTAGTCACTCTAATCAATTAGCGATTCAAATTAGTTTTTTCGCACTTGTCATTTGTCACCTATAAGTAGGATGTTTGTTTATTTACATTGCGTTTGTTTTGGGCGGGATTTTGTATTTGTGATTTTGTAACTGTTTTATAACAAATTAAAATATAAATAGTGAGCACAAACACCAATGTTGCCAAATAATGAACTAATTTTAAAATAAAATTGATATATGATCTGAAATTAAAAAAATATATAATAAATTAGTTTTATAAAAACTCCTTAAATTTAGAGTATTATTACATATCGCTATTCAGCTAGGCACAAATTTTTCTACATAAAAAAAGTCTTCCCACTTCTTCAAGGGCTAAAAATCCGACGACGTAGCGAAATTATTATACCCTGGCAACACTGAACAGCGATCTACTTACGGACACATTTTACAAATTTAATCCAGAGGGCGTATCACTTAGCTTGAATCGCGAATAGGGAAAGTACCAAGCATGACAATCCAAAGTTAGAAAAGTAGTTTTATGGAGAATTCAGAAATATAACAGCGGATGAAATATGAGGTTATCAGTTGTTTTTTGTAACATAATCTCAAAAATTACATGTCCATAGAGATCTTGTGTTCAACGGTTAAAGGAACGTTAAAGAAGTCTATGGATACTCGAAGACGAAGAAGATGAGCCAAAGGAGTAACATAGGACCAGACGAGACATTGAAGAAGCTTCTGGAGACTCGAATGTGAACAAGAAGCCTAAAAGAATAAGGTAGGACCATCGACAACGCAGGATGCATAGCAGCAGCATTACCTAGAAGGCATTATCGTATCTTCGCTATGATTGATCCGATTGGATTGGAACAAACGACATTTATCTTGAACTGTCATTTACAAAGAAAAAACATGCGCTGCAGCATTTCCAAAAAGACATTAGCATATATCTCTTTTATGGGTCGATTTAAACGCGACTGTCATTGATCTGTCACTTTTAATAAAAAGAAAACATGCGTAATAGAATTACGAAAAAGGCATTAGCGTATTCGTTTAGTGCGAAGTCATGGTAGGGGAAGCAAAAGCGATACTAGCGCAATCTGCTAATAAATCGAGCATTTTAGGGTGATATTTTGTAATTTTGGCGTATCAAATACACGTATATATTTTACATTTTTCAAAAAATAGATACGAACAATACAATGAGCAACCGGAGTTGCTGTACTGTAAATTGTAAAAATACTAGCTAAAAAACAGTGTAAATTATATAAATTTTCAGTAGCAAAATGAAAATTAAATCATAGAAATAAATGGATAGCTGTATAGTTGGAGGTAAAAATATTCTTTTTCTTTCGGCAAAATAAAGAAAATCGTATAAAAACACCTTTAACGGCAACCCAGGGACTTACTTGTATGTTACGTTTCAAAGAAAAAATTATATACGTTTTTAAATATTATCACATTATTCGCACAATTTCTTTCTTTGATTATTTAATAAATATTACTAAATTTATTGTTAAAAGCAACACTTACGAAATTAATTTAAAATAATGATTCACGAATTATTCACGAAAAATGCTTGAACAAATGTTATTAGTATCCTTTTATTATAAAAAAATGATAATTACTGTGGAATGTATTAGTCTGGCTTTAATTTTTAAAGTAATTTTAGCATGCAAGCCTTCTCAACATGTCAAGGTAACATTCCTTAAAAAGAAAAATAGAAAAAATACCATGTTCCTTTCCAAAATAACGTGAACCAACAGGTACGTGGTTACATTAGAACTATCATCTTCACTTGACAAGTCATTCCGGTTTATAATGCAAGAGTGAGTCGGAAATTTGATGATTATTTTTAATTTTGGCAACACAGAGAACGCAATTGGAGCATAATTCCTAAGATATACTTCTAAGAACTTTCCTGATAACATCTAAAACGGTTTCAGACAGGATTCATTTTTTTTTACCTCCCTTTTGATATTACTCCAAATTAATTCTATGACATATAATGTATGATAATACGGTAGTAAATATATTACGGTATAAACGAATGCTGTAGCCATCTAATTCACATCTTAGGTTTGAGATTTAAGCCTTTCAATATTGCAAGAAAATCTTTTTTAAAACTGTAGGTGGATATGATACACCCATTTTGTCAAAAAACGCGGAAACTACCACCATTCGAGCTTTTGCTTTTGGAATTTCACTAGTTTTACGATAGTGGTAAGGGGCACTATCGTATAATTAGAAAGTAATGGTTTACCAAACCATTTCTCTTAATATTGGTGATAATCTGCTGAACAACTCAAAATATACTTTGCTGATAATAGCAAGCAATTCGACACAAAACCATTCTCATTACCGAAATGTAATATTATATTACATTTTCCTCTATTAAGAGGAGCATTCACTTCACTATTTTTCTCAATATCTTGAGAGTCTTAACAAAATACATTATGAATCTCTCTTGCCGAGCTTCATCCACTCTAGTGAAGTATTCTTTATGTAAAATCATAATTTTTTAAGTAATATGCTGTCTTCTATTAAACTTAGGAAGTTTTTAAACCTAAAGGATGGAGCACTTCTCTAGTGGTCTTGTCAGATTTGTAAGGGAAACCGGGAACCAACTTTATTTAATTTTTAATCATTTGAAAATACGGCACGACACATTATTAAAATAAAAATTACAAACTTTTCTTCTAATATTCTCCATCATGGAGTGATCTAGACTAACTAGAGATCTTTGATTCCGCTTTTTTCATGGAAGACATTCCTGGTTTGTAATAACTTTTCTAATCGAAGGTTTTAAAATTTTTGTCAAATGTGTATTCTTTCTATGACACCGTAATTAGATCTATTATTTTACAATTTTAGTTTTTAGTACATATTTCAAATAACTTTTTGAGTTGAGGGTGAAAATCTACATACCAAATTTTTGGTTAATATCATCTCCTTCCTCCTCCTTTAATTCTTCTTTACTCTCAGAAGAATATTTGATGGGTTCTGCATAGAATTATGTAGGGTTACTTGGGGTAAGAGCGCGTTGTTTGGGCTAAATGTATTACTAAAAATCTAAATAACAATATTCTAAATAATAACACAAAAAAATTCAATATTAATGTGGCATTTACCCTATCTTTACGGGATCAACAAAAATTTAAAAAATATATTACTAAAATTTATTAAAAATGCTAATTGTTTTTTTTTTTCATTTAATTGTACCATAAACATTGAAATGATAATCCTAATAAAGTCGCATCTATTTACTAGTAATTCATTAATATTAATTTATTCAGCTTGTCACTTTTTTAATGAAGGATTCTCGAACAGGTTTTATATTTTATTATTTTCTCATTATATATTACTATTTGATCCCCAGTTTTAAGCCAAAAATAAACATTTTCCACTATAGAATTTGCAGGTAAAATATAATCATCCTGTATAGGTTAACAATAATGTAATCTGCCAAAGCCGACTTTGAACTGTTTAAATTTTACAATTTATGTGGGTATTTAAATATCAATTTAGTTGATCTTGAGGTGCAACTGATCCTATTTACTTAAAAAATAGTCAATCAGATTTATAATTATTTACATGCCTTCAGGGATTACATTGTTTTCATTACTTTTAAAGGGCCTCCTAAAAGTAATTTTTTTATAATTCAAAAATCAAAACAGTAATAATAAAGTTCTTTTTTTTTAAGGTGACGGGGGAGAAAAAGTCCTTTATATTTTACAAGGAAAATTAATGTTTAATTGTTCAGTAAAACATTGAGTGCGACCGGTTTCGAAGTATCATCACTTCATCTTTAGGCTCGCCTAGTGGAAAGGAGAATATGTGGTGTAAGGTGTGTTAACTTTGAGCCAACGATATATAAAATAGTAACAAAGAAAACTCACCATACTCTCCATCCACTAGGGAACACTACAAACAAGTTTCATTAAATGTGGGGGATGAAATAAATTGTAAAATTAACAATGTTACAAGTTACATAAAAGTTAAAAATATTTGAAAAACAAATATTAGTCAGTTTAAATAGTTAAAAATTTTAAATTTTCAAGACTATACAAAACAAAACACATACATTAAACAGATTAAAAGAGAAGGCTTATTTTAAACACATTGTTGTTTTTGAAAAAATAATTAGTAGTGTTACTTAACCTAACATTTTTGAAAGGAGACCTGTCAAGTTAAGGCCTCTACAGGTGGTGGTAAGTAATAACAAAAAATTCTTGGATAAACTTATGACAGGGTATAGGTAATAAGATGCAAACTATGAGTGAAGAAATATTTATTATTTATTATATAAGATTTGGGCCATGAACCAATTACCAAGTGTATGTGATGTTGTAGGATAAAAAAAGAAAGACGAAGAAATGACTGGGTTAACTGTTGTGAAGCAAATGAAAAATGAAAGAAAAAAATGACAGAATATGAATATCACATAACCTAATCTTTAAACATGCTCTTTGGTTTTTTGTGGGAAAAAAATTACTTACTGAAATGTACCCCTTGAAAGAAAATATGTGAATAGAAATAAAGGGGGAGGTTAAAAAGGAGTTAAAACGATAAATTTAGATTAGTGTTGAGAAAACTGGAGGAGTTTCTGGCATTATCTGGGCATTTAAGCAACCAACAGGATTTAATTTTAAATGTCTCAATATCTCGAGGCTTTCAAAGCTATTAAGAGTAAATCTATGGTAGCAACTATGTAGGATTTCGAAACCTTCAGTTGAATCGAAGTCGTGATTTGAGTCTACTAGGTGGTTGGCAAAATGTGAAAATCCTGTTGTATTTAAGACAACGCAAATGTTCTTTTAAACGGATCTTGAAATTTCGAAATGTGCGTCCCACATAGAAAGAATGGCAAGATTTACAAGTAAATTTATAAATTCCAGATAAGTCAAAGGGATCTAATTTATCTTTATTATGAACAAATAACTTATGTAATGAGGAGGGGGTTTTGAATGATACTTTAAAGTGGTCTTTAAATAAGCTTGCCACTTTATAGGATGCTTTTCCAATAAAGGTAAGAGAAATGTATTTTTTACTGGTGGTTGGTTCATGTACCATATTAGGATTGTTAATAATTAACGTAATTAACAAAAATTCTTTACAATAAACAAACAGGTTACAGCACAGAAGCAGTAGAAATACCGCTTATACGCGCTATTAAATTAACAAAGAATTCTTAATCCAGTATACATATTAATTACACTTATTTACAATAAAAATATAAACTTAAATACAATGTAAATATCTACATCAGGAATTAAAACAATATTGAGAAGAGTCAAAATCAGGGTTCAGTCAAAATAGGGCAAATTTTATAGTAAAAATTTTTTAGTGTAATAAATTATTAAATAAATTGTTTTCCATTTTAAACAACCATTCTTTTTTTTTGGTTTTGTAAGAACTATATTTAAATTAATTTTTTATTGTTTCGGGTAGAAGCGAATATAACTTAGGTGCTAAAAAATTGCAATGTTTCTGCCCAATAGTCTTATTGCAGCGTGGAATGTTGTATACTATTTTTCTTGTTCCATAAACATGTTCATTTTTTACAATTTTAATATTCCCTTTATTGATTTTTAATAATATTTCTAAACAAAATAATTTCCTAGTATCGAGTACACCAGACTCTTGGTACAGACTATTACTTGAATACAAACGAGGTTTGTTGTAAATCAGCTTAAGTATCCATTTTTGTAATACGTTTAAATGTTCGAGATAATATTCACTCACCCCGCCCCATGCTAGAATGCCGTATGATAATTGCGATTGTACTAGTCCGTAGTATATTGTTTTTAAGTGTTTTATGTCAAGACATTCTCTTAGATGCCTGAATCTAAATAATAAGCCTCTTAGTTTTTGAGCTATTGATGTTACATGTAAATCCCATTTAAGGTGCCGATCGATAACTAGACCTAATTATTTGATTGAGGTAGATTCTGGTATTTTTATACTACTTGACACTTTTGTTCTAGCCGAGTTAAAACCTTGATTAAGTTTTTTGGACACAACAGACGATTCACTCAACTTTTGGTTTTTGTTTTCTTGTCCTAGATTTACCTCCTCGTCTTCTTGATGCTTTAATTCTTCATATGATAAAGCAACCCCGTCGATTATTAATTTGTCTCCTTTAATCGTAGCTCTTCTGTTTTCGCCTCTGGAAATTTTTTGTCTGGAAACTAAATATTTTTTCTTCGCGTAATCTTCGGAAATATAGTCCACTGATATGAATATACCACTTCCTTTTAATGTTTTAGCCTTGTTTATTATTTGGGATCTTAGTTTATTATTTACAAATTCAATCAACATTGGTTGTATTTTACCCGCGATTTTTTTACCAATTCGGTAGGAATCTCGAATGGCATTACTATCACAATAAATATTTAATTTTTGATTTATGAAGTTTGTAGTGGTATTAATACAATCTTCTTGATTGGGCTGTGCTAAATTGTATATAATTAGATTGTATTTTTTGTTTTTCCTCTCTATATTTTGTATTCTATCTTGAACACTGATTAACTCTAGTTTTAAAATTTGATTTTCTAATTTTAGTTCGACAATTTCAGCTTTATACGATTTTAGCTCTTTACGTATCTCTGCTAATTCATTTAAAAGATCTTCATTTTGGTTTTTTATTGATGCTATATCGGTTTTTAATTTAAGTTTAATTTTGTTAAGAAATTTAGCAATATTTTTAGAATTCATGTCAAATTGTGTCTTAAGCCTCCGTACTATATATTATTGTTGTTGCTGCTAGTTTTTAATATGTGATAAGGTTTCACATTGGCATGAAAATTTCAGATTTTGTTGGAAGTTCCTTGTTTTTAGCAGAATGCACATTTATTTTTCTATTACTTTTATGATTATATTATAAGGTAAAACTTACTGAGTCGATTGATGTCATTTACACTACATAACTTAACTTTTACTCTTGTAATTAGTTGTAATTCATAGAGACGAAATTAATACGTTAAATGTGCAGTAACCTTTATTAAAACAGTAATAGAATACAACACTGGATAAACAAACATTGTCCATCTGTGCTCAGTTAACACGACGATGACACTGCTGAATAACCAATTAGAACATAAGTTGAACAATATCACAGAATTACTAATGGATATCCCAGGCCACGTTGACCGCCTTTTCTTACGGGTTAACGTAGGCTACTGCAAATAGAAATTTAAAAATGGCTCGATTTAACCAATAGAAGACGCTAAAATTAAGGTGTTATAATTAATCGAGCCGACAGAATCTCTTTGTACAGTGATTTCAGGCATAAAATATTTATTTGATACTAGCTTCCTGCATATTTGCTAGGAGGATACTATGCGCTAAAGGTACACAGTCGTTTAGCTGTAATAGAATTAAATGCATAACTTTATTTTTGCAGTTTTACAACTGTCTTCTAAGCTGAACATCGGCGGTGTCTTTGTGAATTATGTATAGATTTATTATTAATATTGATATTTAATTGTGAAATAGTAAAATTTATCTGTACCTTCTAATATACCTACAATTAAAAAAAAAAGTACTTTACTTTTGTAATAATACCAATATTACTAGAAATAGAAGATAAAAAAAGTATAGTAAATCAATTTAAATGTAAATCGGCTTATTAATAAAAAAATAATTTTTGATTATTTGATTATTTTCGATTTTTCAAAGATTATAGAATAATCTATTTCAAAGGAAATACGAACAAAAATAAATTATTTAAAATATTCGATAATTCGTTTTTTGTTTTTTTTTTTGGAAACATCGATTTATAGGTTAATCGGTTTTTAGTTAATCGATTATTTTCGATTTTTCAAAGATAATGGAATAATAGATTTTAAAGGAAATACCAAAAAAAAAATTGATAATAATCGATAATTTGGTTATTTATTTTTTTTTTCTGAAAAATCGATTTTTCGTAGAGTCGGCTTCTTAATTAATCGATTATTTTCGATTAATCGATTATTTTCAATTAAGCAATTATTTTCGAATAATCGACTATTTCTGATAATAAAAGATAATCGAATTATCGATTTCAAAGGAAATACGAAAAATAGATTATTTGATAATAATCGATTATTTAAAATGATCGGTAATTTGGTTATTTTGTTTTTAAATCTATTTAAAGGTTAATGGGCTTTTTAATAAATAAATAATTAATGAATAATCGATTAATTTCGATTTTTCAAAAATCTATTTCAAAGGAAATACGAACAAAAAATAGATTATTTAAAATATTCGATAATTCGTTCATTATTTTTTTGAATCACCGATTTATAGGTTAATCGGTTTTTATTCAATAGACTATTTATGATATTTCAAAGAGAATTAAATAATCGATTTTAAAGGAAATACGAAAAAAAATAGATGGTTTGAAAATAATCGATTTATCCAAAATAATCAATTATTTTCAATGATGGATAATTTATTGCGATAATCGCCCACCCCTAGCCATCGAATGACTTTTATTAGGTTTAAATTTTAAAATATCCGGTTTCAAAAATATACATTTCTAGAGATTTATGTGACATCCTCTATATTAATTATTATTTTCAGAGAAAGAAGTTTTAATATACCTCTTTCTGAGGTTACTATACAAAGCAGCCTTTTCTTATTTTGACTATTTTTTAATATTGTTACGCAGGTTTTTGGTATCACAATTTATTTCAACTGAACTTTAACAATAACAATGCAACTGATAACATTTTAACAAGTACGATTCAACTTAGAAAAAGCCACGGGCGTCATCAACTAGTCATCGTCTGCCTCACTTTAAAATATTCCTTCTCCGTTGCTCCAGATCGATATACCAGTGGCGTAGGCTCTTATTTAAATAAGAATTAAAGCAGTTTCCCATCAAAAAACATTTATTGGATTAAAAAGTTAAACTTTAATAATTTAAACATTTGTATATTACCTAAATAACTAAACTAAAATAACATTACATATATTTTTCGACTTTAGACTTGCAAAACATTCAGTGGGAAGTAAATAAAAATAGCAACACAATTTTGTAATTTAAGATTTTTATTACAATTAAAATAATAGTTATTTATGCAACTAGTGCAAAAAGTGAAACTAGAGAAGTACATCCTAGTTCGTCCGTTAATGAACTATTTATAGTACTCTCGCTGTCTTCCGATGAACCCGTATTTTTGTTCGTAAGTAAAAGCTTGGCAACGCCGAAGTTTGGCTCACAATAATAAGGGATCCATGCTTACGCGATAGATTCTGTTCGAATTATATTCTGGACCATGCGGCAGTCGTACAGCGTTGCCAAATTATTAAGCAATTGTATCTCTATATTATAAAAACGAAAAAAATCGCCAAAACGCCACTGACGCTTAAATGGGATGGACCTGAGAAAGAGGCAAATTATTGCGGCCTTTGTCAGATATGATGTGTGTGGCATTTTCTTAGTTGAATCGTACATAACGTCTATCATAAATCTGAAAACTGACGTCAGGATCATCCTTAAATAGCTTGCTTGACCCTTCTCGAGCCTTATCGAACTGTCATATAAAATATTCTTGACGGGTTATGACATTTCCAGACATTTCAAGACTATTCCATCTTCTTTTACTTGTACTTTTACTTATATCGACCGCAGCACACTATAGTGTGATGGGTGACATTGCACTTCTTTTCAAATATGTACGTTTCCTATAACGGCCGCAGGCCACTGCAGAGTGTAGTGTAACATTGCTCCATCTTCTCTAATTATTTGTCTCGAACAACTTGATTACTGGGATCTGGTTGGAGCCAACGGAGAAGATCTGAACCACGGTATAGCGCTAACTTTTCAATGTGAACTACCTTGGGTTTACTTCTCGTTGACAACTGAATGCGGTAGATCAGGTCGTTGATTTTCTTGAGGACGGTGTAGAGGCCTTCCCAGTTCCACCGCAGCTTCTAACAAAGTCCTTTTCGGCGCTTGGGATTGTACAGCCATACTGGATCGCCTCTCTCAAAATGTGTCCCTGTGGCATGCTAGTCGATTCTAGCTTTTGCTTTATCGCTGCGAATTCGTATACCTTCTCTAATTTTTCTTTTAAGTCCTGTATGTACGTGGGAGAAGTACGCATCTCTTCTTCACCAGGAGGCTGCCTTCCAAAAAAAAGATCATGGGGAAGTTTCATCTCCCTTCCAGTAATCATTATGGATGGGGTATAACTAGTCGTTTCATGTTCAGAACTTCGGTAGGCTATCAGAAATAGAGGAAATAAAATGTCCGAGTCCTTTAGATTATCAGAGACGAACATTGAAAGAAACTGGCATATCGTTCTGTTTTGTGTTTCTACCATTCCGTCGGACTGTGGGTGTAGAGGCGTAGTGCGTGTTTTCCTGATGTCTAACAGTTTAATTTATTCTTGCCATAATTCGGATTCAAAATTTCATTCTTGGTCAGAATGTAATTCCAGGGGGACTCCGTGTCTCGCAATAACGTTCGTCATAAATCCTTCCGCTACTGTCGTCTCTTTCTGATTAGGAATAGGCACTATTTCGGGCCACTTTGAAAAATAGTTTATAAGAACCATCAAGTATTTGTTTCCCCTTTCTGTTAAGGGAAGTGGTCCGAAGATATCAATGGCGATTCGTTCGAAATGCTCTCCGGAAAGGTGCTGTGACCACAGGTGAATACCAGGGACCAGAAGCTTCTTCAATGATATTTGCAGCCATCATATCCTGTATCATATTTGATACTTCTTTTTGTTTAACAAATGGAAGTCTTTTAGGTACTTGGCGTATTGGCCTTGCATTGCCTGTATAAATTCTATACTGAACAAGACTGGTACGCCCCGTAGATTTTCCTGTCTCGAAAATGTCACAGTTGGTATTGACTTCACAGTTTGACTTTTCTAAGTTCTTCAGCTGTCATGTGGTTATAATTTTTAACTAGCTGTTTTACGAAGCTGGCGTCAACTGAGTTACTTGTGGTGGCTTTTCCCGTGGTAGCCCAATCGGATTAGGTGAAGAACAGGCTTGAGATTCTGAAAAATTCGAAGCAGCAATTTTCCTTCGGAATTCGTTGGAGGGGGTCTGTGGTAGTCTAAATTCAAAAAGTTGGGATTCCAAAGTTGTCGTTACCTCCGCCAGCTTGATTTAAAGGGTTATTTTTTGTATCTTGAATAACTCATTTATTTTCAATTTTACACGGAAAATAGTTCTTACAAAAGTTATTTAAAATTAAATTTTCTACAATTCTGCTTTTTTTTGTACGATCGATTTTTTTCGATTTATACCCGAAAAGAGGGGGTGAATTTTTGGTTATAGAATAACTCGTTTATTTTCAATTTTACGAGAAAAATTGTTATAAACAAAGTTGTTTAAAATTAAATTTCCTACAATTCTGTTTTTTTTTGTACGCTCGATTTTTTGTATTTATCCCTGAGAAGAGTGGGGGTAAACTCTTATCATTGTATTATCACGTTTCTTTTTAATTCCAGGTATACAGTAAACCCCAAAAGAACGATGGTACAACATCAATAATAAACGTGACAATACAATACTTAGGTTCACCCCCACTCTTCTCAGGGATAAATACAAGAAAATCGATCGTACAAAAAAAAAACAGAATTGTAGGAAATTTAATTTTAAACAACTTTGTTTATAACAATTTTTCTCGTAAAATTGAAAATAAACGAGTTATTCTATAACCAAAAATTCACCCCCTCTTTTCTGGTATAAATCTAAAAAAATCGATCGTACAAAAAAAAGCAGAATTGTAGGAAATTTAATTTTAAATAACTTTTGTAAAAACTATTTTCCGTGTAAAATTGAAAATAAATGAGTTATTCAAGATACAAAAAAATAACCCTTTAAATCAAGATGGCGGAGGTAACGACAACTTTGGAATTCCAACTTTTTGAATTTAGACTACCAGAGACCCCCTCCAACGAATTCCGAAGGAAAATTGCTGCTTCGAATTTTTCAGAATCTAAAATACTAATCCGATTGGGCTATGGAAAGGTCTTCGCACTTGATTATGTTTCCCATCAGTGTACAGAGCCCTATTTCTTGTCCCTTCTTCAGTTCAAATGGTCTCTTCGTTAAATTGACAACCCTTTCTGGAATTAGTTGATCAACGTTAACAAGACATCTAGCTACCAGAATTCCGTCACTCACGGATTCTCCACTTTCTACAATGCCCACATGCAAGTCGTGTGATTTCTCGCTAAGTCTCGCCGAGACGACAGCTTCAGAATTTTGGAGTACTTCTATGTCTTCTTCTACTAGGACCTTTATCGGTTGAGTCTTTTCTTCGGAATTTAGGACAATTTCTCCGTTTCCAATTACCAAGATCTTGTTTTGAAGATCGATAATAAACTTATTTTGCATAATGTCCATACCCAGGACACACTGATCTTTAATATCGGCCACCAATCTGTACGGTTGCTGATATCTCGCCTAGAACAGGAGTAGTGTGCCCTGTAGCTGTTTCCAGAACTCAGCTTCTTCGAGTTGGTCGTGGTTTTCGATGCAGAATCCCTATTCGAATAAAAGACTTAGTTGCACCAGTATCAAGGACGAAGGTGCCTACTTGGTTATCGATATACCCCTTGACCAATAGATTCTGTTCGTTTTTATTTAAGGTGTAAGTGCGAATTTTGGAGCCCTCTGCCCCGTAGTGTCGACCTTTATTCTTTACACATCTTGTCTGACCATCAAACGTGGGTAGTTTCAGGGTCTTGCTACTATAATTTTGTGAGACTGAGGTTTGAATACGGCTTGGATTGGTTACAGATGATGATAAGGCAGTGTTTTCAGCTTAAATGTTGCTTACGGAATCTTGGCTACGAATTATTCTCTCTAACTCGGCCATATCAACTCTAATTTGCCTTTCCAACTCTTTTCTAGCCTGTTCTTGTTGATGTTCTAAATTAGTCTTTAAATTATTTTTCTGATGTTCTAAATTCTTTAAATTCTCTTTCTGTTGCTCTAAATTCGTTTTTAGGTTCTGTAAATTGATTTTTAGATTCTTTTGCTGCTGTTCCTAATTGAATTTTAAAGTATCTTGTTGTTGTGTTAAGTGATCTACTCGGCTGTTTAGCTGACATAGCTCTTGCTTAAGGTTTTCTTGAATTTGCAGCAAACCGTTCATAATTTCTACCTCAGCTTTTCTACGCCTTTCTTTTTCCGCATCCTCCTCTTGTTTCCTACGCCTTTCCTTTTCCTTCTTCCTACACATTTCCTTTTCCTTCTCTTCTTCCTTCCTACATCTTTCCTTTTTCTCTTCTTCTCCCTTCCTGCGCCTTTTCTATCCCCTTCTTTTCTTCCTTCCTACGCCTTTCCTTTTCCTCTTCTCGCCTTACTCTCTCCTCCTTTTTTTTTCTTCCTACGCCTTTCCTTTTCCTCCCCTTCTTCCTTCACTGGATCTAGTATTTACCATGAACTTCTACTTTGTATCCCACCGCTGTCACCAATGTTACGCAGGTTTTTGATATAACAATTTATTTCAACTTAACTTTAACAATAACAATGCAACTGATAACATTAACGTTTAACGTCTATCATAAAACTGAAAACTGATGTCAGGATCATCCTTATATAGCTTGCTTGACCCTTCTCGAACTGTCATCTAAAATATTTTTGACGGGTAGTGACATTTCCAGACATTTTGAGACTATTCTATCTTCTTTTACTTGTACTTTTACTTATAACGACCGCCACACTATAGTGTGATGTGTGACATTGCACTTCTTTTCATATATGTATGTTTCCTATAACGGCCGCAGGCCACTGCACACTATAGTGTGATGTGTGACATTGCACTTCTTTTCATATATGTATGTTTCCTATAACGGCCGCAGGCCACTGCAGGGTGTAGTGTAACAATATTATGTAATAGCTGTAGAAAAAATATAATGTTCAACGCACAAGGTTTGATTTGCACTATACGCCTGCGCACATAATACTCGTAGACAATGAGTACCATTCCTTGTTCAATTAAGAATATTTTATTTCAACATTTTATTGTAGTCCATAGAAAATAAAAGCTTATGAAATATTCAATAAAAGAACTATTGTCCTCTCTTTGCATAAAATGTCGTTGCATCTGTTTGATACTAGATATTCACGTTAATTTTATTTAATAATGCAACATTTCATTAAATACATTTTTAGTAAATCTAATAGTTCATTATGATGGTAATAAATAGGGGCGTCCCTGTCACAGAGTTAGGGTCTCCTCCCAGTTTCCCCACTCCGTTAACCATTCTTTAGAAATTGGCAACATTCGCGCAGGTTTAACACCGTTGTATGTTACATCTCTGATCTATGTTCTAACTATATCTTTCCCTTCATATATCACTAATTTTAGCCATTCACTATAATGAGGTAGAATAATTTGTTGTTAGCTGTATATTTATATTCTTTTGCTCCAAATAATAACTTTACAGATAACTGTGGGCATAATTATTCAAAAATATACATAGAAGTTAATGGAGCGTTCCATTATAAACCATAAAAAGTGTAATACTACCGAGATTTTCAATGCACATAAAAACACATTTTTGCACTATGAAAACATTAGGAGTTGTTGCTCTTCTCCAACTCCAAAAACAATCAATATACCGCAACCTTCGAGTCGACTTGAGCAAATTATAGAGCTAGAAGCTAAAATATAAAAACATTATTCTCTATTACTAGCTTTACTTAAATTAAGGAAAATTATTATAACAGAGAAATAAAATAACGTATGGTTCATAAGTTTCGAGAAAAATTCCGAAGTCAAATATTTTTACAGTGAAATAACTTAGACAAAAAATATATTATTTTAGAGTACGAAACTAACTAAGAATATAATAGAAATATGTAACAATATAAAGTGGCTTATGCTTCGGATGTTCCTTTTAAGTAGAGAGCGGAATTATTGCAAAATGCATATATATGCATTTTTTGCATATTTTACCAAAGTTTAGAAAATATTGCATATTTTTCCAAAATTCAGAAAATATTGCATATTTTCGAAAAAAAATTGTGCAAATCAAAAACTGTTTTAACAGATTATACAGATATATTTGAAATAAAGACCTTTTAAATTTTTGTATTTGTTTTTAAGTGTCACTTCTTGTAAATTTTTGTTAATTAGTTCTTGGAGGGTGGCATGCACTGGGTTTTTACCTTCTTAAGAGATTAAGCCCATTAAGGTAATTGTTAATAGATGGTATTTACACAGATAAAGTATTACCTACAATGCAATAAAACGGTTTATATAAAATTCTCAGTAATTTCTTGTAACTAATCTATCCTAACATCGGAATATTTTGAATGTTTTTCATTCAGTTTAATGAGATAGTATCCTCGTTATTTGCCTAGTGAAAAGTCTTGTAATAATTTGTTGTTTTAAAAGTGTCCTAAAATGTCGAGAATTTCTTCGTGGATTATTAACTTTCCAGAGTTGGAAATCAATGGGGATAAAGTTTTTTGTAAAGCTTGTGCCAAAATAGTGGTTTGCGAAAAAAAGTTCAAAGTGGTTCAACACGTGAAAACATCATTGCATAAAGCCAAATTGCAAAAAATGAAATCACAACTGGTTCAACAATGCGTTGTGAGGTCATTTCAAAACGCCGACAAAACAAAAAGAAGTTACAAAACCTACATCTAAGAGAATTTTTACAAAAATATTGCAATTAAACCATTCCTGACGAATCTACACTCAGAAAAAAAAAATGTACATGCTATATATATATATAAATGTAATAGAAGAAATTAAAGTTTTACTGGATGATAGCAATTTTTACATCATTGTTGATGAAAGCACAGATGCTTGTGGAAGATAAATGGTACATCTTATGATTGGAGCCTTAAAAGAAAATGAACCAGGTACATCATATTTAATTGCATCAAAACAGTTAGAAAAAACTAACAATACAACTGTTACCCGATTTATTCAACAATCTCTAGCAGAATTTTTTTTACCAAATCAAATTCCCTCAGAGAAGTTCTTAGTGTTTTTGTCTGACGCAGCACCATATATGATAAAAGTAGGGCAAAACTTAAAAATATTTTATCCAAATATGGTCCACGTTACTTGTCTTCTGCATGGAATAAACTTAGTTGCAGAAACTGTGAGAACAGAATATCCATTGGTTAACAAGCTAATTTCGAATGTGAAAAAAATATTTTTAAAAGCCCCTTTAAGAGTGCAGTTATATAAAGAGAGAATAGTAGGGGTGTATTTGCCCCCTTAACCCGTAATTTCGCGATGGGGGACATGTATTAAAGCAGCTATATCCTATGCAGAAAATTTTGAAGCAATTAAGGATTTAATTTTGGATATAGAAGACAATTTACAATGTGTAGTGCAAAGTAAAGAATTGTTAAAAAAATCCCCTTGTGCCTAAGCGACTTGTGTTTATAAAGGTTAATTTTAGTTTTTTACCTGATGTAATAACTTCATTGGAAAAGAAAAATTTAAGTTTAATCGAATCAACAAATATTATTGCAACAGTTTCCAATAAATGTAACAATGTTTCTGGTGACATAGGCCTTAAGATTAGAAAAAAATTAAATACAACTTTATTAAAGAATGAAGGGTTCAATGAAATAAGGGAAGTAAAAAACATTTTTGAGGGAAAATTTTCCAAAGAAGTTTTACGTTGGCCCTGTACATTACTTCCAAAATTACGGTATTGTCCTATTACTTAGGTAGATGTTGAAAGGACCTTTTCTATATCGAAACATATTTTTACAGACAGAAGACAAAAATTTTTAATAGAAAATTTCGAAAAATATTTAATTATAAATTCCTATTATAATATTACTATTTAATATTTTTATACTATTCTATACTTAACTTCTACTAGTTTTTGTGTTTCGTTGGTTTTAAATAAATTTTTATATTACATATTTTCTTTTGTTTTTTTTTTTTCGTGTAATGGCTTTGATAGCGTACCAAATTAGGAACAGCAATGTTAATTAGAACCCAACAGTGAATGGTCAAGTGGAAATATTCGCTAGGCATCAGAATTAATTTTTAAATAAATTAATTAATTTAAAAAATCGCGTCTCGGCTGGAATTTGAACCCGGGACCCCTAAGTCTACAGGCCAACGCACTAACCACTGAGCTACCCACCCCCTACTTTTTTTTAAGTATTTTTAACAAATATGCATTTGCATATTTAGGCATAATTGGACAAAATAACTGCATATTTTTGGTAAAAACGATGCATATATATGCGCATATTTTGTTATATTTTGATGCATATATTTCGCCCTCTACTTATAAGGATTTGGGCGTCTCTAACGTCAAATTCTCAAATCTTACACACAATAATTCTACGTGGTGTTCGGTGGTATGGGCCTAGAACTAGACACACAACTTGTGGATTTCAGAAGCGGTATGAGATACAAAGTTGATTATGGGATGCATATTTTCATCATCAAATACAGGCTATGGTATTAAGGTAATTTACTAAGTTTTACGAGTTCTCAATTGTCTGCAAGCGGCAAAAATAATTCAGTCGAGTTGTACAGAATATTGTTTCTACGACCCAATAAAAGAAAATCTACAAAATTTGGTGTAAGATATTTGAACTCTGCCAGTGGTTAGTAATTGTTTATATATATAAAAAACCAACCAATTATTGGGAAATTCAGCAAATAATAAGTTACAACATGTAGTGAACAATCCCATCTTATTGTATGTAGTATCTTTAGTTTAATTTGGTCCATTGTAACTATTTTCCAATATTATTTTGTAGTCTACCCTGATGATTAAAATGATTAAATAAATTTTCGAAAGCTTGGATGAAGTAAAAAGAGTTTTCTTTATTTTTATTATTTGCTGAATTCCCCAATAACTGGTTGGTTTTCTAACTAGTCAGCCACGTCTACCCTTCTAGTTCTTTATAATAAATAAAAATATTTATAATTATACCGGGTTCTCCAAGAAATTGATACATATCAAAGTTAGGTTTTTTAAATGGGACTTGAATTGTCCTCACTTTTCTCATTATAAAAATACCAAATAGTATGGGATTACACAGTGTATTTTATGCGCTATAACCAGTTTTATATGGAAATCGTATTGATTTTAATGAGTTGTATACTACAAATGAAACAATTGAAAACTATTTTTTTGCGGTAAAAGTTTTTTGATGTCAGTCAACATTTATGTAAATATACTACTTTTTTAGTTCGTAACAAATTTGTTCAGGGTGAGCCAAAACTCAAATACATAACACCGGCACACAAAAAAAAGAAGTTGTTTGTACATCAGACACGACCTACCTACCGGCATGTATTTTGACCCGCTGAATCCGAATTTCAAGTCAGTTTGGGCCGTCCACCCTTCAATATCGAGTAAATTGTAAAAATAGTAAAAATAAGATAATTAGTAAAAAAAAAATTTATGAATCGAAACCAAGCATAATTCTTATGTATTTCGATCCGCTGAATACTGCGAGGTCATTTTAGAACAAAAACGTTTGATACCATCAAAAAACAGTTCAAAATCTCAGAAAATCTTTCGCCCCATTCAGTTCATACATCAGTTTTTAGAGACATTTCAAGGGTGGATTTTAAAGGGTGGACAACCCAAACTGACTTGAAATTCGGATTCAGCGGGTCAAAATACATGCCGGTAGGTAGTTCGTGTCTGATGTACAAACAACTTTTTTTTTTGTGTGCCGGTGAATTAACTCATTTTTTTATATGGACCGCCCTGTATTTTATATCACCATTCGAAAGTACTTTTGATATATGTTTAATTGAGACTGCATTCCCTATACTTAAAGTTAATAATTTTGGGAGATTTTTAAATTTAAATAACAAAAAAGATAATTCAGAAAATACTTTAATTTCAACTGGTTACTGGTTAATCGGAAATAGATTGTGTTACTATAGTGTTACCAGCTGAAAAAGTTTATACCAAATGCTACTTTTACACTCAGTTAAAAAATATAAACAGCTTCTAAAAAATTCACATATTCTCAGTTTATTTTGGCAGATTTTATTTAATTAGAAAAATTTCTCTAAGTAGCTACCAAAAATATTTATGGACACCTAAAGATTGTTTGCAAAGTTCCAACTCATATTTCTAAGCATTTCTTATACCTATATAAGATAGTTTTGAGATATTTGCAAAGTTTCTTTAATATATGGAAATGATTAATTAAATTTCGTTAATAAAGATGTCTGGGCATTGGTTTTGACCTAATGTCATTTTATTTAAACCATTTTCATTACTATTTTGTGTTTATGTACTTTTGTAATTGAAATGAAGCAATATTCCATTCAAAAAATCTGATGTGTCCAACACATGACTTTCCTATCTAGTTATAAATGTTTAGAGGATAAACTAAATATAAACATTTTCCACATACATCTAACTCGAAACATTTTTCTATAGATATACATTGAAAACGAAAATACTGAAAAATTAAAATTTAGCACTTTTCCTCCAATTTTTCCATTACGGTCCATTTTAGAATTAAAAAAATTATAGAAATCAATATCGCAAACAACTTTTAGTTTAACTATTTTCTTAAAAATCAGAATTTTGCTCATTTTGTCAAATTTCTCGACTACGGACCATTTCAGGAAAATTTGACATAAAACAAAAATTATAGATAATAATAGTAGAAGTAACTTTTATTTGAACAATTTTCTTCTCCAAACATAAATAACAGATATATTCCATACATAAAATATAAGAACGGCCTCCTATAAAGTACCCCCCCAGATGTTCAGACTTTGTCCAAAATCTAATCATTTCACGTCCGGCCGAAATAAAACTTAAGTTTAAAATCTATTGTTTTTTCCTTTATCCGTTTTTGAGTTTTCTTCAAAATTCGAAGTTTACACATTTTCTCAAATATCTCGAATACGGTTCATTTTAGAGAAATTATGTATGGGCAGTTCTTCGTTGATTTCGTGTCAACGAATGAACTGAACTTCGCCTTTCAATTTCAGATCTCTTGTCTGAAATTAATAAAGTCGTTTATTATTATTATTAACTGAACGAATATATTTTATATCTCGCTGCTTTAAAATTATAAGGTTCTATGTCACATAACATGTGATGAAAAAAAAAACGATTCTTAAGTTTCGTGTATTGTAACTATTGGGATAACAAATTATTTTTTGTATGTATTTTCTGTCCATAGAACTTTTGTTTAGTATCAGAAACTTGCGTTATTTAAATAAACAGGTTTTATGTGACACAGAACCTTACTACGCTAATAACTCACATTGTGCCAAAATTGTGACATGGAACCTTATAATTTTAAGCCAGCGATTTATTCTATGTAGTAAGAACACTGCAAAAAATGAAGTCCACCAATCACAGTTCATATTTTGGTCACCCGACCACTATAATTTTCTAAATTTTAAATAAGTGACAATTTTGTCAAACTAATTGTCAGTATATTTTTTAGTTATTGAATTTAAATATACATTAAAATGACTTATTTTTGTGTAGAATCGTTAATTAATAGTATTTCTATTTTTATTTATACTATATAAATAATTTGTTAATTTTAATTAAACTCTGTGAAGTCAATTCAAATTCAAAAATGTTCCCAAATATGCCAGTGGATGGGTGGTTAGAGTATCTCGGCTGGACTTTTAGATTAATTGTTCTTTTTTTCGTTTATTTTATTTTAAAAATTATTAAAAGTCAAATTATTTTAAAATTAGTTACTTTATCTTAATAACCCAAAATATTTTTTTTATATGTAAATTTTGATTAGTGGGCCGCAAAAAAAATATACTGTACAATTCGAGTGGATTGTTTACATCTCACTCAGACGATTGACTACTCCGCCTACGGTGTCGTGATCAAATTGCATCTTCGTGCCATCATATGCACTCTTGTTGCACAAACTACTATTTCCAATTCAGATTAAGGGCTTATGACGAATAAAATACAGGGTGCTGTGTAACGTAAATCGAGTTAATAGAAATGTCAGATTTGTATTAGCACAAGAGAAAGCAGGTACTAAAAAATGTTTACGAAAAGAGAAAAAGCCCGGTGCGTTTTACTTTATATTGAAAGTAGATAAATTACACATACACAAAGATTTAGAAATATTTTTGAAAAAAATTTGCTGAGTAGGTCACTAGTTTCATTATTTTATTAATACCATTGTAAAATCTTTGCACTGCAATATTAATGGTAATTTTGAAATAGACAAGAATAAATATATAATAACAAAAGCCCTAGAACAGAACCGTATGAAACACCATTTATAATAGATTTTAAAAAAGACAAATGATTCTGTAATTTAATTCTTTGGAACCTATTACTCGGCTATTTACGCACTAAATTCAAACAAGTATCGTTAAGTTAAATAAAATGCAATCACCAAATTAATCTAATCCTGACAATAAAATACCTTAATTAAGAAGGTCTTATAAGTATCTCGAAATTAGATGAAATGCCATTTAGATGAAACTTCGGGGAGTTTACACAGGTTCGATTAGTTGGATTAGTGAAGAGGGAAGTTTGAGTCAAATAGTCTGAGAATTAGTAGAGAGAAAACAGAATACCTAGAAAGGTAATTTGAGTAATAGTCATAGATCACAGGAAGTGCAAATAATAAGCATAAGAGTAGGTAGATTATAGAAAGGTTTTATTTTTCCTGTAAATTTAATGTTTTAGTATTTGGTATCCAACTAGGTGTATTTTTACGACTTCCTTCAGAATCAACCCACGCCCAAATCGATAGTCTTAAAAGGTATAAATAAATTTGTATTTAGTAAAAAACATCTTTTTATTGGAAAATCGAGTTTTCATAATATGCTTTATCAAAAATCAAAAACAATTTAAGACCACTCATGATTCAGAAATAACATTATACAGGATGTAAGAATGTAGTCTTTCTGGGCTGCTATGGCGTGGTATTTCTTGGTTATTACTACCCAATGTTTCAACTGCAACTGCGACATCCATCTTCAGTACTTTTCTCGGCGTATTAACAGAAAATTAATCCTCCTTTGAGTGTGGTATTTATATGCATGTCTGCGAACGCTTTTTTGCGTGACTAGTATTAGGCGGTTTTATTTTCGCGCTTTTTATTGATTTGTGCCAGATTTTTCTTCCTTTATATTGATGTTCTTCTGACGTTTCTGTATTTCTATAGCCTTCAAGTGTAATCTGGTCAAATAATGTCTTGATGTTGCTAGTAGGTCGGTGTTTTTGAAAAGTATCTTTTGTTCTTCGTCTGATAATCTGTGTGCAGCGAATGTAGACTTGTCCTAAACGACAACTTAGTTTGTATTCTGTTATTCGTGTACCAATGCTTCTCTTTGTTTTTCCTATGTATACTTTACATGGAATTCACAATTCGGTCAGTGATACTTTCTATGTACGGTAGATAGACAGTTCCTTGTTTTTGTTCTTCACTTTAGTCTAGAGGAGAAAGGAGTGCAGTAATTTAATTTGCAGAGGTAGACTTCTTATTTAAACCTCATCCTTTAATGCTTGTTTGTAGTTAAAATAAAAATTTTATTACATCTGATCCGCCTAAGTTTTCGTTTAAATCATGTTTTCATGGTTTTTACTGTAATAAACCTTTTCTTTTGATAAATAAGTCAGACATAACCGTACCGTATGTATTTTAGTTGATTTGAAATTTTGTATTAGTATATATTATAATTTTACAGTTAGGGAAGACTGATGTATACTGAGACAACATTTTTGTTTGTTCAATAATTTTTAACTATTGTGAACATTCTAGTATATTCAAAAATAGTTTTTTTATCAACTACTCTATAAATTTTAATAACTTTTACACTTTAACAACAAAAAATTGGATCACTTTCCCTGTATGCAACCACCCCATATTGCATAATAGGAAAGATGAATGTATATAGTGGGACAATGTTTTTTGAAACCTTATAAATTAATACAAATGAGAAAGTTTTGATTAAGCTATAAATTCAAAACGAGAAATAAATTAACAGTAGTGAGATTAATGCATATTAAAGTCCTCAAAATTAAAATCAAAGAGCGATTGCTTCGCTGCTCTTTCAGTTCCACCAGAAGTAAAAGGCACTAGAAGTTTTTAAATAATATTTTGTTCCGACACAACATCTTCATCCCGTTTTTCAGGAAAGCTGAACCTATTATTTGGATTTTTTTCATGAAATTTTTTTTTCTATTTTTTCTATTTGACCTACGAAGTGTTTGATGCTTTTTCTCATAGGATACTGAACAAATATGAAATCAGATATGTTAAGGATCTCATTTTGGTCTTTTGTAAATTCATCGGATACATCCACTGTAATGTCACTCTCGCTTGATCTGTCATTTTTAGGTGCGAATAAATGTATCTTGGCTTTCTCTGCTTTCTTCATTCTTTGTCGCTTTTGTGATGTTCTTTTCAATTTAAACGTTTCTTTTTCTTATCAGTCAATACAGTAGAAGTAGTTTCTTTCCTCATATTAGAATTTTTCTTTCGAGGTGCAGCCTTTGCATATAGTCTTACAGCTTCCGGGGTAACAATATTTTCTTTGAGTGATTTTATTTCACTGCTGGATGTTCCAGAGCAATTTGGAATTGGATTTTCGACAAAGTTTTATCCAGTTGTATTAGCCAATTTAACTGGTTTCTCAGTTTTAATTCGGTCTGACACGTAGGAGCTTAAAAAGTTGCAGTCTTAAAACATTTAAAGGACAAATGCCAGTTTTTCAAATATTCTGAGGTCAGAAAGCTAGTAGAAAAGGTTTTCCAACTATATCGGCGATATTATAGATTATCACGGGAATACCTGGATTTTGTAGCATCCAGTCATTCATTGCTTTGTTGTAGTATATTTTAACGGGGCCAAAACAACAGACGTCCAATGGTTGCAATGAGGTGGTAATAGAAGTATTATGCCATGTGTTTTGCAATATTCAAGCATCCATACATATGTATGGTTCTCGTGGTTATCAAGAATAAGTAGATTAGATTAGGAAATGGACGTTATTTGTCCTTGTCCACCGCGACCTTTTTATATCTATTGTAAGACTCCGTTTGTTTTAGAGTATGTCGTCTAGCCTGGTCTTTTTTATAAGACTTAGTAGCTTTGACAATAGCTCCCGCATGTTGTTTCATGCATTTGGATTTTCTTCGCCCAATGTTAGAAACCTCATTCCAGCCAGGACTTCACATTGGCACAGGACGTGGAATGATGTTTCCTGCACAAAGTTGCTTCTTCTGCTGGATCTATGACACTCATGCGCCTTTTGAGGCAACAGTTTCCAGTAAAAAGGGCTACTGTTATCCTAACGATTTGACGATTTTGATCCAGTAGGTTTTTCGTGAACTTGGCCGATGGTTCCTTGATGAAGTGTTTGGCATGTCTCAGTCTTGGATAGTTGTTCCACCATTCCTGAGACTCTTTTTGCATCCATTGTTCAATGGATGCCTTGCACAATGCCTTAGCAACTCCACAGAAATGTTTGGGTCTTGTCATGGCATAATTATATATATTTTTAAGGTTTTTGGTTAATTATTTTGAATAACTCATAAACTAGAGAACAACTTTATTCTAGAATAGCAGGTTACAAAATAAGAACGTGTTATCAACGTTCTTTAGGTTTTTATAATAATGCGTTGGAAAAATACTAAGATATAAAAGATAAATGCTGATAAAAATACGAGTTAGTAATATTAATAGATAAGTTATGATAAAAATAATATTCAACAAAATATTAGTCTTTATCTAACAATAATGCACTTCACAGATAAATGCCGGGAATCTCTGACACATCAGTATGCCGGTTCTTATCAGGTAGAATGAAAGGGAAAGCTACCAGTGGTGTAGGTATTCCTTAACTCCTCCCCGCTAAAGTGGAAGGCTTGGGGTGGCTTGGTTTGCTAGGCTTCCACAGTGGTTTTTGTAATGAATCTCATTCGTTTCGTGTAAAAATATGGATAACAATTTCGATAGTAACATGTTATACTTATGAAGCTAATAATGACCATTATGGTACTGATCAGAATAATCAACCAAGTAGGAATGGATTCTTCATGATCTTGTAGTTTTGGCGGTAGCGTAATTTCATGCTGCATGTTTACTATTGCTGCTAAGTGTTTGATCTCTTCAACATCTAGATTGACAAGTTTAATTTTTGCTTGGTTGCTGCAGGATGTTTGACAAATTTATATGAGGCAACTGGACAAGAGTGGCTGGTGAGATCTTAGCATTTCCATGAATGAACTTCTCTTTTCCAATTTGAAATGAACAATTCTCAGGGATTGTAAGTAAATAACAACCAGGTTTGAGCTCGTGGTACTTTTCGTTGGAACATATTTCAGTAAAAATCATATTGTTTGGTGTAGTCAACAGAATATTTTGTGGAGTAACTTGATTTGTAATGAAGTTTTCAACGTGTACAGTAATTTTGGTGAAATTGATAGCTTGATATTTGCTTATTATTCCAACAATACACTGATCTTCTGTCTGGAGATGATTTTTTGCAATAAAATGTATTCTCTAGCTCTTCACAGGGTTCATATTGATATTGATTAAAATCATTTCTCTCATTTAGGATCAGGTAAGGTTTTTGAGGAGGGATTATTTTGTTTTGTATTGGTATTGGATATAGGAAGTACGTTTTAAAGTGATCATCCATTAGGATAGGGAAATGAATTAAGAAAATTAATCTATCATTTTGGAAAATCAATTGAATGCCTAATAAAGAATAGTAGCTATTGTAGTTTGAAAATTGAATTATCTGATTATTTGTATATACAGTTTTTATTTTATTAATAATATAATTTAAATTTAAATATGATAAAAGGTTTGGATGCACCTTGTTTAAATTTGCAAAAGTTACGGCATTGATAATCTGATCTAACTGAATTTTTAATGTAAATAAGGAATTAATAATTAAATGTCATTAACTTTTTCTGAAAAATCTTAAATCAATTGAGTAATAATCAAAATGTTTAATTTAATTTTGTGAACTGTATGATAAACTTTAGAAGTAAATTCTTTTTCTAAAGAAATTTCGTTGTTAATGGTTTCCTGTAGTAAATTATCATTTTTTTTCCAAAAAAATCTAATACGGACTGAATCCTTTTGCCATCATCATTATCTAGGGTTTCAAATAACCATTTTGAGATTTTTAGTTTTGAGTTGTTCAGTTTCTGTATAAATATATTTTTTTAACTTTTTTTTTTATCACAAATTTTTCCGAAAGAGTTTCAATGATATTTCCGAAACGAAAAATCTTCACTTGAGGTAAGTCCCGGTAAAGGTTAAAAACCACCAATTCGCGAAGGCACTATCCACTAGGGCACTATGTCTCACTTCTTGTACAGGACTATTCTTTTGACTGCGCCAATTATATATATTTTTAAGGTTTTTGGTTTATTTATTTTGAATAACTCATAAACTAGAGAACAACTTTATTCTAGAATAGCAGGTTACAAAATAAGAACGTGATATCAACGTACATTAGGTTTTTATAATAATGAGTTAAAAAAATACTAAGATATAAAAGATAAATGCTGGTAGAGTTAGTATTATTAATAGATAAGTTATGATAAAAATAATATTCAACAAAATATCAGTCTTTATCTAACAATAATGCACTTCACAGATAAATGCCGGGAATCCCTGACACATCAGTATGCCGGTTCTTATCAGGTAGAATGAAAGGGAAAGCTACCAGTGGTGTAGGTATTCCTTAACTGCATTATCTGAGCCTTCTCGGGCTAATTCGTCGGTCTTTTTGTTGCCCTGATATCCCTCATGGCCTGAAACCCAGGCTAGGGTCACCTTATTTTGACTACTCAGCTCTGCCAGGTCTTCTAGACAGTCTTTCATCAGTCGTGATTTGATAAAAAGAATAAGTAAGATTTTATTGTCATTGTTACAATGTATGGTGTCTGTAAGATGTTGCAAGTATTCTACGAAATTATTTTCACACATCTATCCACTAGCATTTGCCGTTCCTTTTAATTTAGGGAAAGCTGCAATCAGCATGTGCGGCTTGAAATATATGCGTGGAAACACAAAGAAGGGCGGCACAAATGTCCTATTGGCGCATATAGTGGCACACATTGGTAATAGTACACCCCTTTCGCCACTGGTAATTTTACCAACCTGTTTTTGGCCACATGGTGCTGCTATTTTAGGAGGCATGTGCACAGTAGTTACACCAGTTTCGTCACAGTTGAAAATTTGGTTGGGGTTGAAATTATATTTTTCCAAAGTTTTTGAAAAAGAGATCATCGTAGTGGCGGTTGAAACTAGTCGCGCAACTTAGGCTTGTAGCCTCGGCCGTTCTTAGGCTTAGGTCGAATTCGAAAAAGTTTAAATCATTCTTCTCCAGTGATTTCATTTTCTGTCCATGTTTTTGGCATTATTTTCTTAATTGCGACGGCATAACTGTAAGCCAAGCTTCTTTGCTTGTTAACCCATAGCACATTTGAGAAGAAGCAACTAAATATTCGCTAAGCAGTTCTTATCGTCACTGAAAATCTGCTTGAAACCATGTTGCCTTCGAAAATTTAATTCCTATGTGTTTGCTACATTATTTTGTGCTTTTTCAAGTGTCTATGTAACGCTAATTGGCTTACTTCAAATTTTACTGCAGCATTCCTGATATTCATTTTATTTTTAAGAGCAGCCTCTACTGCTTTGCTTATTTGTTCAGCATTCTCAAGATGTATTTGTTGACTCTCAACAAAAGATTTTTTATTTTTCCGGCCCCTTTTCTTACCCATTTCTGGAAGAAAAAAGGTACTGAAAGTAGGTTAACTTGAAAAAACGTTATTATTATAGAATATATCAAATATTTGTCCCAATATGCAACCCGAAAATTATGTCCCACTATACACTGTTCCACAATGCACCCTTATCTACTTCTTAATATTTTCTGAATTTAAAACTAATGCAAACAAATATTACTAAAAAATAACTTTAAGACATCTTCAAGAACAATTATTCTCAAATTCAGGACAAAATATTGAATATTACTCGCACCCAGCATGTGGTCGTAAAAAAACCATGTCGCTCTGATGCTAACACTAATGAGAATGCCTCTAATCTGAAGACTCTAATGGCGAGTGACAAGGTTATATTTAATGCGCACATAGGATGCAGTTGATACAAATTGTCTAGAAATTTTAAGCGAAACTGGTGTCGGAAAATTTGAGTTGTCCCACTATGGACCCTGTCCCACTATACAACAGTCTTCCCTATATAAGAATGGCGAGTGAATTAGAATTTATTGCAAGCACAAGTACGCGAGTTATGGTTGCAGTACAGCCATGCGTAACACGATTCCACGAGAATACAAGCTTGCATTCTTACGTTCATTCGACCTTTTTTATCTTTTATGTAAAAAGTTTAGATTTAATTTAGAATTCAATGTAGTAACAACTCATAAAATTTATATTTTTTGAAGTTGTTTTATAAAAAGTTATTTTGGACTTAATCACATTTATTTGGCGCAGTCAGTAGGATTGTAAAACGGTTGGACATAAATCACGAATTTTTAAAACCACCCAGGGAAGAGGGACCACATCGCCCACATATTCTATTGGAGAAAAATGCAAATTCTCTTCATAGTAAGTCGAAAAATTCCATTTATACTTACTTTATATCAGATATCGTAACTGCAAGTTTCAAATCAATTAAAGAGAATATTTTTTTTGGTTATAATACAATATTAAATTTAGATAAATTTGTTTGTTAATGGTTGACGATAATAGTTTAGAAGAATTAACAGGGTTATTTGAATCAGTTGTTAATATTCAAGAACAAACTATCACTGTTACAATACCTGAAATTAATCAAAAAATGCTTAAACTTTATATTAATACTATGCCTCACTATGACGAGATTCCGCATACGTTAAATAATTTTTTCTACGTTCATGCAAAAAACAAAACTTTATTGAGCAATATTTATTGAAAAAACTGGTTTTTTATTGCACTAGTGCAATAAAAATTTATTGCACTCATCTGTCATTTTACTACAGCATTTTGTGATCATGACAAACATAAATATTTAAATCAATGCCAAATATTTATTCCATTTTTATTTTCTGTGTTACGTTTTAAAAACAATTGCATATTTTATATTATTTTCAATCATTTAATAAATAAATTATTAACAAAATGTATTTTATTAAAAATGTCATTACAAATTATGAACACAAACGTAAATAAATGCCTCAAACAAAGGTACACGATCACGGCTACTATAATTTGGATAATACAACTGCAGTTCTTCTTTGGTTTTTGCATGAACGTAGAAAAAATATTGTATGCAAATCGTGCAAAAAGTGTTTATTGCACTCGACAATTTCACGTCGCGTGCAATAAACACTTACTTTCTGCACTTGTTGCATAAATAACTATTATCGATAATTGTGAAAGTTTTATTGCTCAATTTTATAGTGCAAGAGACCCGCAGTTAAATAGTTTTCTCCTAAGAGCTATTACTGGTAGATTAGTAGGTAGAACTTTGATGCTTATAGATTCAAGCACTCAGTTGAGAACATAAGATGAAATTAAAGAAACCCTTAGATTAAGTTTTGACGATCAGAGAAATATAGATTGTCTGGTCCAAGATCTAATAGTTTTAAGTCCACACAGAAAAGAAACGCCACACAGTTTTGGCATGCGCGGTTAAGAAGCGCGTAGTTTAGTAATAGGTAAATTAAATTCAAATAATAAAACAATTGATGAAAAAATAGTAAAAATAAATAATTTTAATGAATTAGCTCTTTAGACTTATATAAGGGGCTTAACAGACCAATTACAAAATAATGTGGGTTTACGTAATCCTGATTGTTTAGAAAGAGCAATGTCCTTAGTCATTGATGACGAAAATTTCCTATACAGTCAAAATAAATAATTTTCCAATTAATCAAAATTATAAAATAGGTCTTAAACAATTCGACAAAATACCTAACTTTTCCAATATACCCCCGAAACAATCGTCGATGCAACCAATTCAATTTCAACAAAACTCTGGTAATAATTTTAACAATTCTAGCTTTAATCGCCCTGCTCCTCAAACTTCCTAAATGCAATGGAGAACTAATATTTTTAATAATAATTTCCCTCAACAGAGATTTCGTAATTTTGATAAACAAAGCCATATCACTAGAAATGGCCCTCATTCAAGCCAATTTAGAAAATTCGAGGGAACGATCAGTGTTGCCAGACTTACTGTTTTAAAGTAGATCCACTGTTTTTGTCTCTGTTCTCCTGTTTTAGGCATGAAATTTACTGTTTTCGCCAACTTAACAAATTTTGTTCTTATTTTATTAAGTTTGCCTCATTATTCAGCAAATGATAAAAGAATATTTTCTCTAGTAAATTTGCTGAAGTAAAAGCAGTGTAATAAGCATCCACTACTGTAGGTTTGTTCCATAAAGAAAACCATAAGATAATCATTATGTTTTTATTTAAAATAGAATTAATTTTTATTTAACAAAGAATTAATAGGGCATCATAAAAAGAACATACATGCCAAACACAACGTATTTGAATTATCTGATTCAGACTGATCCTAAAGAAATACCTATTATTTTTCATTGTTTTATTTTTTATTTCCGAACATTAAGTATATATTAAAAAATTTATTATTTGTATTTATTCTTTGTTTACTTTCTAATTTGGGTAGAAAAATTTTCATTTTTCGTTTCTTATAAACTTGTTTTTTTATTTATTTACTACACTGCAAATTATAACTATTTCACCTGTATTAAAATCTACTGTTCAGATCTACGGTTTTTTTTTCACCCATACTGTTCCAGCAAATTTTCATCTGGCAACACTACCCAGGATAGATCTAGTTAATACTAGTTAATACACTGAATATTTCTAATTATGCTTCATTATGTAAGGCTCTAGCTCAGTTATTACCACTAGGTAGATTAACAAATCTATTTATTTTTTCTAAGACTGTTCACAAATATGATAAAAAAATTGAGAGTTTTATTGGGAATAAAATTAATCAATTTTGCTTAATAAATAGAAATACGTCCATAACATATGTACCTAATGTGACAAATATTAAACTATCAATTAGAGAAATGGTAAATAAGTTTTTACCTAAGAATACAAAAATAAACCAATATTTAGTTTTTCTTACCAAATGACAATGAATTTGAATATGTAGTAAACATTGAGCCTATTTTTAGTGACTTAGGAGCACTGATCTGTATTATTTTACTGGATAGGATATAGCCCCCTAAAAAACGTTCCGAAAAATTGGCCGATTTGGGCAAATAATATGGCGGACCGGATATTATTTAACGTAACCTCTATTTCCATTTGTCATCACATTTGTCATTTAATTGTGTCAACAAGCTATGATGAGATGTTTTTATTGTGGAAAACAAAGTAAAAAGAGTATGAAATAAACGTTTATTCCTGAAGACACAATATGCTTCACGTTTCCATTTTCATATTTTCTTTCATAAAAAATCAAATCATGGGTGAATTTTCCCGAAGGACATCGCCCGCAAAAGGAATATAAGAAGAATAAGAAGAAAAACTAATCAAATTATAGGTTAGGTATGTCAAATTATCCCAAATTTCAGTTCTGTGAACCCACCATAATTTCCCCAAATCGGCCAGCATTGTTGCACTTTCTGTCTCCTTGGTGGAATGGTTTTTTAGTGTGTTAAATATAGCCTATATCCTATCCAGTAAAATATTACAGATCAGTGCTTAGGAGAGCCTAATAGTTCGTTTTTAGATGTAGTCCATCCATTAATCCCGTTGAATCCTTCTTACTTTTAAATATTCGGTCTGTTCGTAATAAAGTTGATAATCTTCTATTAATCTTCTATTAATCAAAATAAAGATTACTGTTTCCCTCACATTTTATTATTAACGGAACATTGGCTTGAAAAAGATGAACATTTATTTATTCCAAATTATAACTTAATAACTATTTTTTGCAGAGAACTGTATGAACACGGGGGTACAGCAATCTTAATACATGATTCCATATTTTATTCTTTGGAATTTAAGATTGTAGAATATCCTGAACTTTTACAGGAAAAACAATTTGAGTTTTCCATTAATTCTATTCTGAAATTTAATTTTTATGTTATTTGTATCTATAGATCATCAAATTCAAATGTTTGAATTTTTTTAAACAATTATAATTTTTGCTAAGTAGATTTTCTATATCATCTAAAATAGTTTTGACAGGTGACTTAAATATAGATTATCTCAAGAATGATGATAATATTACTATTAGATAAAATTTTTTATTAATTTCCTATAACTTAAGTATGTTAAGGAACCAACAAGTATAACGGAATATACCGAAACGTTACTTGACTATTTCTGTACGTCTTACGAACCTGCTAATATATCGTGTACAGTGAATCCCAGCGGTCTGTCCAATCATAAAGCCGTTTTAGCTTCGATATCTCTTGAGCTTAAGCATCTTAAGACTAATTCTCGTCATGGTCGATTGTTTAGTAAATCTAACTATGGAAAATTTCATTCAGTATATAAAAATTTTAATTTTTATAGTTGCTTTACTGGTATATCTCCTTTTATCGATTTTAATTTAAATTTAAGCAAATTCTTAAATGCGTCTTTCCCTATTCAAAAAGTAAAAATTAAGCAAAAAAAGCGGTGGATTACAGCTGTTTTAAGATGGTCATAAAAAAAAATAGGATATCTTTTAATTATACTTACAAATCTCACCTCAGAGAATACAAAAAAATCGTCAGACAAAAACAGAGAGATGCATGGAGATCCTACTGCGAAGAAATCGCAGATTTCCCGCAGGCAGCGAGGCTACAAAAAGCTCTCTCAAAAGATCCACACCGAAGCATTGGTGCGCTAATCAAAGAGGATGGCACGAAAACTGTCAACCTCGAAGATAGCATCAAACTTCTGCTGTCAACACACTTCCCTGACTCGGTCATCACAGGCGTGGCCGACTGGGCAGAGGAAGAATACAATTCATCTGTCTATGACTGGCAAACTGCCAAACACATTGTAGACGATGAAAAAATTAGATGGGCAATATCCAGCTTCCCTCCATTTAAATCGCCAGGATCTGACGGTATCTATCCAGCCCTAATTCAGTGGGGTCTGGAAGAACTCACACATCACCTGGTGGGTATATTCAGATCCTCGTTGGCTCTGAGGTATATCCCCAAAAAATGGAGAGAGGTAAAAGTGGTATTTATACCCAAACCTGGAAGGATGGATTACCCTGTCCCAAAAACGTACCGACCAATTAGTCTGACATCGTTTTCCATGAAGACATTGGAAAGACTATGCGAAAGGTACATAAGGGATGCGGTGATTACAACAACACCACTATACCCAAACCAACATGCATACACCCCAGGCAGATCTACTGATTCAGTCCTTTATCTAGTTGCTGGCCGGATAGAAAGATCCCTGGACAATAAGGAGTCCGCCTTGGGTGTTTTCATAGACATAGAAGGTGCTTTTGATAAAACCACCTTTACAAAGATAATACACTCACTAACCAACAGGAATGTTCCACAAATGGTTAGTGGGTGGATACATAACATGCTCTCAAAGCGAGCAGTAAACATAAGTGTAGAAGATGTTAATATAAGAGGCTTGGTTGCGAGGGGATGTCCACAGGGAGGGGTGCTTTCACCTCTACTGTAAAATATGGTCCTCGACAACCTCATCAGCCGCCTCAATAATGACAGTCACTACACAATCGCATATGCAGATGACCTGGTCATTCTGCAAACAGGGAATTTTGAGAACATACTCTGCGAAAGAATGCCAGTAGCTCTACAAATTATAGAACAGTGGTGCAAGGACCATTCACTGTCTATCAATCCTAAAAAGACAGAAATGGTCCTTTTCACAAGGAAAAGGATGAAAATGGAATTAAAACATCCAGAACTCCTAAACACAAAAATAAACTTTTCGACAGAGGTGAAATACCTGGGTCTCACCTTTGACATCAAGTTAACATGGAACTCTCATTTAGAAAACAGAGTTAAAAGAGCATACATTGCTTATGAACAATGCCGCCGTACTGTGGGGCGCGCCTGGGGTTTCTCCCCCAGTGTCGTCGCATGGACTTATACAGCTCTTAAGTTATCCTGATAACACTGCAGCAAACAAATACTTGACTATGACTAGACAGAATCTGCGTCTGGTCACAGGCATTCTGACTGGTCTTTGCCAAGTACGGAAGCATCCTCCATATCATGGGGCTGTCAGAATCCGCACTCTGCAGAGGGTGCGAACAAGAAGATGAGACCATCGAGCATATCCTTTACGATTACCAGACGCTCTCATTTATTAGAAGATTTGTGTTCGGCGAGTATCGGCTAACACCGGCCGATATAAGAGAAGCACCTCTTGGCGACGTTGTCAACTACATTAAATCTGTAGGCTGGCTGACGAGCGAGGAGGTGCCTATCATCTTAGGAGGATGCACAATGGTCTAATGAGGCCAAAGTGCCGTGGGTAGCCCACCCTCCACACGTTACAGATACAGAGAACCGACCCTTTAGAATTTGTAAAATCGTCACCAATTAAATATTCATTTTTCTTAGGAGAATCAAATTCCTTAGAAATATTAAAAGTTTGTAATGACATACAAAACAAAACTGCATCAGGATATGGTGGAATGTCAGTAAAAATATTTCAAAACTTACCTACCTCTGCATTAGACGTTTTATCCATTTAAATAATTAAAAGTTTTAATGAAGGTTCTTTTCCTCCTTTTCTTATTCCATTATATGAGGGAGGAAACTTGACTGAGCCATCTAATTTTAGGCCCATATCTCTAATTCCGACACTGGGAAAAATAATTGAGAAACTTGTAAAAACTCGACTAGTTAGATATCTAGACCAAAATAAAATATTGGACATAAATCAATTCGGTTTTCAACATAACAGTAACGTATCGGATGCTGTTTCTTCTTGTATGGAATTAGCTTATAGAAGTTTAAATTTAAACCAGGCCGTAGCTGCAGTATTTTGTGATCTGACTAAAGCATTTGACTGTGTCAACCACAGAGTACTGCTACGAAAACTTGAAGTTTATGGCATAAGAGATGTGGCCTTGAGTTGGATGAAATCCTACCTTTTAGGTCGCAAACAGTTAGTCCGAACTGTTTCAGACTCGAACACAAGTGACATAAAGTGGGGTGTCCCTCAAGGTTCTGTTCTTGGACTCACTCTGTTTTTAATTTATATCAATGATTTAGGTATGTTAAATATCTCAGGAAGCTTCACTCTATTTGCTGACGATACTACTATCTTGTGGCATAATAAAGACGTCAATATTCTTTATGAAAATATTATTAATGACCTAAAATCCTTTAAAACATGGTGCACTGCAAATTTTCTGTCATTAAACTTTAAAACAACAAAAATACTAACTTTTAAATGTAATATTCCTGATATTTTAATAGATATGGATGCTGTAGAAGCTACAAACTGTACAAAATTTTTGGGTTTAAATATCGACATGGATTTGAAATTCAAATCTCATGTGGATCCACTTTTAAAAAACTCGCATCGGGTTGTTATGCCATTAGAACCACCTCTCATGAATTAGGAGTTTGTGCAGCAAAAACTGCATATTATGCGTTAGTTGACTCCCATTTACGTTATGCTGTTCAGTTTTGGGGAGTCTGTTCTGCCGAGTTATTTGGAGCACACAGATTAGTTTCATGCAGACCGCTGTTCTTGAAACAAGAAATATTAACATAAACATCTTTATTTATCTTAGAAACTTGTTGCATGATTCATAAGAACAAGTCGAAATATAAATCGAATACATCCCGTGTAACTCGCCAAACGGGTAACTTGAAGTTGCCTATTCCCAAAACTGAACTAATAAGAGACTCTTTTATGTACAATGGTATCAAGATGTACAATAGGCTATCACATAATTTTACAGATGTTGAGTCACAGAATTGTTTTAGAAAGCTGCTCAGGGGATTTCTGTTATCTAGGCCTTATTATAATATTACAGAATTTTATAATGACGAGACACTGTGATATGTGTTTTATTTTGTTTTGTTCTATTTTATTTTAGATGGATGTATTATTGTTAATTTATAATAATGTTTTTTATATATTAATGACTATTTATTTATTAGTAATTTGTACAATATTTGTACAATATTACGTTTGTCAATAAGTATTTTAACTTGGACAATAAACATATATTTTTTCTGTCTCTCTCTATCTCTCTCTGTGTCTCTCTCTCTCTCTCTCATTATTGTAAAAGTTAAGTTGAAATAAATTGAGATACCAAAAACCAGCGTAACATTATGTAATTGTGGTTCTACCGAGAGTTGAAAATTTTGTTTAATATACGTTTAATAATAACTTTAGTTTAACTTACCTAAAAGTCGTAATAGAAACGTTATTGTATCGGAAAACTTGAACGTTTGGTTAATATTTTTAACTAAAAATAATAGTATATTATGCAACGATCATGTAATGATGGTTATTAATACACGAGCATTAACCGGGATACGAAACGAGCCAAAGGCGAGTTTCGTATGGTTTATGCGAGTGTTTTAATAACCATTACATGAGAGTTGCATACGCTATTTTTTCTACACCCGATAAATAATCAAGACCTATAAATATTATATTTATATTGGTATTGAACACAATAACAGTAATTACTCGTATTTCTATAAAAAATTCTACAAAATTGTAATTAATGGTATTACTTCAGGTATTGGTATTTCCCTAGATTTTTGCGGTAAAATATTTTGTACTGTATTTTCTGCTTTCTCCGATATGTGTGGAGGAGTCTTCTATATCGCTAATATCAGACATTTTAATATTATAATTATCGAAGTTTAGCTACCTACGAAAATTTAATACGTTTTGACAACTAAAATAATTACATAGGAACCTAGGACAAACGTCAAACAGCATGCTTGATTGAAAAATTGTAGGTTTCTATTGATTAAAAATCTGTATCGTAATGAAAAATCTGTATCATAATGGGTATCATTATGAAACGGATTATGGGCATATAAGTGCATTATTATAATACGGGTGTAGAAAAACGTTATTTTAATGTATTTTAACGTTGTTATGTAACGGTCAGTTATAAAATTTTGTTAAATATAGATACATATTAACTTTAGTTTAAATTAAATATAATTCGTATATAGTAGGTGGCAGTTAAAATGAAATCTTAGTTTACACTGTGAACCTTGTTGTTTAATTATCGGTTATTGTTGAACATAATTTTAAAAATTAAATTTGTACTTTAAATATAATAACTAGTTAAAAATCAAACTCCTATTACCAAAACTTAGTTCACAGGATTCTTTGTACAACCGCCCATAGAAAACGTTTTTTGTATTAAAACCTCTTTAATGGTTGGACTCAACTCTATTTTAGTATTATTTTTTTAACGTTATATATGTGTAGTTCTACCGAAAGATAAAAATTTTGTTAAATATACTTGTAATATTATCGTTAGTTTAAATTACATTAAAATCGTAATAGAAATGTTATTGTATCGTTATATTTTAAACTTAAAATTAACGTTGTTTTTGAAGGTAGTTTTAGATGTAAATGAAGAACATTGGAGAAAATGTATTGATCATGTTAAGAAGGTGGAAAATTAATTTTGAAAAGTGGATATAGCAATGTAAAACTTAATAGACCCTATAATAATAAACCTCAGAAAAGACAATGATAATGTAATGGTAAATAGTAAAGACAGTGACTTTTAAAAAGAGTTCTTGAATTCTATTTTTTTTTTCTTTGATTTTATGTACTGCAGTATCACTTTTATTGCCAAGAGATAAGGAAAAGTTTATTCCCATTGACAACTTATTATTGTACTCCTCACAAGTCTGTCAATAGTATTATTTATTCGCTTCGTCCATCCGTCTGCCCGTCCGATTTCACGTTTTTTGTCCGCACGATTAGAAACGGATAACGATATCAATTTGAAAATTTCAGAAAGTCTATTGATTAAAAAAAAATCTAAATAAAAATGGGGGTTAAGGGGGTCAAAACATTAAAAAAATTACTGACATTAAAACGAAAAATGATATCGACCTAAAATTTTTAGCACAAATCAAGCTCTATAAAGTGACAAAGCCTACTGATTTAAAAAAATTGATTAAAAATAGGGTTTAAAGGGGGTTGAAATTAAAAAAAAAATCGTAAATCAAAAAAACGAAAAGCTATATCAATATTACATTTTTAGTAAAAATTAAGGTGTATAAGAAGGTGAAGTCTATTGTTTCTAAAAAAAATCTGAATAAAAATGGGGTTTAAATGGGCACCGGATTTGAATTATTTAAAAAATCCTAACTCAGAAACGAAAAATAATTTTGAAATTTTTAACAAAAATCAAGTTCTATATGTGGCGAATCCTACTGATTAAAAAAAAAATCAGAATAAAGTGGAGGTTGAAAGAGGGATGAAATAAAAAAAATAGATATCAAAAACCAGAAGCAATATCAACATGAAATTTTTAACAAAATTCAAGCTCTAAAGGAGACAAAGCCTATTGACTCAGAAACAAGAAACGGTATCAAATTAATATCTTCAAGAAAAAAAGCTTTTAATAAGGGGATGCAGTCTATTGATTCTAAAAAAAAAATGTGAAGAATATAATATAGAATATCAAGCAATATATATCTTTATTCTAGTTTATTGGTTAAATTTAATTCGTGAATGTTAAAGTAAAACAATTTGGTCAGAAACATATGGTTTATTTTTATTTTTTTAAATAATGTACCATTTTTTATTCAAAATTTAATTTACGAAGTACGTCTATGGAATGTGACTTTTACTTTACTCCCCTTTTATTCAGATTATATTATTGAATAACCGAACTATTTGCCTAGCACAACATTATTTTAGGTGAATTAAATTACAGAAAATAGTTTAACAAGTTTTGAAATAATGTTCTATCCAAAATCAGTCAACTATCCAATTGTAGGCGACTTAAATACTTATTTAAATGCAATTTTTAATTCTGAGTAACTGCTCTTTATAACAAATCTTGTGACACACCTTGTATGTGACAGATAAATTTTATAATCTGATGATTTTATTATAGGTTTTAGATTATGCCAAACTTTTTATAAAAAGTCACTTTTTTATAAAACTAAAGCAATTTTTTTTATTTAGTTCCGAGTTAAGTAGACACACTGTATTATATTTTAGTTAAACAATGTTTTTTATAAGTTAGTTCCTTTTCATAATTTATTTTTGAATGATTTCAAAAGGTAAACCGTTTAAAAAAATAAAGACACTAGTAAAGAAATTGTCAATTAATAAAACTAAATATGTAGTTAAAAAATTATTACCTACCTAAAATTACGTATATGGCTTCACCAAAAACGTCACATCACAAATTTTCGTCAATTAAACTTTCACTTTTCAACAAAAAACAGTTTAATCAAGTTCTCGAAAACGCAACAGTTGTTTCCGTTCTATTCACATGGACATGTCTAAAGAGCGCGCGCGAAATATCCGAGCGCAAAGGACGAAGAGCCAACGACGCCCGATCTGCAAGGATAATTTGAAGCGACTACCACACAAAACAGACTACCATTCAAGCGGTTTTTGTCCTTCGCACTGTCGAAGCGCATGTTCCTACGGGAATGCAGCCAACAAAATATTTTAGTGTGATTTATATGTCGAACTGACAGAAACTGTGAGAAGAATGCTGTAAAAAAAATCGTAAAAGAGAGAGATAATCTTTATTTTATCATGTTGAGCCTTAACAATAGTTGAACACAAGAGCCACTTTAGAGTTGGGAATTTTCCTCCTGAAAGTAAAATTCTGGCAATTCCTATTGAGTGTATGATAAATCCGATAAATCCGATAAATCGCAGACTGTATTACACTTCAAAATTCATTGTATAAAGTTTAAAGCCATAATCGAACCGTTTCTTTGGTTTAAAAATATTTTCAATATCTGTTAGAACGAATTTAAGAATTACGTCATAGATTTTGAAAGCGCTTAATAGTATGATTTTAAAACAGTTATTAGTTGACATTGGTATTTTCTCAAGTCTGTAAAATTTGTACGTGACTGTTCGCTGCATATAAAAACAATAGAAGAATAACAATTATTGTCCATAGTTCTAAAAAATCTGCCAGGAGCCATTAGTAAATGATGTACCTGTTGACCAGTAATATATAAATAAGAAGCCTAACCAAAAATAAGCAAATTTTTTTATATCAGAGTAATATGCGCTGGTACCAAGGCTAAGACTGTATATGCTGTCTGCACAGTACAAAGTAAAATACCAATAAACATGTCACTTGATTTCTGTCGTAAAATTACCATAACCTAAATGCTAATAAAATTAATAAAATGCCATTACTATGGAATAAATTAACTCGTATAATATAGGGCAATTCACCTTCCCAAAGAAATATTACTTAATAAAATTAAAATCTATACCATAATACTTAAGGCTTAAAAGAGGTATGTATGAAGGTAATTAAATAAAATTAATAAAACTTCCTTCCTTGAGTCCGTATCCTCCGTTGAACTTTGGTAAACGTAACAGCTATGTCTATGTTCAGATTTCTTTATATTCTCATAATAACTAACATCCTGCATATATAATTCATTAATTATTGAATTAAAATGTTTAATTTCATAAAGAATAAATACATGTTCCAATTACAACTAAAGTTCAATATTTAAATCATAATAAAACTTATTTTAAAAATATTTTCAAAACATTGAACTGGTAAGATTAAAATTGGAATATTATTTTTTTAATGTATATTTCAAAATTAAATATTGTCAATTGTTATTTTATATTGTTTAATATGTAATATTATATTAAAATGAGTAATAAAGAGATTGATTACCAACATGTGGTAGTATTACTTTAGTCAAAAAAGTTCGGAATTTTTTAGACTAAGACGAATCGAAATGCGGTTTTTGGCATTCGCTTCAAAAAATTTTTTGAAACAATTGTCCCTACTTTTTATCTTATACAAACCGGAAATTGCATTGCTGCAGCCAAAAATGTATTAAAAAAATGCATTTTTTGAGACGGCTTTTGGAAGATTAATGAACTTTGTAAATAAGAGTCCAAACTGGCCCAAATCGGGTTCCCGCGAGTTTTCGAGGTCGCTGATTACGATTAGAATATTTAAATTAACCCATACTCGATCTGGAGCTCACGAACACCGATGAACGTCATATCCGTGGGACTCTCCCGAAATTCATACGGGTAAGGAGAGAAACTCGGCGCCCGGTGGTTTTTTGGTTCGCTGAATTCAAATATGGCATCAGCAAACACCCCTGGACACTTGGTGTGCCGGAACCTGGACATGGACGTCATTCAGAGAATTTTTCTGACAAGATAGCCACAAACAACCCGAAAATCATTGTACGGTACTTCGAATACCTAGTGCACTAGCATCTGGCCCTGAACGTGATTTACCTCACACAATCGAAGAAGACGAACCCAAAATCGTTATAGGGGTTTTTTTTGGGGGCGCTGAATCCAAATTTCACGTCAAAAACGATCCTCCCAACACCTGGTGCACTGGAACCTCGGGCTGAACGTCATCTTCGAGGGTTTTCCGGGTACGATCGCAAAAGTCTAAGTGAAAATCGTCTCATAATTTCACACACTGGAAAATTTTAAATGCCAGGTTTGAATAGAACGAGGGGAAGTGCAAGATTATTCTCCAGCCTTTCACTTTTCTCCCAATGCTCGAAACGCTTTTGTGTAAGTACACATATAAACTTTCTCCTAAGTTCAGGCCCCGCCCACTAATGTCCAGATTCGGACTCACCAGGTATCCGGAAGGTGTTCGACGATGCCGGACGCCGAGTTTCTCTCTTTCCCCGCGTGAATTTCGGGAGAGTCCCACGGAGATGATATTCAGGGCCAGGTTTCGGGGCACCAGGTGTTGGAGGGGTAATTTTCGACGGGAAATTCGGATTCAGCGCCCCCCCAAAAAAACCCATCGGGAGGAAAACCCACGGAGATAAGTTTCGCGCCCAGTTCCGGTACACCAGGCGTTCAGGGGATCGTTTTCGACGTGAAATATGGATTAAGCGCCCCTACAATGACTTTTGGGTTGCTTTTGGCGATTTTGTCAGGAAAATTTACAAGCATGATGTCCACGTCCATGTTCCGGCACACCAGGTATCCGGGAAGTGTTTGCTAATGCCATATTTGAATTTTACGACCCAAAAAACCGCCGGGCGCCGAGTTTATCTCCTTCCCTGCGTTAATTTCGAGAGAGTCCCACGGAGATGACGTTTATCGGCGTTCCTGAGCTCCAGGTCCACTGTGGATCAATCGTAATACCATAATCATGATCAGCGACTACGAAAACCCATAAGAACTCGATTAAGACCAGTTCTGACTCTTATTTACAAAGTTCTAGAATCTTCCAAAGCCGTCTCAAAAAATGCATTTTTTTGAATACATTTTTGGCTGCAGCACTGCAATTTCCGGTTTGTATAAGATAAAAAAAGACATTTTTTTCAAAAAATGTTTGGAAGCGAATGCAAGAAACCGCATTCCGATGCGTCTTAGTTTAAAAATTTCCAAACTTCTGGCCTTTTTAGTGCTTCGTTGCCTCGACTACTTACAAAATTATCTTTGAAGATATTTAATTAACAACATGTGACAGTATTACGTTACCAAATTTTTTTTTAACAGAGATTTATAAACATCATCTGGTAATCTCAATTACAAAAATTATCCTTTTCAATCTTTTTATGGTACTTCGAGCCGGATGCAGCTCCCTCCAATATAGAATAGATGAAACCTGGGATCACACTCTTGATGTCTGTGGGGGGTAGTAGTACAACCCTAGGAGATGGAACACCAAAATCAACTCGTGAGTCTAGGTCAGTTGATAGTGCCAGTCTGTGTAACTGTGCATTAAAACCTTAAAAATTAAATAATTAACCCACCCATTTTAATATTTAACACAAAACCGGCTCCTAACTTACTAACTTTTCTTCATAGAAAACGAGTAGCACATGGCCGAAATTTCCCTCGGCTTAGCTCTTCTAGTCGGCAAAACGACGGAAAAAAATATATCATCCCAATAAATTGCAAAGGACGAAAAAAACTACTATAACACAATCCAAATGTAGTAATCACCAACATGCACAAAGGCGTCGTCCACACAAATAGGTTTACGGAAAATAATTCCTACACTCGTAGTTTGGGAAGAAACAAAATTTCGGGTTTACCTTAAACCAATTCATATTTTTTTCGTATTGTATGACTCGTGACCAGCCCTGTATAATACTTAAACACAACTCACCCTAAGGCATGCGAAAGAACGTCATATCGAAACTTTTTTTTTTAAAAAATCAATTTCCGAATCCCCAACTTTAAATAAATCTCATATAGTGTCATTTCGTTGGATGAGATGGCTGTGATGAGAACCGGATCATTCTAGGTTTAGGTACTTTCTGCAATCGTTGTTTTCTATTGCTTTC
>OV651824.1:10506162-10648662 GCA_927349885.1 Psylliodes chrysocephalus
TCAACATAAGGATAACTCATTTTATTGTATATTTAGTCTTAATAACTAAAAGATATACAGATACTTAGCTTGACAGAATTGTTACTTATTTAAAAAATTTAAAAAATAATAGTAGTCGGGTGACGAAAATATAAATTGTGATTGGTGGATTTCATTTTTTTGCCGTGTTCTTACTAGGTAGAATGGATATGAAATATATTCGTTGTCATACTTTTTCGTTTTGTAGTCTGTGCGTAGATAAGCTAATATCCCTGTGGGTGTAGGAAAAATATTTTTTTTATAAATTTTATTGTGTATACCGTCTATTCTATGCTCTGTTATGCCTTTTACTATTTTTGATATTGATGTCATTTCTATTTCTTGAATAGAGTGAACCGTTCTCAAATAAACGTCATTGCTTGGTCAGTCGAATGGCAAGTAGTTCAAACATTCTTCAAACCACATGAAATGTATGTAAATCAGTCGGCCTCTGGAATATGGGTAACTGAATAGGGTGCACCCAACATATTTAACAAAAAATGTATGCACAGTAAGAAAATATATTACATTTTAGTTTCATCCAAATTCGTTAAAAAGAAATAAAACATTCTGGAGATGTTATCAAATAATATATTTGGTATAGTTAATAAGGGGTGAGATTACAGAAAATGCATCACGTCTGCAACTTTGCAGAACTGCAAATATGGCGAAATTACAGATGCAAGATACAAGCAAGGATACTTAACTTCTTTATTAGGATTGCTTATCCCGTCTAGTATATATGTCTTTGCCGAACCAGAAATTTATAAATTCTTGTGTTGTTTATACGTTTGTACACGGTTTTTAGTATTTTTTAGATTGTTTTGTAGCTTTTTAATTGACAGTTATATACTGTGAACCTAATAGACTCTGTTATGTTATAATTAGATTATATTTGCTTAATAATCATTTTTAGTTTATAAATAGGAGTAAAACCTTATTATTATTGTTATTTAAGTAGCTTTAGTATAAGCTTTAGTCCAGAGTTATCTTAAATATCCATTTAAGTGTATTTTTACCTCAATAAAAAATTTTAAAAATAAAATTTCCGTTTTGGATTTTATAACTGGCGCAGTCAGTAAGATACACGAGAGTCGTGAAAAAGTTTATTTGAGTTCGTTGTTGCCGAATATTAACTTTTCGGGACTTTGGTGTTTTAATTCCTTAAGTTTGGTTCCTAACGAAGAATTGGTGGACGTCATGCCTTTTTTGGCTTCATTTACGAGGAGGTTAGCCAGTAGAAGAATTGTCGATTTGAACATCATTCCATGGTAGGACATCCGAAAACGACAATATATCGATAAAAGATAATAATAGTAGATAATATACTAAGCAGTAATTTTAATTTATGACACATACACCTACAGTAGTTAAACGTAGACAAGTGAAATTGGGACATTTTTAAGTCCAAAATAGATTATATGAAAACTTTTGATGGTGATAATAATTCACTAAATAAATTTATAAATAGATGTGAAAGTTTAATTGATACTTATAGAATATACAATGACCCAGAACTGGATATAAAATAGAATGTATCCAAGAAAATTAGTAGGAACTGCTGAGATAATTGTAGGAAACAGAATTAAAATCAATGCTTGGATAGGTTTAAAAAATGCTTTGTTACAATGTTTCTCCGATGAAGTAGATTTAGATTGCTTAATGCAGGAATTGACACGTAATAAACCCCTAAAAGGTGAGCACTTAATCACATTTTACGAGTAGATTACAGTTGTTAAGAAGTAGTGTTATTCAGCGAATAAGTATTGATCCAAATTTACACCCCAATGGATAAACAAATTCAAAGTAATCATTGTGCTAAAACGGCTCTAAATACATTCGTTGCAGGATGTACGGGAACACTGAAAAACAATATGCATCTTAAAAAGCTAAAGTCGCTAGAAGAAGCTGTTGCTTATGTTTCCAAATTTTATATGAAAGAAACATATCAAATCAATTCAAATTTTTATAATAAACAAAACACTGGACATTTTCAAAATTTCCAAAGAAATAATAATCCTACATGAATCGAAATGCTAATAATATGAATTCAAATTATAATTTTTCAAACAAAATTTTTATCAAAATAATCAACGACCAAATCATTTTTCAAATAATTATCCCAGAAATAATTTTGAAATTCTCATTACTGAAATCAAAATTAATATCAAAGAAAATTTTAATCAAAATCTAGTAAATAGTCAATACAAAGCTAATTTGATAATTTTTCTTGCCAACCTATAAATGTACAACCAATGCCACCATTAAATAAAAAATATTTTACTAAACAAAATTTTTAGATATTAAAAAGAAAAATATAGTGAAATTTGACATCCACTGCATCAAAACCCTTTGAACACATACATTTATGATATATTTTACATTTCTAATAAATCTTGTTTGATTATAATTTATTATTTTCGCGATATGGTCAGGCTTATCCCCTAGATAGTACAACAGGGATAATATAGTAGAAAACTACCACAAAAAATTACTACCGACAGTGGAACAGAATTTAAAAATTTCGATTTAGAATATTTTGTATACTACACCATATCCAATTACATATCACTACCGCAAAAAATAGTAATTTAAATTCCCCAGTGGAACGGTTTCATTCAAGTCTATTAGAACATTTTTAGATGTTTACAAGAAGAAAACAAACAATTCACACCAGATCGACTAATTAAAAATTCTGTATTTTATTATAATAATAGTATACATTCAGCGTCAAAGTTCATGCTATTTGAAATAATTAAAGAACACATTGATAATCCAAATTCCTTTAAATTAGACGATCACTTAATAATGTCTAATTATGTACAAGATCATAAACCAACTAGTTAACAGATGTATAACAAAATTAAACAAAGTAACGAAGAAGTAAAAGAAAATTTAATAAACAAATTAAATAAACAGAGATCTGAACCAGATCAAAACTCATGTTTTGTCAAAACAAAATCAAGAAATAAAAAATTATCAAAATTTAAAAAGGCGAATGTCATTGAAGATAAAGATATTTTAATAAAAACGGATAAGGGTACTTATCATAAAAGTATTGTTAGAAAACCGAAAAATAATTTAGAAAAATTGTTACAGGATACCAAAGAAATGAAATCAATTTTGATAACGACGCTTTTCCAAGTGCAAGTTCTTACAAGTCACTTATGCATACCAAATACATAGAACATCTTCTGATATAAAGATTAGTTCGATTTAAAAATTTTCTGCTTCCAATTCAGTTAGGAAAAGCTATATATAGCAAACCTACATTTTTACATTATTTAGATTTAAAAGAAGTAGTTAAATATGTTATTAATTTAGTTAATCATTTTGAATCGATAAAACATAGTATACCTTCATGTTAATGCAACTAATCCTATATCTTATCATAGTTTATCACAAAATATGTTAACAAGAACAGAATAATCTAATAATTACTCTTCAGAAGAAGATTAATAATTTAATACCTCATGTAAGACATAAAGGAGTTCTAATAAATGCAATTGGAAAAATTAACAAATGGCTATTTGGAAATCTTGATTCTGATGACGAAGAAAGATATAATAATGCTATCAAAAACATTGCAAGTAAATCAAAAAAATATGATTAGTGAAACAAATCTTTAAATTTCGTTGTACAAAAGGCTTGTTGGTCATTATAATAAATCAATCACAATCCTTAAGCAAAAATCAAGAAACATTTAAAATTGATATGGAAAAAATTCAAGCTACTATTTATAATAGAATCCATACACTTGAAAGTTATATCAGTTTTCAGGCCATTATATCACAAATTGATTTAGATTGTCAAATGGCAATTTATGTATCGATAATTTAGAACATGCCACAACCTTGCAAAATTAAATATTTTACATAATTCTATAGTTTTCCAGCTCAGACATAGAAAACATAATAAAATATTTATATTAAATATATAATGTTGATTAAATTCCGTAATTTAAAAATTTATTAATGTATTATTAGTTCTTAGGAAATACAAGTACAATTTTAGAATCGAAGTTAATTTTGCAGTACATTTTCCTATTTTTTAAAGTAATACCTTTGAATTTTATCATTTATTCCGAATTATACACAGTTTGAACGAGAAGAATGTCCATCCCTTGAAGAAATCTTTTATTGTCAACAGAATTTCATCCACAGAGATAATTGTACTCTTTAACTTGTCGAAGGAAAAACTTTGACAGCTTGACATATTTTAAATGTTAATTTAGAATAATCAGTATTCTAACAAATCGCAGTCGATGAAGTCTTAATAATCTTGTCAAAACCTGAACAAATTCTTTCAAAATGTAACAGTAACCAGTATATAGACATTAGGTCATTTATTAATGAAGATACCAAAATATAGTAAAATTTGGACCAAAGAAAGAAGATATATCAACAACATTCAACTGAGCAGAGGAAAGCCATTCATTCTACTAAAAGTCGACATGAAGAAAATTCAAACTTCAAAATCTTATCAAACTTCTAATATAACTAAATTAGATTTTAATGATTTGTATGAAATCAATTAAATTTCTAAACAATTAGAGCCAATTAAAGCAATTCAAAATAATTTTAATTATTCAAGCACTTTTGGAACAAATTTTGTAATTTTTATACGCATAATTATTTTAATCCTAATTAAATACAGGAGACAACTTTTAAGAAGATATAGACGAAAGAAAACGAAAAAATTGAATTAGAAAATCCCACAGAAAATGTTTTGAAAAATTTTTCAAAACTTAAGGAGGAAGGAGTTATATATTGTGAACATAATAGACTCTTTTATGTTATAATCAGATTATCTTTGCTTAATAATAATTTTTAGTTTATAAATGGGAGTAAAACATTATTATTGTTATTTGAGGTAGCTATAGTATAGGCTTTAGTCCAGAGTTGTCCATTAAGTGTATTTTTACCTTAATAAAATTTTTAAAAATAAAAGTTCCGTTTTGGAATGTATAACTTGACTGGACTTTTTTAAAGTGTTTTTATAAAGACTATGTTGGTAAATCAACTTAGTTTTATTATGGGTAAGTTCCACAGTGACAAAAGTGATTGTTTTTAACTAATTATAGTGTTATGTTTCTAGGGTTTGAAAGTGCCAGAGAGACGGTGGTAAGTAATTGTAATAACAGCGTGTGAAAATAAAATTAGATAACCTAGATATAATTTATTATGATTTTTCATTGGCAAAAGATTTTGTTCTACACGAAATAAAACAAGAGTGAATTCGGGTGCCGTAGAGCTGATAAATAGAATCCCACAACAAGCCAGATTTGATCTGGCCATTTTATAGGCTATGAATATGAAAGAGATCTTCATAATATATTATTGGGTAATTGGGTTTGCCAGTAAGAGGGCCATTTAAGAAAACTGCAGTCCCTTCTTTAGTTCTTGGGAATAATGAAAGTGAAGATACAACTTTAAAAAAGAAATAATGAGAAAGTCGATACTTAAAAAGAAAACCAAAAAAGTAGGGTGAATGATTGTTTAATAGTATATTACACACCGAGGTGGGAAGAGTTTTATTCCTGTCCTGAGATTAGTTAGATCACCGAGACGCGAAGCGTCGAGGTTAGCTATGATCTCGAGACAGGAATGGAACTTCCTACCGAGGTTTCTATACTTTTTTATTTACAACGATCATATTTCAATCAAAGTTAATAAATCGCTGTTTCGTTCCGAACATACCTAAAATATTACATTTAACGATAAATTACCAAGCGCGCGGTTATTGTGATTACGGGGTAAACAACTGTCACCAATATAATTAAATGTCTGATAAGGCCGGATATTAAATTCGCGAATAATAAATATCAATAAGTAGTTTGTTGTAGTTTAGTTCATTGTTGTTTTTTATTGTTTGCCATTAAATAGGTATTATAAAATTTGTCAAAAAAAATGTGTTATTTTTTTTAAATATAAAAAATATTCATCTAGAATAGATGAAATGAGGGCGGGAAGTGAGGGCGGGAAGTAGAGATGTGTAATGTGACACTTTTCAACATTCAATGACGTTAGTAATGACAACATTGAAAATGTTAACTGGGAGCAAAAATATAATAAGCTTGAAGATTATTTTAAAATTATAAAAGAAGAAAAGGCCAAGTACACAGATAAAGCAATTAAAATTTTATAAAAGCAAATATCAGAAACTATTAAAACAAAACAAAGGAAAATGTTTCTACTAAAAACCAAATGGACCTATTGATAATGAAAATAAAAAAAAAAAGAAACGTGTTAACTGGAAATTTGAAGAAGCTGCATCTGCTTTTATCTTGCGATGTTACAGCAAAATGCATATCTGTATGTAAAACATCAATTATATTTTCTACTTCGTGGTTTGTCTTCTCTAAGACGATGGGCTAATTAATTAAATTTTACAAATGGAATCTTAAACAGTGTATTAAAATTTATGCAGTTTGACGAAGGATCAATAATGGGCAGAGCTGTCACCTATCAGTGAGATTTAAATCATTTTTTGATTTAAATACATTTTTTGATTTAAATACTTTGATTTTAAATCTATTTAAAAAAAATGATTTTTGAATTATGATTTAAATCTTTTTGAAAAGTATCTTTGATTTTGTAATTAAAAATTAGATTTAAATCTTTTTAAAACGATTTAAATCTTTTTATTGATTTAAATATTTCTAAAATGATTTAAATTTTCTTAAAGATTTAAATCTATTTAAGGATTTCAATCTTTTTAAAACGATTTACATCTTTTCAAAATTGTTTAAATCCGTAAAAATATTTATATCTATAAAAACAATCAAGAGACGAGAAGGGGACTGAAATCACCTGATTCGTCAAAATGGTTATCAACCTGTCCATTCCTGAATAATAATCTAGCCAGCATGTCAGTAGGGTGTCTGTGAATCAGAAATCCGGGAGAAAAGAAAAACAAAAAATAGTAAAGTGTAACAAATAATTGCAATGACTAAAGATTATTCTGAAATGAAATGAAATTTTACAATATTTTTGACCCTATATTTCTTTTGTAAAGTTGTATTTTTTACACTGTAAGCAGCTGAAAATACTTTTTCATTATCGATATAATCATAAAACTCTTTACATTCTCTCTCGATCGGATATTTATTATTTAAAATTAATATTTCCGTAAGAATTGCATTGGGCTAATAACGATAAAAAATAAATAAGAGAAAAGTTCATCGATTTTTGCGTTTTATTTATGAGAAAATCACACTACTTAAGTATTCATTATATTTGGTTTTGTGGCTCATAGGTCTATCTAAAGCATTTTTTATAGAGTTACCCAAATCTATAAAAAGATTTAAATTTTTTGAAAATTCGTTTAAAAAGATTTAAACCTTTTGAAAATTTGTTTAAAAAGATTTAGATGTGTCGAAAAGATTTAAATCTTTCAAAAAGATTTACATCTTTTCTAAAATGATTTAAATTGTAAAAAAGATTTAAATCTAAAAAAGATTTTTGATTTAAATCTTTCTTTTTAAAAAATCGATCTTTGATTTAAATTATTTGTTCAAATGCAAACGATTTATGATCTTTGATTTAAATCGTTTTTAAAATGATTTTAAACAGCTCTGAAATGGGCAATCTATATTATTTTTGTTCTATTTATGTACTATTTTATATTATTTTGTACTAGTTGTATAGGATTGTCATCAATCCAGCGATGCTGACCCGGAGAAAAAAATGTTTGTTGAGGAATATCCGCCAACCACTTTTTTTGCTTTTTGGTCGTCAGCCTAATTTTAATATACGAGACCTTTTATTTAGCTCAGTGACCTAATTTAAATTTATGTACTACGGGTACTATTTGGGGCACAATGTACTGGGGTACAATATTTTCCCAGTGGTTTACCCCTACGCTACACTAAAATAGTAATATTTTAATGATTGGTGCAGCAAACATTGAGTAATTGATACTCTGATGATATTATGAAGATAGTAGATATAAATTGTCAATTATGTTTAAGTTTTGTTTGTATATTTATTTTTGTATTCAAATATTTTGACTTGTTCTGTACATAAAGGATCAATAAAAAAACATTGTTTTCAATTTGTGATAATTGTTATTTTCGTATATAGGTAGGTATTTCATTGGAAGTTTAATAAAGATGTTTTATTGTTTTTAAATATGTGTGCTATTAGAAATGTTTTAAAAAATATTGTGCCATCACCGCCCACAATTGCTTGCATTGTAACGTAGTCGTTGAAAGCAAATGTAAATATGATATTGTTGCTACGTGAAATCCCATATTAAACATTTTTCTTATCGTGTTCCATTTATTTTGAAATAGGTACCTCAAACGGTTTATATTAATTCAGTAAAATGATACTGAAAAATAAAAATATTATAGCCATTAATAATTTTTGAATCTTCAACTTAACACCCTGCATTTCGAAAACAGGTATTTTTTTTCTAAGAATATTTCGTTTAATAGTTTTTTTTTTTAATCAGATAATCTTTAGTTGTACTTTGTCCCATTCTTAATGATATATATTATGATATAAATTAGTTAACTATTAATTAATGTTTTAAAATTAGAATTAAAAATTTGTGTATTTATAACTGTTTTGAAAATATGCTTCTGTTTTTCTTTTCTTTACAGGTTTTATCCGAATTAATTTAACATAAATTAGTAAGGTACCTACCTAAGTACTTAGCATAAGTAATTATAAACAACAGGTTATTTATTTATTCTGGTGCGTAACAATGTAATTAAAAAACCCTTAAGATGGTTGGTAAATAATATAAATGAATTCTTAATATTGAAGTAAACACAATGGGTTCTATAAGCATTATTGGTTGGGGTTCGGCTCTGAGGGCATTTAGGATCGAAATATTGAAACTAAACTTGGTATATGGATGTATTATCCCATAAAAATAAAAATCGCATTAAAAAAATTCACCCCTCCCCACCCCTATCTGATATGGTGAGGGTGGCATCCCCAAAAAATTAAGTTAGAACTTTTTAAATAAAACAGTTGAAGTCTACGATTTTTTATACATAGAAACTCAAAATAACAATTTTTTTGAAAACATTTTTCTAAATTTTTTTTTAACTTTTTTAACTTTAACCGTAATAATTCGGATGTGGGGCTGGCATTTAAAAAATAAATTTGGAACTTTTTAAAAAAAACAATTAAAATCTACGATTTTTTTACATGCAAATCCAAAATTTCAATTTTTTTTGATAAAATTTTTCCAAAATTTTTATTTTGTACTTTCTGACAAATTTGATAAAAAAAATTGAAATTTTGGGTTTGTATGTATAAAACTTTATAGATTTTAACTGTTTTGTTAAAAAGTTCTAACTTAATTTTTTGGGGATACCACCCCCACCATATCAGATAGGGGTGGGGAGGGGTGAATTTTTTTAATGCAATTTTTATTTTTATGGGATAGTACATCCATATACCAAGTTTGGTCTTAATATCTCGACCCTAAATGCCCTAGCCCCCAGAGCCGAACCCCAACCGGATTATTTTTGTTAGGTATTTCCAATAATCCTGTTGGTTAGGTTTGGAAAATATAAGTAACTTTTATGAATATTTCTTGTTATAGGTAGATTGAAGTGATTATTCTCTGGTGGTTCTTTACTGTTTTATTTAAGTCCAAGCTAAACATTTTTTTCTTTAAATAATATAACTTAAACTAATTTTAAATTATTTTTTTAATTTCTTTATTATATTTAATATTATTTCTACTTTTTCTAACAATAATCAATTTAAGATATCTACTTTGATTGAGCCAAAATATTTAGTAGAGGAAGTTTTTAATATTATATAAACTGTGTGTGAATTTGGCTAAGGTAACCTTTATTTCTAAAAACAGGAGGACAATGTTACTTGAAAAATATATATTTAGAATTAATATTTACCATCATCAAATCCCAGACCTGGACACAATTTTTTTTTTTTTAGCAATACGGGAGAAGTGGAAGTGACAATTACAAATAAAATTAATTTCAACAAATTTATTTGAGATCATGTATAAAATTATTCATTATTAAAGACACCTTTTATAATCACTATTGCATATTCAAAAAAAGCTTTAAATAAAAGTTTGTGGATATGACTGCCTTTTTTTAAATATACCATAAAAACACGTATTCAGATTTCACGGAATACAACACAAATAAACTTTTTTAAATGGGATACCCTCTAAGTTATTAAATTTTTGGGATATATATTTTTTTCTAATTTCATAAATGTATATTATTGATAACCCTATCTTATACCGTCCGTTCTCGAGTAACTTAACGTTGATAATGTAAATATGAAAAAGTTAACATTATTAAAGTAAAAGCTATTATGTTTGATAATAAAATAATCCAAATATAGTTAGTTTACAGTGAGGAAGAAAAAGTGTAAATATTTACAAGATATTCGACGTTTAATTAATCAGGAAAGAATAAAAATCATTCCGAAAATTGAATAAAATATATATGTATGCTATCCCTAATAAAAAATATTCATGTTATATCCTGTAAAATATGCACGCCACTAATATGGTCTTTTGATGACATTTTTACAAAATTCGGTCAATGTAAACATTATACAATAATAATTATGGCATAAAGGGAGGGTATTTTATAATGAATAACACTCTTAGGTACCTAATAATTTTCAGTAAAAAAAATTTAATTCGCACTTTTTTACGTAGATTAAAGAAAAATGTAATTTCTTGTTTTCTTGGGGCAGGCATTTTGCGAGACACTGTATATTCAAATCCAAAATGATGTATTTTCTTTTAACACATACCTAATGCAAATTTATTAGCAAAATTTAAATACTTGTTATTTTCGGTATATTTCTCCTTTGGACACACTTATTTTTAATTTCATTGTCAAAAGATTTAAATAAAATTACCGGACCTATTCTATTATAATTTGATGATCCCGAGTGGCCAAAGACGAAATTTGAGCACGAAGATTTAGATGTCATTAACGTAAAATTAATGTTTTGAAATTAATTTAAGTTTTACCAATTTAGAAAATAAAATTAATAAAAAAAAGGGTCTACTCGTGGGTTTGAACTCGGAACCTTTCGATTCATAGACGAGTACTCTTAATATTCCTTATTGAGGCTTACGAGAAAGTTTTACTTTTTAACGCTTATAATCAGATTTCTTTTAGTTTCATTAAAATCTCAGTTTATTTTTAAATATAGACGAATATCTTGTGGAATGCTATTATTTATTGATTCTTCACAAGAATCGCTAATTTTCAATTATATTTAATCTTAATAACGAAAAAAATATATATCGACAATTAATTTGATGTAATTGTCACTTATAAAATTCTAACATCTGACGTAGAGGGTGTATCTAACCAGTAAATAAAATCGTTAGTTCAATGATTGTACCAATAGATGCCGGGCGCGATTGCCTCCAATAAATTTTACATGGCGATTATCCTACTATAGTTCTTTATACAATGTTTTAATCATACGCTTCTGCTTCTGGAATTGTCGGTTTAGTCGTTTTAACCTGTCAGAATAAAACAAGAAAACCGACAATTCCGAAGCAGAAGCGGATGATTAAAACGCACCTTAAGTAAAGCGATTTAAAAATTGGCGGGCTTGATAATTTAGATATTTAAAGCAATTTGAAGTAACATTTTCCTATTTAACAACTTTTACTTACAACTACTAAACAAATAATAAGTTTAGTGAATTTTTGTTGTAGGTAAATGTTGAAAAGTGGAAAATGTCACTTGTTTTAAATGAAAAATAAAATTAGTTGAAAAATAAAACACAAGTCTAATTTATTAAAAATTACCATGTAATTACATGTGTATCATTATCTTTTAACTGCATATTCTGAACATAACAAGTACTATATCACACACTAAATTACTGAAAAACAACAATATAATATGATAACCAGCAGAGCACATGACAATGTTTTTGTTATTAAAAAAACCGGATATAGTTTTTATAAAAAGTCAAAGTACTTAATTTATAAACACAATTTTTTTAATGTTTTAAATATCCCTTATTAATCCATGGACAAATCATTCTAATTCTAATATTCTTATACTTATTGTCGCTTTAAGGCATTTTCCCATCTATTTCAATCTAGAATAGTTATAATGCCTATTTCGGTTACAATAAGCCTCTAGGCTTCAATACAGGTGGGCTTTGAAACTCAACCTAATTAAGACAGACATTTATGCACATTCCAAAAATCTCCATATCCAGGAATATCTAAAACAAAACAAAAATAAAGGTGCAGTTAATTAAAAATCTGATGTGTCCAACACATGACTTTCCTATCTAGTTATTATAGGCTTTTCCGGTTATTTTGTACAACCTATTGCAGCATCTCTATAAATGTTTAGAGGATAAACTAAATATATACATTGTCCACATACATCTACCTCGAAAAATTTTTCTATAGATATTCATTGAAAACGAAAATACTAAAAAATTTAAATTTCCTACAATTTTTTCATTACGGTCCATTTTAGAAAAATCATGTAAAAACAAAAATTATAGAGATCGATATCGCAAACAACTTTTAGTTCAACAATTTTCATAAAAATCAGAATTTTGCACATTTTGTCAAATTTCTCGAATACGGATCATTTCAGGAAATTTTGACATAAAGCAGAAATTATAGATAATAATATTAGAAGTAACTTTTATTTGAACAATTCTTTTCTCTAAACATAAATAACAGATATATTCCATACAATATAAAAACGGCCTCCCATGAAGTACCCCCCCCAGATGTTCCGACTTTGTCCAAAATCCAATCATTTCACATCAGGCCAAAATAAAACAAGTTTATAATTTAATGTTTTTTTCTTTATCCGTTTTTGAGTTTTCTTCAAATTTAAAAATTTACACATCTTCTCAAATATCTCGAATACGGTACATTTTAGAGAAATTATGTATAAGATAAAAATTATAGCTAATTATATTACAAACAACTTTTATTTGAACAATTTTTATAAAAAATATTTTTTTACATTTTGTCAAATATCTCGAATACGGACCATTTTAGGAAAATTTTGTACAAAACAAAAATTATAGATAATAATATAAAAAGTAACTTTTATTTGAAGAATTTTCTTCCCCAAACAGATATATTCCATAAAATATAAAAATGACCACTCATAAAGTACCCCCTAGATGTTCCGACTCTGCTGAAAATCTAATTAGTACATTGGACGCTGGAACAAAGATTAATTTTAAAATTTGGTGTTTTTCTGTGTATCGGTTCATGAGTTATGGCACACACAGACACACACAGACACACACACAGACACACACACACACAGACACACACACACACACACAGACACACACACAGACACACACACAGACACACACACAGACACACAGACACACACACAGACACACACACAGACACACACACAGACACACACACAGACACACACACACACACACAGACACACAGACATCATCGCGAAAATAGTCAAAACGGATTTAGAGGACCTCAAAACATAAAAATCCGTCGAAAACTCCAGGTCGAAAAAAATCATGATTTCTATACTTTCCTTATATCTGTATACAGATAGGAAAGTAAAAATTAACACGAGTCATAACTTTTTGAAATTGTTACATTTTTCTTGCATTAAAAGGTATAAAAATTTCAATAAAAATAGAAAACATCTGATTTATGATCTTAAAAAAATTAACAAGTTGACCTAAATATCATATTAGTTATTGAACATATTTGGGTATTATTTGATAAATATAATAATGAATATCACCCAAAAATTAAACAATAACTTTTTGAGCACAAATCATTCGCCTTTTTCGTCATGGTCTCTATGAGTGAAACTATGATGAGATTCTATCTCGGGTTCTACAATATCTGTTTGTAAATTGGGTTAACACATTTCGCTCACAACTCCTTTCATGTTTTTGACCACAAATATTTAAAATATGGATCCATTTATCTCTAAGAGTAATAATAGAATAATAGCAGAAAAAATATAAAATTTCTGGTTAGTTTTGTGAGAAAAATATTAACTTCTGCAATTAAAATTTAAATAAATCAGAAGTTAATGACATTCTTAAGAACCTCCCTATAGTTATAGTTAAATCCAACTTACACTAAATTAATACAATTTACTCACCTATATTTGAACATGAAAATAATATCAGGCTGACATATTTATGGCAGAATAACCTAATTTATTTTCATAATATTTAAATTTAGCTTTAACTTTAAATTAATTAACGGTTATCCCTGTATTTGATCACACATTATAATAAAATGAAATTTAAAGGGGTAAATCAGTAAAATTATTGATTTCTTTGTCATTATTTTTGACATATTTTCTTATGGGTGTAAAACGGGTTTGAATTTAGCGCTAAGCGCTTACGGTTCAACTACCAACAAGCATTGCGTTCGGTCTGCCAAGTTCCTTTAACTCCTTTAACACTTTTAACTCCAAACGACCCTTTTAGCATTCGGTTTAGTCCGATTAGTGACAGTTTAACACGCTTAAATGTCATTTAAAAGCACCCTAAAATTTGTCCCGCTCCAGCCCCTGACTATCCGAACTCGCCTAAGGAAACAAGTCCCGCCATTTATTCAAATCTTCTCTTTTTATTTTCTATGGCGGCAGTATTTCAATACGCTGACTTATAAACACTATAAATATATTCTGTTAGAGTCAGCATATTAGAAGACGGGCGCCGCTGACGGTACCACAGGGCGCTTGTCGCTAGTGATGGGCATAATCGGATTATTTCAAGAATCGGTTACTGACGATTCGGGGATTTTCATAACCGAATGATCCTCGGATAATCCTCGGAATCGGAATCATTCATTCTGCTTCGCTTCGTTGCAAGCACGTGAAATGTGGACACGAGTATACTCGAATTCATCCAAGATTCTGAGCATGGAGGAAGGATAATTAATTCTGAGAATTCAGTGTTGCCGATTGTATCATAATTAATTATCGAACTTCACCATAATTTGTAAACAGTTTTCATAATAAAGTTCTCTTGGCCCTAGCTCTTATTTAAATTATCAATCTCCACATTTACACTGTATTATATTTAATTATAAATCGTTAAAAATTATTAAAATTTTACAATTTCTGACCTATTCAATTGAATAGAGTCCCAAATGTATCGTTCATCCCCAACTTTTTCTGGCCAATATCAATCGTCAGTTAGACAAGGTGTTTCGCACTTCCAATTTGTATTTGATTTTCAGCGCGCACCCATTCCAAATCCGAGAAGTCGAGGACCGATTATACGACGCGGCGCCGAACTCGATTCTCGATTATCCAGACTTTGGGAGATAATTCCGAATATTTAACTGAGTACGAATACTCGGAATATAACGAGAATTTTGATAATCGGAATACCGAGGATTTTTAATTCGAATTATCCCATCGCTACTTGTCGCAGCATGAAAGAGAGAACTTTGATCCGACGGACGCGAGCAACTAGACGTTGACGCCCGTTAAGACATTTTTTTATTTGATTTTAAAAATTGTTTCGTTTGTTCTTTGAGATATTTAATAAAACATTATGAAACCATGGTAATAAATGTTTTGTGAAGTGGCTATACAGGGTGTTAAACTGTTTAAACACAATAATAAATAAGTTGAATAATTTAACTTCTAATATATTCCGCTATTTTAATCTGTATTGATTTTATTAGTTATTTAAGTTACTTCTTTTATTTTCATCATTGTTTTACGTGCTTGGGAACTTGCTGTTAAAGCTAACCTAACCCACCCTGTTTCACTTTTTTATATTTACTAAAGAAAGTTTTATTCAACCGCGTTTTGATTTATTGAACCTTTTGCAAATAGTGGCCATTGTTACAGGACCTTGTATATTATTATTCTAATTACTTGTTTGAAAACAAAGTCATTAATTTTTTTTGATAAACTGCAAAAACAATTAATGTTCCAACTTCATTTGTTTTTATGCAATTCCCACTTTTCCAGTCTCCCGAGCAGCTTAAAACAAAGAACGAAAGTAATCGCATTCAAGAGGAAAGGATGTGAATTTACTTTAAAATAATGCTTATTTGATTTGGAGACAACGGTTTCAAGAATAAAGCCCGCAAATAGTGGTTTGAATCGCTTACGTTCTCGTTGAAAACCGCTTTATTACTAAAATATTTTCAAAGGATATATCTGGCCATTACCATTTTAAATAAATTAAATTTCACTTAACTTTGTGCAATATCGTAAAATATAATTACATTCAATTAGGCATTCCAACGTTCTATCAAACACGTGGGTAAAGTCCGGCGCTGGCTCCCAAACGGTCAACCACTCTATTCCCTCCTCCTAACCAAGTCCACACAACTAAAATTATTAATAGGTACTTTTCTCAGGGGAGTAATATTTATGATTCGATTTTTAGTTAACTCTCCGTTCCCACTCTTAATTTTTTTACCATGCAACACACATTTGGGTATACGCCAACTCAAGCTTATTTATACACAATAATTGAACTTAAAAATAAAAATATTTTTTGAAGATTTTTCGAATATACATATACAAATATTATTTTATTGACTTAAAAGGCAATTTGTACTACAAACTTCGTTTTATAGGAGACAAATTTTAATCGTATCCCGGCCAATAGTTAAAGAGAGAAGCACTAACTCGTCATATAAATTAGACCGAGTCAGGAGTCAACTAAAAGGCCAGTCAATGAAGACATTTATGTTGAACATTTCAGATTATTTACAAAAGTTTCTAAACTTAGTAATAATAATCGGCTAGTTAAAATAACAATACATTTGTAACCATTTGCAAGGTTTGAAACTAGTTAATTTATATCAAAATGGCGGTTTTTTTATAATGTTAAAAAAAAAACGCAGAAGTGCTGTAAACCGATGACATAACTGAATCAAGTTTTTGAAACAGTTTTTCAAATTTGCAACCTTTTATTTTGCACGGAATTTTTTTTTTTTTTTTAAATATCAAAATATTATTTTTCCTCTAATTTTGTTAAAAAAATGCAAAAGTTTTGAAATTTAGTTGCAAATTTTAATATTATTTTTGTTTAACAATCTGGTAAATTTGCAAACTCGCACAACGTCCGGAACCTTGAAAAATTAACAAAAATCAACAATTCGCTTATTTTGCAGTCGCCAAAAAATTTGAAAAGTATTGCAAATTTTACAAAATGAAGTAAATGTAAATTTGCAACGCTCCAAGATAAATGCAAATGATTGTAAATTGTCTATGACCAATTTTGCTTTGCGAAATTAATACAAAAGTGTCTAGGGCAACAAAAAAAAATATTCATAAGCAATATGGAATTTGCATCCGTATACTTATCAAACCAAATATTTAAATAATTTCTTGTTTTCGTTTTTTATCGAGTTTACAGAGAATATTTATATTTACCTAATATTAAATAATTGGCCGATACGGTATAAACAAGTACATAGAAAAGAAAACAATCTATATTTAAAATTTTTATTTTATTTTTCGGGGGGTGATTGGCTCAGTGGTAGAGTCTATGCCTGCTGATTTAAGGGTCCCAGGTTCGAATCCCATCGTTGGCTGGGATTTTTTAATTTAATTTAATTATTTAAAATTAATTCTGATGCCTTGGTAGGATTCCCCACTCGCCCATTCACTGTTGGATTCTGTTTAACAGTGCTGTTCCTAAAGTTTCGCAAGTACTAATACTCCTGCACTATGGAGTAATAGACTACTAGTACAATCCACAACCTACATAGAACACCTAAAGATCTTAGTTGTTGAAGCCAAAGACACAAATAAAAAAAAATATTTTTCAATTTTGTAAAAATATTTCAATTTTATTTGAAGATGAACCAACTGTAACAAAGTTTCCAATGATGTATTTCTTCGGTGACAAAATATCTTTTTCCAATTCCTTGTTTTATCAATAAATACTCTGTATATAATCAATACAATGACTATTTTAAAAAGTTACTATACTCGGACAAAATATTGAAGAAGGTGATTCCTCCCTGTTCACGTACACCAATAATACTATACCAGAGCATAATGAATGGAATCACGCGCTTAAAACTGCAGAAGTTATCGGTATCACGTGCTAACTAGTCATAAATGCATGTTTATTGCCAAAATGAATTACGCCAGTGGCGTATAAAAACTATTGGCAAATTAAATGCTGTAATAGTAAATAATGTAATATGAAAGTAGGTTGGTTATCTAGTTTTGTAGTAATAATTTATGTTTATAATTTTTGTTTTCTTTATTGGTAAAATATGTAAATATTACGCCAATGGCGTAGAAACACTATTAGAAAGTTAAATGAGGTATTTCACTAGAACAAAATATTAAAGAAGGTGCGCCTTAAAACTGCAAAAGGTATCGTTATCATATCAAAATGCACTCTTCCAGTGTCGCAGAAATACTATATTGGCAAATTAAATGGGTATTTGTGAATATTACTAGATGAAAGTAGGTTGGTTATCTATTTTTGTTATAACAATTTATCTATATTTATATTTGTATTTTGTTTATTATAAAAATATGCAAATTAAGCTTGGTATCACTTACTTGAATTCTAATTCTATGAAGTTTCGTAATCCATTGATTCTGCAGAATTATCACTGGAATCATCTTTATCGTCGGAACTTAAAGTTATGACTAAAGGTTCAACTACCGTTTCGATCATACCGTCCAAGCGCCACATATTATTTTCTTCCTTAATTACATGGAAAATAGCATCCTGCCAATTTTCAGGTTTTATACGTTCTATACCGGTTTTTAATAAACTTCGAAAGTCGGCTATTTTAAAAGTATTATTTTCTCGAGCTACAAATCGTTTCACTTGCGCCCAAATTACTTCAATAGGATTGAATTCGCAGTGATAAGGGGGAATTTTTAGTACCGTAATACCACGATCACGAGCCGTTGTGTCGACAACATATTGAATATATTTATGGCGGTGTTCCTTTATAAGGTCTATTAATTCCACTTTAATCATCTCCTCAGTATGAGTTATTGCTTTATCCCGCAACCAGGTTTGCATATCCGCTTTCCTACTGGACATTATCGGAATGTGTTCAACTCGTCGACTGTGATAAGAAGCGTTATTGAGTACAATAACTGAATTTCGTTTTACATGCTGTAATATTTTAGTAAAACATTTTTCAAAGCATTCCGCATTCATGTCCTCGTGGAAGTCTCCTGTTTTTTCGATATAAACACAACAGCGCTATTTTCCACAAATCCACTGTCACTTCCGATATGAGTAACAATTAGGTGCTGTCCTTTAACAGATGGTGCTTTCAAACTTGTAGAATAATCCCTCTATAAAAGCTTGACGATGACTAGTTACAGAAGTATCATGCCATATCTTAGATACCGTGTGTCCAGCATTTACCCACGTTTCATCGAGATAGTAAATCTTCTTCTTTAGCGGCTCTAAACTCTTTGATATTTCGTAAATAACGCCGTCGCCAGGACACTATGTCGACCTCTCAATTAAAATTGATTTCCTACACCGTTTGACAAAACGAAATTTTAGGCCCCATAAAAGTTTTCGTAAAGTTTTACGGCTCATTAATGGAATTTCTTCATTTTCTCTTAATTTCGTAAGAAGTGTTGGGGCTTTGTTTTCGAAAAAAAAAAAAAAAAAAAAAAAAAAAAGTGTACATTTCTTCGAATGTTTTGTTTTTGGTTATCGTCCAATTCTTACAATTTTTTACCACGGGTATGCGTTTTAGGGGCTTCTATGGAGCCTTTTTTGTCTTTTCGCGTACAATACGTTCAATTGTTGAAACAGATACTCCAGTTAAAAAACAACTGCGGTTTACAGCTTCATTTGTAGGAAGTATATGTTTCAGCCCATCATACACTTTCCATATAATATTGTTTTCATCCTTTGATAAGGGCTTTCGCCGACGTAATTAGGTTTTGTTAGGACCTGCCTCTGAATCCATTACTATTGCAATAATATAATTCTACTATTAAATTGTTTTTATTAAATTAATAGACACCAATATTTTACTATTTAATAAACTTTTGAAGTACCTACCTAATATACTACACAATAAATATAACTCCTCGAATATGCACTACCACTACCAAATTGTAAGGCACAGACATGAACACCTACTTGTATATTAGAAAAGAGCACTTATACAAAAAAAGTGTTCCTAAAATATAAAATAATTATCGTAAATAGTTAAAGCGATACAAATCTAACTTCGTCGAAAGCTTGTCTTTGTCTTTGTGCCTGTGCTGACAATATTCAATCTGTAACCCGTCTGTCGTTTATTTACTTGAAACACATTTTAAAACCATTAAACACATATAACGAGGTCATTAGGGAATAAATATATTGATTTCTTGAAAACTATCAAAAATGTATATTTAACGCATCAATCTTTGTTTAAATAAAGATGACAAACAAATTTAATAAAGTTTACTAACAAATACCTAATAAATAATAAATAATTATTTGGTATTTGATGCGCTGCCTATGGTAACTCTGTCGGAATTTTCATTCATAGACAACAGTGTTGATCATGCATATGACTCACCTTCTTCAATATTTTGTCCAAGTATAGTAGAAATTTCTCTTATCAAACATAACATTCTTGTGGGTAATTTTTGTTGTTGTTTACTCGGCCTTATAACTGAAACCTAAAATTGACAAATGAAAAAATAAAACTATACCTGTTAGAAGCTCTAAGCTTTTTCTCATTATTATTTATAGAAAAATTTCCATAATTTCTATAATTTTTATAACGATAAAAATCTATTAAAAAAACCGTATGCAATCACAGTAGTTATGTGATAAATACCAATCATTTTTTTATGTTTGCTAAAGCAATTATCATATAAAAACGAATAAATGTTTAAAAATGATTGACAATTGATTCCATTAATAACTGTTCTATTTTTCACATTAATTTGTATTTAAAATTTAAAACTACGAAATATAAATTTTTCAAATATCCTTTATGTTCAATATATTAATTTTGTGACAGTGTTACTAATTGGGTTTACATGTTTATGTTTTAATCCGATTTTTTTTTTCAATATCAGGAACACATATCTATCATAGTTCTGTTTAGAGTGACTCTGATATTTGACTAGATACTTATTTATTTACCCATATATTTCTGATAACCAATAACTGCAAATTAAAAAGAACTTTCATACTAAACTGCCTGTACATTAACATACAACAACTATATAACAAATACGCAAGGTATTTTCTTAGTTCCCCACCAAGCTGCAGACCAGAATGTACAGTTAGTTCCGAGTGTCCTCAAAATAGAGCTTGCGTTAATCAAAAATGTGTAGATCCATGTCCAGGAACATGCGGTTTAAGCGCGCTATGTAACGTTGTCAACCATAATCCTATTTGTATATGTCAACAAGGGCATACAGGAGATCCTTTCACCAGATGTTACCCAATACCAGGTAGTAATTAACTAAATATTATGAAAACAGTAAAACAATGCAAAATAAATGCTTGCAGCTCCTTCAAAAGAAACTTCAAGACCTGCAAATCCGTGCATACCATCGCCTTGTGGTCTAAACAGTCAATGCAGAGATATCAATGGACAAGCCATTTGTTAGTGCTTAACAAACTACTTTGGAAACCCTACAAATTGCAAACCAGAATGTGTTGTAAACTCTGAATGTCAAAGTAACCAAGATTTAATTGAATGTATTTCCACCCCATCCTATGAATGCCGTTGCATCGACACGACTGCAACAAACGTTCGTGAGCACCGGCCCTTAAAATGCGGATGGTATTCTAACGTTTTGTAAATCTGAACCATTTATCATGATATCTGCATTACATGTTAAAATACTCGATAGGCATTTTTCACTAAAGTTACGTTAAAAAATATTTTAATAAACTCGGGTTGAATGATGTGCCATTTATAAAAGTATTTAAAATACCTATGTCGTTAAGATATAAAAATATTTGCTCCATCTACATTGGCCTGGTGTAACAAGACGTTGTGCAGATGAAATTTTGCATCAGTGGGACACGATAGAACTTTTCGTTAAACCTTAGGGACATTTATTTTCTTCCTCAACGTACAATAACTTTTTCTTTACCTAGATCATTACTTAGATTTGTCTCGTCATAGTTTAATATATTGCTGGGGGAAACTCCTTCCAGTGTATTTTTTAAGTGTCGAAAATATTCACGAATTGTTTCAGGACCCACTTCTGCTCGGCATCTTTTAATATTTTCACAGTTTCTTACCGACAAACATTCATGCCTTTTAAGGAAGCTTAAACACCAGTCTTTTCCTGGGCGATTGTCTTTAAAACTAGGATTTTTCACAGGTAATAATAGGCCACAAGTAACGGGCTTTAATCGTTGCTTGGGCTGGTATAGAATTTATCACTAGCTGAAATATAAGGGGGAAATAAAGTAGGGAATTAATAACCAGTAATACGGCAGGTTAACATTGACACATATATTATGAATAATTATTTACAACAAAAAAAGAAATTAAATATTTCAACGCCCAACCTAGTTGTGGTGATAGTCAATATAACCCTGAATAAATAAAAAAAAAGAAACAAAACAAACGGTATTGATTCGCGACTAGTCTCAATCAGACGTCAAAATTAAATTAAAATAAAATATATGTTTCGGTCGCAGAGAAAAAAATATTAACTTGGCTATTTACTTGGTAAATAACTGTTTAACCGCGGTATCGGGAATTAATCTAAAATGTAGGTATTTTGCTATTTAGGTGAGGAAAAATTAGCTAAACGGTCGAAGAGGATGCGAAAGAATTACTTATAGTAAATACACGGAAAGAAAATAAAAATAAATTTATAACCGGGGTAGCCTATTATCCCAGAATAAGCTGATCGTCATCACGAGCCCATTCAGACAGAAACAGGATACTATTTAAAGTTATTTAAATTGTCGGTAAAAGAGAAAAACAAATTATTATCAGAGGGAAGAAAATTACTAACGCGGATATTACCTACTCCAAGAGTGATTTGATCGTGATCACGAGCCCGTTCAAACAGGACAAGATACTATTTAAAATTATTTAAAATTTGCGGTTTACAGATTAACTAAAAAAAATTATAACGCGGATAGCACCTACTCCAAGGGTGAACTGATTAACATCACGAGCCCGTTCAGACAAGGACAGGATGTTATTTAAGATTATTCAAATATACGGTAAAAGAATAAAAAAACTATTAAAAGACAGAAAACGTCTCCTCGAAAACTCCGTTTACAAATATTCCCAACTTAATTACAACGCGGTACTTACTAATCAAAAGTATTTATCAATAAAATCAAATTTAATTTAACCTATCAAAAGAAGAAAAAAAAATAATTTCTTAATACCGACTATCAAAAGTCTAAAATCCCCGGTTTTGCAATATTACAGAAGTAAATCCTATCATTTATTATTTAATTTAAATTCTATCCATTTTTAAAGAAACGGTATGATATTTGTCAACAAATAAATTCAAATGTTTATTAATGAAATCAAATTAAATCTTTTATCTAAACATTATCTATAAAAAAAACGGTAATATTTTTACCAAGAAAAAAATTATAATATTTATTATTTAAATCAAATTAAATCTTTTAATTAAACACTATTTATACAAAAAAAGAATCGATAGTTATATGTATAGAATTAGCATAGTAAATATTTTTTATCTCTAGCTTAGTCAGCATTTAAAAAGTTATAAATATATGTTAACTTGTTTATTTCAATAATTCTTCAGATATTCTTCATACTTGATTGTTGTAGTTTGGAATTAAATAGTTTTTTAAAAAACGGTTTTTCCTTTAAAAAACCATAATTGGCGCAGTCAGTAGGATTCGCGTGGGCTACGAAAAATACAATTAACGTTTGCATCGTGCTAACAGTGTTTTTTCGGTAGACTTTGGCAGTTTTAACACCTTCAGTGCGAATCGAACTTTCCATCAACTACAATCATTCCATCGAGGAACCTTCAGTAGAGAAGTCGAAGAATTCGGAAAAAGGAACCAGGATCTACAGAGTCCATCGAGGAACTGTAAGTGCCAAAATCCTTTTTTGCCTCTCCTTTTTCATCGAGAAATAGGAAAGATAGTAATATTAAGTTTTGATTTTAAAAGAAAAGAATATTTAAGTTATATTGAATTTTGAAAATATTAATATTGAATATTGAAAAAGAATATATATATATGTTATTTATATTGCATTTATTTTAAAATATTTATATGACAGAATTTGATAAAATTATAGAAAGTTTTAATAAGATTTCTTTAAAAGATAATAAAGATAACAAAATAGAAATGGCTCCACAAGTAGCTAATATTAATTGGAGTTTCTTTAAATCCAAATTAAACAATATTAAACCTTATGACGGGGATAGTAATACATTAAATAAATTTATCAGTTGATGTGATGCACTTTTTCAAAGTTATGCTGATCTAAATAATGATCAATTAAATGCTCATATTTTTGAATGCATCCAAGAAAAACTTATTGATAAAGCCGAATTAAATGTAGGAAACAGAACAGAGTTACAAACCTGGGATGATTTAAAAAATGCTCTTGTTCAATGCTTTTCAGACAGAAGAGATCTGGATTGCCTTGTGCAAGAAATAACTAGAAACTACCCTTATAAAAACGAACATTTATTAGACTTCGGTAGTCGAATACAGTTAATAATGAGTACAGTGATTCAAAGAATCAGTAATGATGTTACATTATCAATAAACGATCAAATTTGTCAAACAAACCACCATAAAAAGACAGCTTTAAATACATTTATTGCGGGTTGTCCACCAATTTTAAAAAATAATTTACATTTAAAAAAGCCAGCTACTTTAGAAGACGCTATGGCTTATATCACAGAATTTGAAAATTTCGAGAAATTATATGGCAATATTGAACATAAACAAATGCCAAAAATTAATGTTAATCATAATAATCAAAATATAAAACCTAATAATAATTTCTCACACATGAGACAACAAACTTATCAAAAGTTTTATCCTTTTACAAATCAAAATAATAATTCTAGATTTTACCCTAATAATAATTATAATTATCATAGTTATCCAAGATTTCATAATCCTAATAATAATCAACAATTTTCAAAACCTATATTTCCACGACAACCAATACATGTTCAACCAATTCCAGAAATAAATAAAAAATATTTCACCAATCGTCAAGTTTTTGGGGAAAATCTAAGACCTCAAAATGTTTTTAAACCCAATCAAATTAATTTAAATCAATTACCCAAACCAGAACCTATGTCAACCACCTCTCGAAACCCATCACTTATGAGAAACGTAAATTATAATCAAAAACAAAACTATTTTCAAAATAATCAAAAACCAAATTTTTCATTTGAAGAATTAAATAATACACAAACAAATTTGAATAAAAGTTTTGATGATACTGTTTATCAAAACTATGCTTTAGAAAATGAATGTGAAATATACGCGGATGAACCGTACAAAAATTATAATAATAATCAACAATATAATTATAAAAATGAACCAGAAACTGAAACCCAACAAGATGGAAATTTTCGGAAAGCCAGCCTTTCAGAAACAATTACATAATAGAAATGAATAATTATAGTATAAATAATCCACTACCATATGTAGAAATTAAAAACCCTCCAATCAAACTTCTTATTGACACTGGAAGTTCCAAATCTATAATTAGACCATTCATTATTGAACAATATTTTCCTGACACAATTTATCACGCAAATATAACATAGAAAACATCATTGGGGAGTAAACAGATCCGATTTCAGTCAGATATCCCAGCATTTGCAGAATTTAATTGCCAGTACGTGATTAATTTCATTGTATATGATTTTCATGACTTTTTTGATGGTGTTATTGGACTTACTGACCTAGTTAACATGAACTTAAATATAGATTTAATAAACAAGAAATTAATAGGCCCGTATGTTGAAATTCCTTTTAAATATAGACAACCAAATGATATAAATTTTTCGTTCACCGTTAATGGTAAAGAATCTCTTTTAAAAAAATTACCTGTTAGTATACAGGATGGAGACATAATTATTGAAGAAACATATTTTGGAAATATTTATTTACCTCGAATGATAACAACCGCAAAAAACGGATTTGCTTTAATTGAAGCTCAAAATAATACAGATAAAAGTATTTCTATTAAATTAAATAATCCCATTTTAGCTAAACAATTCCAAAATTCTGAGCACGAATTATACAAATTTGAATGTTTTAAAAACGAATTTGATGAAATTAAAAATTCTAAAAGTAAAACTGATATTTCAAAATTAATTAGAACGAGTCATATGAACTCTGAAGAAAAAAACGAAATAATAAAATTATGTAAAGAATATTCAGACATATTCTTTAAACCAGGTGATAAATTAACCTTTACTTCACAAATTAAACATGAAATTAAGACAATAGATGAAGTACCAGTACATACTAAATCTTATAGATTTCCATATATACATCAAGAAGAAGTTAAAAACAAATACAAGACATGCTTGATAAAAATATTATTAGACATTCATTTAGTCCTTATAATTCACCTGTATGGATTGTTAGTAAAAAACTTGATGCAAGTGGTAAACAAAAATGGAGAGTTGTTATCGATTATAGAAAACTCAATGAAAAAACAATAGATGATCGTTATCCTATTCCAAACATTAATGATATTTTAGACAAACTAGGTAGAGCACAATATTTCAGTACTTTAGACCTTGCCAATGGATTTCACCAAATAGAAATGAGTAAATGTTCAATCGAAAAAACCGCTTTTAGTGTAAATAATGGGCATTATGAATTTTTAAGAATGCCTTTCGGTCTTAAAAATGCACCTAGTACATTTCAACGCGCTATGGATCATATTTTAAAAGATTTATTAAACGATACTTGTATGGTCTATATGGATGATATAATTATTTGGAGTACAAATTTACAAGAACATATTAAAAATTTAAAAAAGGTATTTAATAAATTACGCGAAGCAAAATTAAAAGTTCAATTAGATAAAAGCGAATTTTTAAAAAAAGAAGCCGAATTTTTAGGACATGTTGTTACACCAGATGGTATCAAACCAAATCCAAAAAAAATTGAAGCAATAAAAAATTTTCCAATACCTCGTACTCATAAAGAAATAAAATCATTTTTAGGTCTCATGGGATATTATCGTAAATTTATAAAAAACTTTGCCAAAATAACTAAACCCATGACAAATTGTTTAAAGAAAAATCATAAAATAATACATACAAAAGAATTTATTGATTGTCATAACATTTGTAAACAAATCTTAACGTCTCAACCTGTGTTAGCGTATCCTGATTTTACAAAACCGTTTGAATTAACTACAGACGCATCAAATTATGCTATAGGGGCAATATTATCTCAAAATGACCACCCAATTTGTTATGCATCTAGAACATTAAATTCAGCAGAAATAAATTATTCAACTATAGAAAAGGAATTATTAGCCATAGTTTTTGGTTGTAAAACTTTTCGCCCTTATTTATTTGGTAGAAAATTTGTTATATTCTCTGATCATATGCCTTTACAATGGTTATTTTCCCTTAAGGAACCTAATTCACGACTTGTAAGATGGCGACTTAAACTCGAAGAATTTGATTATATTATAAAATATAAAAAAGGTAAACAAAATAAAGCAGCTGATGCATTATCTCGTAATCCTCCTAAACAGGATGAATCTCTTAACGCTTTAGAAACCGTTAGTACAGATGTAAATGTAGATGACATTGACGAAATAATAGAAAAAGCATTAAATAATATTATTGAATTACCCTCTCTTGATGAAACAGACTTATCAATTTTAGGTTTAAAAGAAAAACCAAAAATAAATATATTATCAGATATACAAATAAAACCCCCAGATGAAGTAAAACAAACAGAAAAAGAATCAGATTTAGAAACTATTCATACTTCGTTAGAAAATCCTATTTTATCAATACCTATTTCAGAACGATGTTTAAACTCTTATAAAAATCAAGTTTATATTACAATAGGAGAATCAATAAATAATCAAGTAAGAATAGAAAAGATTTTTGAAAACTCTAGAATATACGTAACCTTATCTAAAATTAATTTAGAACAACAAATTATTAATTTTGTTAAAAATTATATTGATCCAAAAGTAACATATGCCTTATATTTTAAAAATCAAAATTTACCTGAAACATTTATAACTACAGTGCAAAATAATTTTAAACATTCTGCATTTAAATTTATACATTGTACAAAATTTTTGACAGACATTTTAACAACTGATGAACAAAAAACTAAAATTGAATATTACCATATTTATAAATCAGGACATAGAGGCATTAATGAAGTAAATGCAGCCTTAAGTTCTAGATATTATTGGCCAAAAATGATGGAAGATATTAAGTATTATATAAATAATTGTGAAACTTGTCAGAAAAATAAATATGATAGAAATCCTCCAATAGTAAAATTTAATTTAACGCCTACAGCCACAAAACCATTTGAACATATACATATTGACGTATTTAAAATTTCTAATCAATCATATTTAACTATTATTGATTCATTTTCAAGATATGGTCAGGCATATCCTATGAAAAGTATAACAGGAATAAATGTAGTAGATAATTTATTAAATTTTGTAACCCATCATGGATAACCTCAAAAAATTACAACAGATAGTGGCACTGAATTCAAAAATTATGATTTAGAAGATTTTTGTAAATTACATCATATTGAACTTCATTATACTACTGCTAAAAATAGCAATTCAAATTCACCTGTAGAACGTTTTCATTCAAGTTTAATTGAACATTTTAGATGTCTCAAAGAAGAAAATAATGATTTAACCCCTGATCAATTAATAAAACATGCTATATTAGCCTATAATAATTCCGTACATTCCGTAACAAAATTCACTCCTTATCAAATAATTAAAGAACATATTAATAATGAAGATCCTTTTGATTTAAATGATCACCTTATAATTTCAAATTACGTACAAAATCATAAACAAATTAGTAAAAAATTATATGAAGACATAAAAGATAAAAACGAAACAATTAAACAAAAAGTAATAGAAAATAGAAATGAAAATCGATCAGAACCAACTAATTATGAGGAACCAAGCACTGCATACATAAAAACTAAATTAAGAAATAAAGCTTCTCCAGTTTATAAGAAAACTAAGGTTATTAAAAATAAAGGTATTTTATTAAAAACTAACAAAGGGACTTATCACAAAAGTATAATTAAAAAACCTAAAGGTTCAAAAACTAATTCAAATTTATTGTTGCAGAAACAAGACGAAAATGGGGACAAAAATAATGATAATCTGCCTAGTACTTCTAGTAATAGAACAAATTAATGCACAAGAAGATATACAAATAACTCCACTTGAAAATTTATTATTACCTATAAAATTAGGAACATCAAAAGTAATTTATAGTAAACATACATTTTTACATTATATAGATATAAATAGATATAAATAAGTTCAGCAATTAACTAAAAATTTTGAAATACTTAAAAATCTTATTATTCATGTAGATAATATAACCAATCAAATATCATATCATAGTCTTGCTCAAAATAATTTATTACGAACTGAAATATTAATAAATACTGTTCAGAAAAAATTAGGAAATATTCATCCTTATATTAGAAATAAAAGAGGCTTAATCAATGGTCTTGGAAAATTCAATAAATGGTTATTTGGAAATTTAGACTCAGATGATGAAGAAAGATATAATAAAGCTATAGATCATTTACAACAAAATCAGAAAAATCTCATTGCAGAAACAAATTTACAAATGTCACTTTATAAAAAATTAATTGATCACTATAATCGGACAATAACAATTTTATTTAAAAATCAACAAGCATTTACTGATACTCTTAAAAAACTCCAATATTCAATAGCAAAGAAAATACAAACTTTAGAAACTTTCGTAAACTTTCAAGGAGCACTATCTCAAATTAATTTAGATTGCCAAACTATAATAACTTTACTTGATAATTTAGAAAACGCCATATCATTTTCAAAGTTAAATACATTACATAATTCAATAATTTCTATTGAAGAAATTTTAGATTTATTACAATATTTATCGAAATTATATAAAGAAAATGAAATTCTCAAATTTCAAAATATTCTTTCATATTATCAAATTCTAGGTACACAAGTAACATTTACTAAAACAAAACTAATATTTGCTATTCATATTCCTATTTTGAAACCTGTTTCCTATGAATTTTATCACCTTTACCCTATTATCCAAAATGACAAAATGTTTATCCCCAATTACCCTTATTTGGCACGGAAGAAAACCGAAGTTCAATTCGAAAAAGATGAATGTCCAACAGTAGAAAAAGTATACTATTGTCAAGAAAATTATATTACTAAAGATGATTGCACCCTTCAACTATTAGATGGAAATAATCCAAATAATTGCCAATTTTTAGATGTAAGCATTAAAGAATCAATCAGTCAACAAATCACAAGAGACGAAGTCCTATTTATGCCCTCAAAGCCTGAAAAAATACTTTCAACGTGCGAATCCAATCAATATTTAAAAATTGAAAAACCAGTTTTAATTAAAATTCCAAAAAAGTGTAATATAGAAATTAATGAAGAAAATTACATTAACGACGTCCAAATCCAAGAAGGAACGCCTCTGATTTTACCAAAATTCGAAATAGAAGATATGAAGACACCATTTCAATTTCAAAAAGCTAATATTACTAAAGTCAATTTTGAAAATTTATACGAAATAAGTAAAATTGCTAAAAGTTTAAAACCAGTAGAAGAAGTAATAGACAATCCTTATAAAACTAAATCAATATCAATTATCATAATTATAATCTTATGCCTTGTCATTTATTTAATATGGAAAAGAAGAAAAGAATTACTACAATTGAAGATATGTCCTCATCGAAAAGAAGAAAGAAAATCTACAAATAAAGAAAATAAAGAAATAGAATTAGAAGAAAGAAGAAAAGAAGATAATCTAGAAACTTCGAAGAATCAGTCCCTGATCTTCTCAGCTTAGGAAGGGAGGAGTTATATGTATAGAATTAGCATAGTAAATATTTTTTATCTCTAGCTTAGTCAGCATTTAAAATGTTATAAATATATGTTAACTTGTTTATTTCAATAATTCTTCAGATATTCTTCATACTTGATTGTTGTAGTTTGGGATTAAATAGTTTTTTTAAAAAACGGTTTTTCCTTTAAAAAACCATAATTCTATATTATTTGCCAAAAAATAAATTCTATTATTTATTAATGAAATCAAATTAAATCTTTTAACTAAACACTATCTGAAAATGTTCCTATTCCTACAAGCTAATTCGGTTTTTAAAATGAAATACGGAGTCCTCAAAGAGGAACAAGGTTTTTTACCTAACGGATTTGTAAATACAAGGAAAAAGGAAAAATTATCGACGGTGATTTGATTTCGAGTGCGGCTTATTAAACTCGACTGCTGGCAACCAAAAATTATATCGAACTGATAATTTTAATAGCATCTCGGGTCTCGTTCCCAATAGAAATCCCACCTACGCTCAGACCCATCGCGCAGCGAGATTTCGAGTGGCGTTCGCGCATCTGTAAATTAACTGAGGATCGATAGTTCAATCGCGTTAAATATTTATTAAAAATAAAAAATGAAAATAAACTGATTGAGGAAAAATTGACTTCATTACATCCGCGTTTAATATTTAGTAAAAATAAAAAATGAAAATAAATTAATTGAGGAAAATTGACTTCATTACAGTTTTAATAAATTTTATTTTTTTGTTAATATTGTTACGCAGGTTTTTAATAATATCACAATTTATTTCAACTGAACTTTAACAATAACAATGCAACTGATAACATTAACGTGTAACGTCTATCATAAAAACTGAAAACTGACGTCAGGATCATCCTTATATAGCTTGCCTTTCCTTCTCGAACCTTCTAGAACTGCCGTCTAGAATATTGTTGACGGATAATGACATTTCTGGACTATTTTATCTTCTTTTACTTGTACTTTTACTTATGACGACCGCAGCACACCATAGTGCGATGAGTAACATTCCACTTCTTTTTCAATCTGTACGTTTCCTATAATAGCCGCAGGCTACTGCAGGGTGCTGCGTAACTTTACTCCCTCCTCTCTAGTTAATCGCTCCGAATAACTTGATTACTAGGACCTGGTTGGAGCCTTGGGTTTACTGCCTGCTGACAACTGAATGCGGCAGATTAGGTCGTTGATTTTCCTTAAGGACGGAGTATTGTTTTCAGCTTCAACGTTGCTTACTGGAGCTTGTCTACAAATTCTTATTTCTAACTTAACTATTTCAGTTCTAATTTGCCTTTCCAAGTCTAGTTTAGCCTGTTCTTGTTGTTCTAAATTTGCTTTCAAATTCTGCTGCTGTTGCTCTAAATTTGCTTTTAAATTTTCTTGTTGATGTTCTAAATTAGTCTTTAAATTTTCTTGTTGTTGCTCTAAATTAGTTTTTAAATTCTCTTTTTTCTAAATTTGTTTTAAGGTTCTGTATATTGGTTTTTAGATTCTCTTGCTGCTGTTCTAAATTGCATTTTAAATTATCTTGTTGTGTTAAGAGATCTACTTGGCTGGTTAGCTGACCTATCTCTTGCTTAAGATTTTCTTGGATTTGCAGCAAACCATTCATAATTTTTACCTCAGCTTTTCTGCGCATTTCTTTTCCTTCCTCCTCTTCCTTCCTACGCATTTCCTTTTCCTCCTTCCTACGCCTTTCCTCTTCCTCTCCCATCTTCAAAAACCATGCTGGCGGACCTGAAGTATCCATGTCTGTTTCGTATTCAGTGGATCTACTATTTACCATGAATTTCTATTTTTTATCCCACCGCTGTCACCAATGTTACGCAGGTTTTTGGTATCACAATTTATTTCAACTGAACTGAACTAACAATAACAATGCAACTGATAACATTAACGTGTAACGTCTATCATAAAAACTGAAAACTGACGTCAGGATTATCCTTATATAGCTTGCCTTCCCTTCTCGAATCTTCTCGAACTGTCGTCTAGAATATTCTTGACGGATAATGACATTTCTGGACTATTCTATCTTCTTTTACTTTTACTTATGACGACCGCAGCACACCGTAGTGCCATAAGTAACATTCCACTTCTTTTTATATCTGTACGTTTCCTATAATAGCCGCAGGCTACTGCAGGGTGCTGCGTAACAATATGTTCTGGACCTCAGAAAGAGTTGCAAAATTAATTTTACAATTATTTTAATTTAATAAATATTCCAACAAAGTTTGAAAAGTTTTGTAATTAATGTGAATTGAATGTTTTTAATGACTGGCCTATAAGACCTTCGTAATAAAAATAAATTAATTACTCGGATAATAAACCACAAACTAAAGAAAAGAGAATTACCGAATGCTATCTGTAACAAGTGATAGAAACCAGACTAAAATAATGCTAGAAATCAGGTATCATAAAAAACAATAAATGAATTTCTAATAAAAAGAAATATTTTAAGATCATTGATAGGATAATTCCTTAGTGATTTTCAAATGAATTTGTTTATATTTTCTACATTTCTATGAAAAAATGTGTGTATATAAAAAGTGTTTTTCCTTTTAATTGCTATTGAATCTGTAAGCCTTTCATAATTGCTTTAAGCTCCTATTTATTTGAAATATAGGTATATGTTTTTATTTTCAATTTTGATAACTACGGTGAAAAATCAATATACAAAACGCATCGTTAAAATATTTTATGAGCAAAATGTATGGTCTTTTCCTCACATCTTGGTAATAAATTACATCCTTGAGTTATAAAGTGGGATAAATTTTGGAGTTATGAAGGTCTGAATCTGTTTGGTGTTGTTCATACCTCTCAATAAAATTCGTTGTTTCCCTACCAATATTTTGGAAGGATTAGACTAATTACGCTTTAAATCTACTTAAAACCAGAGATTAGGGACATAAAGATAGGAAACGCAACGACCGCAGCAACGATGGCGTCATCTATGCGTCTCAGATGTTAACTAAAAATATACGTCGTTTGCAGACAGACCAGTGTTGCCAAATATATTTTTTAAGAGATCGTACCACTCGTACAAGTAGAGTAGAAAAAATGGTATTTCGACAAAAAAATCGTAAAATAGGTTTATGTATAGCATTATATAGCTTAAATGGAATGAAAAAATAAAAAAAAACTTTAGCATGACAATTTGTTTATTTATAAAAATGTTTACAACAAAAAAAACTAAAGAAAATACATGAAACTTTAAATTAACACATAAAGTAATCAATGACTGTCACTTGAAAGTGATTGCAATTTTGCATACAAGCTCTTCTTATGCCGTGATAGTTTGTGTTGGTACAAAATGACCATGGTCAAAATCACGATAAGTGAGAACGAAAATGACTGTCTTCACAAATTACGACCTCCCAATGAATCTTTGAAAGTAATTTTTGATTTTTATTGTTTTATGTTCTAAAGTTGTTGCAGATATTTAAATAAACCTACTAAAAAAGTGAAGATCATATTTTTACGTACGATTTCACTGATGCAATCGTACATCGTACAGAGAGTTAAAAAATCGTATAAATACGGTTTAAATCGTATGGTGGCAACACGGAGACATGCAGTAGACGTGGACAGCAGTGGACACTTTGTTAATGTTAATTGTCAGTTAGTTTTATGTATATAGAAGAATCCTTAATTTAAATTTTGAGTTCATGATTGTGGTTTTCTGTACATGGACAAAGTGAAATGGTTGTGGCTATTTTTGTGTGAAATTTGAGGACAATAATTATATTTTGTAATATTACAATAAGTCGGAGAACGTATTGCATTAGTAACACATGCCACATAAATAAATTTAACAATATGGCGTTCTTTAATTAACCAAAGTAAGATCTAGTCATGTAAGTAACATCAATAGGAACTAACTTTTATTACAAAGTAGGTATTTATGTATTATTTATTGTTTTAGAACAAGAAAATAGCTTCAAAACGTTGGAAAGAAGATTTGATATAGGAAGAAAAATATCTGAATTCCCGTTATTGAATTTTTAAATAAGACACCATTGGCCATTTGTTTGTAAAATAAAAACAGAAATGTAATGTTACAAATAACGATCAAAAATTAAAAAAATTTGTCAAGAATAGATTTACAATAATTAATCGATAATAGAATGTAAGTGTAGTATTCTTTTTAATAAATAATTTATTATAAATACATTGTTTAAATTTATTTACAAGAACAAGAATGCAGTCGATATTTATACAACCTTTATTATCAGATTTTTAAATTTCCCGCTACGTTGTTTGATATCGATGAAAGCGCCACATAGTGGGTCAGATGTTAACTGCGTTAAAGCTGGTCGTTGTAAAGCATTGGCTTCTTATGAGCGTTTCCTATCTTTATCTCCCTTATCTCTGCTTAAAACGTTTGAAATAGGTACTTATTCATAACATGGAACAATATGCAATTTAAATAATTTCACTTGTGGTTAATACTACAGAACTTTCTTAACGTGTAATGAAGTCAATTTTTCTCAATCAATTTATTTTCATTTTTCATTATTAATAAATATTAATCGCGGTTGAACTGCTAATTTTCAGATGCGCGAACGCCACTCGAAGTGTCGATGCGCGATAGCTTTGAACGTAAGTGGGATTTTCGATTGGCAGAGGGACATTTTGTTTGAACGATAGCGGAGATGCTATTAAAATTATCAGTTCGATATAAATTTTGTTTGCCAGCAGTTTAGTCCGATAAGCCGCAGTAGAAATCTAAACACCGCCGATATTTTTTTCCGTTTTCAATATTTACGAATCCGTTAGATAAAAAAACCTTGTTTCGCTTTTTACATTTGCAATTGAGACGGTATTTCATTTTAAATAGCGAATTAGTTTGTAGGAATAGGAATATTTTTAATAGATACTGTTTAGTTAAAAGAATTAATTTGATTTAAATAATAAATAATAGGATTTGTTTCTTGGCAAATAATATCGCGTCTTTATTTTTATTTTATAGATAGGGTTTAGTTAAAAGAATTAATTTGATTTAAATAATAAATAATAGAATTTGTTTCTTGGCAAATGATACCGTTTTTTTTTCTTATAAATAGGGTTTAGTTGAAGGGTTTAGTTTGAAATAAATATTGGAAATTGTTTCTTGGCAAATATACCGTTTCTTTAAAAAGGGATAGAATTTGTTAAATATTAAATGATAGGATTTAATTCTGTAATGTTGTAAAACCGGGATTTTAGACTTTTGATTGTTAGTCGGTTTTAAGAAATTATTCATTTTCTTTTGATAGGTTAAATCGGGATTTAACTTTGACTTTATTCATAAATACTTTTGTTTAATAGGTACCGCGTTGTAATTAAGTTGAGAATATTTATAAACGGAGTTTTCGAGGAGACGTTTTCCCTCTTTTAATAATTTGTTTATTTATTTTACCGTATATTTGAATAATCTTAAATAGCATCCTGTCCTGGTCTGAACGGGCTCGTGATGACGATCAGTTCACCATTGGAGTAGGTGCTATCCGCGTTATATATTTTTTTTGAGTTAATCTGTAAACCGCAATTTTTAAATAATTTTAAATAGCATCCTGTCCTGGTCTGAACGGGCTCGTGACGATGATCAGTTCACCCTTGGAGTAGGTGCTTTCCGCGTTATATATTTTTTTTGAGTTAATCTGTAAACCGCAATTTTTAAATAATTTTAAATAATATCCTGTCCTGTTTGAACGGGCTCGTGATGACGATCAGTTCACTCTTGGAGTAGGTACTATCCGCGTTAGTAAATTTGCTTCCCCTGATAATAATTTGTTTTTCTATTTTTCCGTCAATTTAAATAATTTCAAATAGTATCCTGTCCTGTTTGAACGGGCTCGTGATGACGATCAGTTCACTCTTGGAGTAGGTACTATCCGCGTTAGTAAATTTTCTTCCTTCCGATAATAATTTGTTTTTCTATTTTTCCGACAATTTAAATAATTTTAAATAGTGTCCTGTCCTTGTCTGAACGGGCTCGTGATGACGATCAGTTCATTCTTGGACTAGGGGCTATCCGCGTTAGATTTCTTTTTCCCCTTTATGTTCTTCATTTTTTTTTTTCGTGCAAACTGCAACTTGCAGAATTTAAAAATAGCTTCATTACCCTGTCTGGAGCGGGCTCGTAATGACGATCAGCTCATTCTGGGATAATAGGCTACCACAGGTATAAATTTATTTTCATTTTCTTTCCGTGTATTTACTATAAGTAATTCTTTCGCGTCCCTGTCTCCTCGCACTCTCTTCGACCGTTTATTTAATTTTGCCTCGCGTAAAGTGCAAAATAACTACATTTGAGTTTAAATTCCCGATACCGCGATTAAACAGTTATTTACCGAGTAAATAATCAAATTAATATTTTTTTTCCCTGCGATCGAGACATATATTTTACTTTGATTTAATTTTGACGTCTGATTGAGACTAGTCGCGAATTAATACCGTCCGTTTTGTTTTTTTTTTATATTCAGGGTTATATTGACTATCACCACAACTGGGGTGGGCGTTGAAATATTTATTTATTTTTTTTGTTGTAAATAGTTAACCACCATATATGTGTCAATGTTAACCTGCCGTATTACTGGTTAATAATTCCCTAGTTTATTTCCCCCTTACATTTCAGCTAGTGATAAATTTCTGTACGAGTCCAAGCAACGATTAAAGCCCGTTACTTGTGGCCTACTATTACCTGTGTCTAAGTGACCTTTGACCCTTGGAATTTTTCATCTTCATCTGTAGCTACCCGAGTACTTTCGACTCCGTTTCGAAAGTTTGTGGAGTAAACCATTATCAAAAATCTGGCGCTCGAGAACCGCCCGTAACCAGCGTCATTCGTAAGGAACAGTTTTCTCTGTGGCGAGAAAACCCCTTACAAACGTTTTCCTAAATAATATCGTAATTTTGCAACATTTTAGCTAATATATATTTCACATCGTTTTCACAATGTATACTCCTTATAATCATCCTATTTTTTTTTTTTTATATATATATATTAAAACCGAAAAATATTAATATTCTTACCTCATCTTCGACTCTCTGTTCCGTTTTCAAATCAAAATTTCGTCGCTTACAGAAAGCACTAAATTAGTTCCAAATGAATGATAAATCATTTGATTTAGAACCTTTTGTATTTTCTGGGGTAGAATTTTCAATTTCGCGAGTTATTTCTGCTTCGCAGATATTTTCAGAAGTCAACATGCTGAATAATTACTTCCTTTTTAAATATAAAATTCATGGGACACATAAATAAATAAATAACGAGTGCAAATCGCTATAATTTTTTTAATAAGCATTATGTTGCAGTACTTATTATTTTGTATTAGGTATAACCGTCCTTTTACAGCGAATATGTGGCAACTAAGATATCCCTGCTATCGCTTTCTAGCTTTGTGCCTCACATTCTAATTCTAGTCGGCGACGACTGGCTTTTGCCCTGTTGCCATTCTATTAACTTATATACCAGTAGCTAACGTGAAAAAATAAGCTCTGTATATTTAAGGGTAGGTTTGAGGTGTGGGAAATAGGCAGTCCTTATAATATACTAGTCTGCACATGAGGTGACTGGGTATATATATCCAATTCGTCCAATTCGTTGTCTTAAAATTACTTGCTATGTTGGCGATTTTAAAATAAAATTCTATTTTCGGGAATTAAACGTTAAAAGAATTCAAAAAAAATAATGGTTAAATCATTATTTTGCGTTAAACATTTTAAGTAGTGTTGGAATTTCACGTAATTTTTTTGTGAACAATATTAGATGCCTAATAGCCTGATATTAATATGATGTTATATTTTCGGAATGAAATACATTTCATAACATCGTTTTTGTCAAATTGCTTCAATTGCGTCATAATATTTTATATTAATTATAAATTTCTAATTTGTAATAGTTGAATTTGACGCAAAATGGAAAAAGGAAGCAGTATCCCTCTTGTCATTTGTTAAACAAAAAAAAAATAAAACAGGAGAAAGCAGTGTTTCGGCGGTGCGAGAAGAGGGCGAAGAGGCAACTGTCTCAGAGGTGGAGGTAAAGAAAAATGATGTATTGGTGATGGGAGAAAATAGTGAAAGTGGAAGTAGTAGTATTACTAACAATATAGTTGTAGACTTGGTACTAGATGGTGTAGGACGTGGTAGTCATGGTCTTCATGGGGATAACGATAGTGTTTTATGTCATAAAAGTAACAAGTAAAATTATTGACAGAACAAACAAGTTATAAACAATATTTGGAAATCCCTCCTTTTTAATTTCCCTCATACACAACCTTAAACGAAAATTTCAATATGCTTGGTTTAAAAAATCTGATGTGTCCAACACATGACTTTCCTATCTAGTTATTATAGGCGTTTTCCGGTTATTTTGTACAACTTATTGCAGCACCTCTATAAATATTTAGAGGATAAACTAAATATATACATTTTCTCATACATCAACCTCGAAACATTTTTCTATAGATTTGGAGTGAGGGTAGCCATATGTGAGTAGTAGGGATTAAGTGTAAGGGTTAAAGAAAATGTCCTTTATTTCTCACAAGTCAATTTTAATTGGCGACCGGTTTCGAAGCTGTCACTTCATCATCAGGCACACCTAAATGGAATGTCAAGGAGTCAGTTGTAATAAAAAAACAATTATAAAAGCATGAACGGACTTTAACATATACAAAATACCAGAAAAAACACAAAAGAAGTTAAACAATAACCTTGACTCACCTTGACTATTTCCATAAAGGAAGCGCTACATAAAGTTTAACAAAACGAGTTAAAAAAGTCATATGTAATACAATAGTATTTTTTAAAAATATTTTAGGTTAGGTTAAACCGCGAGATGTCTGTTTGAATAAATTAATTAAAACACATGTAAGACTATTATTAACTAAACAACACAAAATAGTTTTTACAAGCACAAACAGTTTAAAAATTTAAGGATATAACGTCAATTAATAAAAGTAAAAAGTAAAAAAGTAAAAATTATCAGACTCAAGACATCTATCTAGATTTTTTAACGAATCAATGTAGTAAACTATAAATTTAAATTTAGTGGATAATAGTGTACTAACAAAGGTGTTATATGTTTGTATATGTTAAAGTCCGTTCATGCTTTTATAATTGTTTTTTTATTACAACTGACTCCTTGACATTCCATTTAGGTGTGCCTGATGATGAAGTGACAGCTTCGAAACCGGTCGCCAATTAAAATTGACTTGTGAGAAATAAAGGACCTTTTCTTTAACCCTTACACTTAATTTTCTATATTCATTGAAAAAGAAAATACTGAAAAATTTAAATTTAGCACTTTTCCTACAAATTTTTTCATTACGGTCCATTTTATATCACAAACAACTTTTAGTTCAACAATTTTCATAAAAATCAGAATTTTGCACATTTTGTCAAATTTCTCGAATACGGACCATTTCAGGAAATTTTGACAAAAATTATAGATAATAATATTAGAAGTAACTTTTATTTGAACAATTTTCTTCTCCAAACATAAATAAGAGACATATTCCATAAAATATAAAAACGGTCTCCCATAAAGTACCCCCCCCCCCCCCAGATGTTCCGACTTTGTCTAAAATTTATTCATTTCACTTGAGTTTTCTTCAAAATTCGAAATTTACACATTTTCTCAAATATCTCGAATTTAGAGAAAAATTATGTATTAAATAAAAATTATAAAGAAATATATTACAAACAACTTTTCTTTAAACAATGTTTATAAAAAAAATATTTTTTTTCATTTTGTCAAATTTCTCGAATACGGACCATTTTAGAAAAATTTTGTTTGGAACAAAAATTATAGATAATATATTAGAAGTAACTTTTATTTGAGGAATTTTCTTCTCCAAACGTATATAACAGATATATTCTATAAAATATAAAAATGACCACCAATAAAGTACCACCCAGATGTTCCGACTCTACCCAAAAACTAATCAGTTCATTGGAGGATGAAATAAAGCTTAAGTTTAAAATTTGGTGTTTTCACACACACACACACACACACACACACACACACACACACACACACACACACACACACACACACACACACACACACACACACACACACACACACACACACACACACACACACACACACACACACACACACACACACACACACACACACACACACACACACACACACACACACACACACACACACACACACACACACACACACACACACACACACACACACACACACACACACACACACACACACACACACACACACACACACACACACACACACACACACACACACACACACACACACACACACACACACACACACACACACACACACACACACACACACACACACACACACACACACACACACACACACACACACACACACACACACACACACACACACACACACACACACACACACACACACACACACACACACACACACACACACACACACACACACACACACACACACACACACACACACACACACACACACACACACACACACACACACACACACACACACACACACACACACACACACACACACACACACACACACACACACACACACACACACACACACACACACACACACACACACACACACACACACACACACACACACACACACACACACACACACACACACACACACACACACACACACACACACACACACACACACACACACACACACACACACACACACACACACACACACACACACACACACACACACACACACACACACACACACACACACACACACACACACACACACACACACACACACACACACACACACACACACACACACACACACACACACACACACACACACACACACACACACACACACACACACACACACACACACACACACACACACACACACACACACACACACACACACACACACACACACACACACACACACACACACACACACACACACACACACACACACACACACACACACACACACACACACACACACACACACACACACACACACGCACACGCACACACGCACGCACGCACGCACGCACACGCTGACAGACATCATCGCGAAAATAGTCAAAAAGGATTCAGAGGACCTCAAAACGTAAAAATCCGTCGAAAACTCTAGGTCGAAAAAAATCATGAAAAATGTATACAGATGAGAAAGTAAAAGTATCCATGTTTAGAGTATTCTGAGGCGGAAAATGCAGCTTATTGCAAATATTGCGTATTTTTTTCTAGGCTCTATATAGGGAAAACTTATTCACAGTGTGTGGGTTATTTGGTTTTAAACAATGGAAACGCGCTTTGGAATATTTTAATAAACACATTATTTTAGAATACCATAAAACTGCCTTATTGCACTTATACTAACTTAAAAAAAAATAAATGAAAATAAAAACAATTATTAATAGATGTCTTACTGGATCCAACGAATGCTTTTTATACAAGTTTTATAATACAAAACGAAATTATAAATATTTGCGGTTCGCTTATCTAGACGAAAATTATAGAGCACGTTATATCGTCAAAATATTTTTCAATTTTGGATGATGAAACGACTAATATTTCGAACGTAGAACAAACTCACATTCTGCATAGGATATATTGATGAGGATAATATAAAATTGTGCGAAAAATTTTTATGTTTTGTTTCCATTTCTTCTAGTACTGGTGAGAACATATCATCTGTAATTCTGAATACTCTAAAGGAACTTGGTCTTGATATAAAATATCTAAAATAACAAGGATATTATGGCGCTGCTGCAATGAGTGGGCAGTTTAAGGGCACACAAGCATACATTTTTAAACAATAGCCAAAAGCAATTTATGTTTATTGTATGTCTCATTGTTTAAATTTAGCAGTATCGGGTTTTTGTAAGGTTCACGACATAAGAAATTGTTTGGGTTTAGTCGAAAAAGCATACGTCTTTCTAAATACGCCCAAGAGGCAGCATGTGCTGTGTAAAAATATAGACAAGTTTTGACTTACCTCTAAAAGGGTGCACTTAAAACAGTTGTACCCGACTAGGTGGGTAGAGCGACACGACTCTGTATTAATATTTGTTATCATATCTGAATGGCCTGATCGTGATTTATCTTCCAATGTAATTTTACTCCCCAACTCAATCCGTTCAGTAAATTTTTTTGTATCTATTTTAGTTAGCAAATTAATATTTAGTTACAGTATTATACTGAGTAGGTACTTGCAAAAAGCAAATTTATATGTGGGTGTTGCCATTCGTCATCCCGATTCGGAATTTTAAAATTTTTACTCATGACGAAAACTTTGCTCGCTTAGCAAAATTTTACGAGGACGACTTAATAGAACACGGCGCATATATTAATCAGGCACAGTTAAACGCTGAATACTTATTGTGGAAAAGAGAAATGAATAACTCTTCCGAAATAAAGCATTCTGTTTTGGATATATTAGTAAGTGTCAAAAAGATGCGTTTCCCAATATCTACGAAAAGTTAAAAATAATTGCTGTTATGCCAGTTAAAACGGTTACTGCCGAAAGGAGCTACAGTACATTAAGAAGGTTGAAAACCTATTTAAGAAATATTACTGGAGAAAATCGATTAACCTCCCTTGCTTTAATGAATATCTTCTACGAAATTAGGCTGGACGTATAAGATGTATTAAACAAATTAAGCCAGAAAGTCCGCAGTATGAATATCACGATCAGGCCATTCAGGTGTACCGCAGGGTTCGGTCCTTAGGCCCCTTCTTTTCATAGTTTTTATTGATGACATTTTTGGCAAAAGCACAGAAGTAAAATACTTAATGTATGCTGATGATTTAAAATTTTTTGCTGAAATACGGAACTTTGTTGATTGCACAGCTTTACAAAGTTGTTTAGCTGAATTATTGCTATGGTGTACTAAAAATTATTTGCATTTGAATCCGGGTAAATGTAGTGTTATGACATATACTAGGAAAAAATTATATTTCACTTTTGATTATCAGATCAATGGCACTGTGTTAAGTAGGCCGGAGTTTATAAAGGATCTGGGAGTCCATTTTGACAGGGAATTAACTTTCGCAAGGTATATTGAGCAGACAGTTATGTGTGCTTCACGGAGTAAAAATATACATACAATGAAGTTATTATACAGGGTGTCCCAGCGAAAACTTGTCACCCCCCCTAATCTCCGAACTCGTGAAAAAAATTGAAAATCGCTTAGACCCGTCGGTTTTATTTCAAGGGGGACACTTTCACCAAATACATCATCATTGTGTTGTCAACCCCCTCATCCCCAGCACCCCCTACTTTAAAATTTTCAAGGACTACTTACTTGTGATAAATGATTTTAAAGGGAATTTAATCCCAAATACATCGGTGTACTGAAATTGAGGATCGATCAAGTGTTGTTGAAGTTTTAATAAAAACTAAGTTTTATCAAGATATTTTAATTTTTCATCACCTAAAATGTTATCATCATATGAAAGGTTCAAAATGTGAACCATTCAGTTCCATACAGAAGTATAAGCGATTTTCGAAATGTCTTCGCACATTTCTCAACATTTCTGGAGTCACTGCACGACACTCTACAACAATTCTCCTGCGTAGATCATCAAGAGAATTTGGCTGTGTAATATAAACTTTGGATTTCAAATAACCCTATAAAAAAAGTCTAACGGTGATAAATCAGGAGATATAGCCAGCCATTCTATTGGTCCTCGCCTTCCAATCCATCTTCCTGTGAAATTGTCATCTAAAAATTGACGTACAGGTGCAACAAAATGTGGAGGAGCGACATCTTGTTGAAAGGTGAGCTGACCTTCAAGTATACCATCATCGTTTTCAAGTAATTCAGTGATTCTGGGGTTCACAGTTGTATCAAGAAGATCAAGAAGATCAAGATACTTTTGTCCGTTGAGGTTACCATCAATAAAATATGGACCTACAATATGATCTCCCAGAATACCAGCCCAAACATTCAATTTCTGGGGAATTTGTGAATGAGTTTCCCTGTACCAATGGGGATTTACGTCACTCCAGTATCTGCAGTTGTGCCTGTTCACATGTACATTTAAATAAAAATAAGATTCGTCAGAAAAGCACACATTGTAGAGGTAATTATTATCACCAATCAATAATTGACTCATGATTTCACAAAACTCTGTACGACTGTCAGGATCATCTTCATTTAATTCTTGTACATTCTGCATTTTATAGGGATGGAATTTTGCTTCTTTTAGAATTCGATGTACGCTGCTTTTAGAAACTCCAGAAATAGTCTCAAGTTGTCTTAAAGATTGTTGTCCATCACTGCATGTTCTACAACTGCAACAGCGACCCCTTCATTTCTCATAGGCTTCTCTCGTTCATGTTTTTTATTCAGCACTGATCCCGACTCCAGGAACTTATTCATCAATTGAATCACGTACTGATATGATGTGGTTTTTTCTGGACGAATTTCATTGAAACTTCGAGCCGTAGCTCTAGCAAATCGTCCATTTTCAAAATATGCAGCTACAATGGATATCCTCTCTTGTATAGTATAAACCATTTTCGATAGTTTTCAAATTGTTGAATAAAGTGAATCGAATACATCAATATACCAAGGCTTCAACAAAGATATGCGTATACAAAAACACATGGCGATATTTTTTTTTTTTTTTTATAAAAACGTCTGTCTTACCTTTTAATCTATTATTTCTGAAAGCATATTAATTTTCAATACAGTGGCGTTCCCACAGTAAATCTACTTACGATGATAACATTTTAGGTGATGAAAAATAAAAATATCTTGATAAAACTTAGTTTTCATTAAAACTTCAACAACACTTGATCGATCCTCAATTTCAATACACTGATGTATTTGGGATTAAATTCCCTTTAAAATGATGTATCACAAGTAAGTAGTCCCATTGAAAATTTTTAAGTAGGGGGTGCTGGGGATGAGTGGGTTGACAACACAATGATGATGTATTTGATGAAAGTGTTTTCCCCCTTGAAATAAAAATCGACGGTTCTGGGCGATTTTCAATTTTTTTCACGAGTTCGGAGATTAGGGGGGGTAACAAGTTTTGTATATAAGTATATAAGTTTTGTTAGATCTAGACTTGAGTATGCGTCAGTTGTATGGAATCCATCACTTAACATTTATAGTAGCGCTATTGAAAATGTGCAAATTTATGAAGTCCGAATCATATCTTCTAGACAATATCTATCCTGCTAGAGGAGATTTCCTCATGATCAACTGTTGTTGCGCTTTGGTTTAATTGAACTGCACATACGCCGTAAAATGCAGCTAGTTTCATTCCTATGAGATATTTTACATGAAGGGCTAAACTGCATTGAGTTTCAGGATTATATTAACATTAAAGTACCCAGCCCTGGCCTTAGAATATACTTAAGCTTTTACTTTCCAGCTGCAAATACAAATATTTTGAACGGTTCTCCAATTTTTCAAATGATCAATAATTGTCATCGCCTTCAAGACAGTTTGGATATTTTCAGTTGTAAGAAAATATATATTTTTAGAGCTATTACCATAAAACTGAGTAGGTGTTTATCATGCTTGGTAAGTTAATAATATATCTTTTGTGTGTTTTTATTTTAATTTAATTTTTAAATTTTTTAAAATTTGTTTTGTGCTCCTTTAAGAACTTAAATATAACTGAATATTTTACCTTCAGTTTTCCTTAAAAATAAGCTTTATTGTACTTCTTATTTGTTTCATGTTCAGTCATATTTGATGTTCTTAACTTGTTTGTGATGTATATCATTGGTATATTGTATTTGTTTTTAATTTATGTTAATCCCACTATGTAATTGGTTTTTAACTGTTGAGTGGTGTACTAAATAAATAAATAAATAACTTTATAATTGTATTATTTTCATTTACGAATGAATTTTTAATTCAAACTATAGGGTCATATTGTTAAGTATTATTTTCAAGCTCTTATTTTTTAATAAGTACGTTACTTTTAAAATACATTTTTCGTACATAGTAACTAGTTTATTAGGAGAATTTTAGAATGTTCAGTAGTTTAGTTTTTACTATTTTTTTACCACTTATTTTCATAATATGTATTTATTTTTATAATATGTATTTATTTTCATTATATATTTAAGTACATTTATAGCTTTTATTATTTTTTATTAGTTCCTCATTTAACATTCTTATTTTTAGAATAAGTTTAGTTCCCATAAAACATTTGGCGTCTATTCAAATTTTAACGAGAAAATAAAATAAAATACTTATAGTTTCTATGCTATGTGTTTGTTGTGGCGGTAAATGATATGGATCCATTTATTTGGGTTTTTCGCCAATAATTTTCCTTATAATTTAGTTATTTTTACGATAAGGTTTTTTTTACAAATTTTATAGTGGCAAAAAACCAAAAAAATGGATCCAAAAAATACTTGTATCAAATTTATTTTGCCTCTCAGCCCCACCAAACTCAAATCCTGGATTCGCCACTGAGTTAACACGTTGATTGTCATGAATACTCAACTGTCCCATCGCGCCATGGGCCTACATATTATCCACAAGCAGCGCTTTTTTTGTTCATTTATTGTTTAATTTGTGATTACTTATTAATATTTCACCGAAAATTCACACGTATTTTTTTATTAATAATTAAACATTAGTACTGTAATTCTGAATTAATAAAAAAAGTGATAATGAAAACCTAAAACGAAAATATAAACTACGACTCTATAAAAGAGGTGAAATTTTATGTTTAATTCAGTTTATTTTTTTTTACAAATAATAATATCTAAAATATTTATCAGCAATATGTCATAAGTTGCATACACATAGCTTGTCTACGTAAGTTGGCGGCATATGAACAACTTTTTTATTATTAATTTAAGGAAAAAAGTTATTGTTCATGTATACACGGCCTAAGACCGAAAATGCAACCACCTGATATAGGTTTTTCAAAAAATATGATTTTGTTCAAGAGTTAAGTATCTCGTATACGATTGATAAAATTTTTGATATTAGATGACCGTCTTTTAGGTTTTAAATCATGCACAACCTTTATGTACAGTAACATTTCCCTAAAATTAATTACAAACAATTTTCTTATGTCGCCAACTGTCTATGTAAGTAAGCGGCATATATGGAAAACTTTTTTATTATTAATTTTAGAAAAAAAGTTATGATTCGTAAAAAGTTGACCATGATCTAAAACCTAAAATTTCAACCATCTGATATCAAATTTTATCAGTCGCACACGAGGCTTGTCAAAAAATATTATTTTGATCAAGTACCTTTATTTTTGACAAATCTCGTATATGATTGATAAAATTTAATATTAATGATCGTATTTTAGGTTTTAGGCCATGCACAACTTTTTTTAAAAATAACTTTTTTCCTAAAGTTAATAATAAAAAAGTTTTCCCTATGCCGCCAACTTACGTATAATTATTTTAAAAATTATTTTTTCTTACGTTCACTTAGAAAAGTGACACATAACGCACTACGGAATCTTACGGGAAGTACCCTATATTACACGCGTGTGGATAGGAATCTTCTTTCCACCCGTGTGTGAATATCTTCTTTCCGCATCAGCTGCCAAAAAAGTTCCAGGTTGTTAAAGTAGAAACTTTAGAAGTTATTTTCTGCTCGTACACTAAAACGGCTCAACATATTTTTACGAAAATATACATGGGATGTTAGTATACAGTTTACAATAAAATGGAGTTAGTAGTGATGGAAATTATTTTTGTGTAAAGTTTACAATTATCACCATGTAAAAGAATATGACAATTCAAGTTCAGGCAGATGTCAGTTATCAAGATTATAAATAACAGTATTCCAGGGGTGGGTACCTCAGTGGTAGAGTCTCTGCCTGTGGATCCAAGGGCCCCAGGTTCGAATCCCACCGTTGGCCGGGATTTTTTATTTAATTTAAATTATTTAAAATTAATTCTGATGCCTTGGTAGGATTCCCCATTCGACCATTCATTGTTGGGTTCTAATTAACAGTGATGTTCCTCAAGTGGCGCTAGGAAACAGTAACAAAGCCAACACAGAACACGAGGCTAATAACAGCAGTTGATGTCGATGACACCAAAAAAAAAAACAGTGGTCCAAGGACTGACTTGAGGAAAACCAGATTATGTGGTTATCTCGGTAGTTTTGTGACTATAGTACTTACTCAACTCTTAAAATCATCCATGATAAATACGAATTAAAAAATGAAATTAAATATTGTGTTAAGTTACAATTTGAAAGTTTCTTAAGAAGAATACTGTGACACGCTTCCTATTTCACTTACAATGAATCAGGAATTCTGTATGGCGCTATGCTGGTGAGTTCAGAATAGAGGTTTTTTTTTTTAGTTTTACAGCCTTCACACCTCCCGTGTTACACCCTCATCCGTCTGTAGTCTGGTAGCACTGCTGCCTGCGGCTTATTGTACCACCATTTGAAGGTCCTACTACTACTTCCCCATTGACACGGCCCATGGTGAAACCTCCCAGCGGTCACCCATCCACGACGTGACCGGAGACATCACTGCTTAACTGTTGCGAGTATGTGGATGCACACTAAACTCGCAGCTAGCCTCTCCGGCCAGAATAGAGGTTGCTCGGGCACCAGTGTTGGTAACACAGTTTGCTCTGCGACCCTATAGAACACTAGAGTATACTAAAGATTAACTCAGTAGAGTAAAGAAAAACTTCCAGGCGGTAACTGCTAAAGGTAGCCACTAAATTAGGATTGAAGCAATTATCTCGCTTATACCGTGTACCTTACGGTACCTTGAAAGGAGAGCTTAAGAGACGGTAATAAAAGAAACACAGAGATTAATAACAAAATATATATTTTCAAAAAATAGTAAATAATACTTCGGCCCGTGGTATTGGCTTCCCTGATATTTATAAAACAAATTCTTAGTACAAGAACACCGGTCACAAAGATCTGTTGAGTTATACGAGGAAATCAAATAATTAAATGGTAATTTATGATTCTCCCTGTATACAGAAAATAATTTTTTACATTATTTAGAATTTTTTACCAACAGTATAATTAATTCCCAATAAAATAAATTAAAATAATTAACGGTTTAAAATTCAGGAAACAATTATGTTCCACTCTGTATACAGAAAATAAATTTACTAAAAAGTACCATTAATTTTCAAAAACAAATAATTTGAAATAAATAACGGTTGAAAATTCAGGAGACCATTATGCTCCGCCCTGTATACAGAAAATTAATTTTTCACTATATAAAATTAGTTAAATAAAACAGGTGATTTATAAGGAAACTATAAAGTAAAAAAAAAACATTGATACGGAAATTAACAACGCTCTCGGTATACAGAAAATCAATTTCTCAACAAATAAATTTAATTAAATGTAGCAGGTGAATTACAAAGGATTAAAACGAATGCGGAAAATCACAGCGTTCCCTGTATACGGAAAATATATTTCCCAATAATTAAAATTAACGAAATAAAACGGTTGAATGATTATGACACGGAAAATGGTCAAAACGGAATTTTTGGTGTAAAAAAATAACCTTTTCGACTAGTAAATCAAGGATGCACGACGATCCAATGATACAGAAGTTAAAAAATATATTATTATAATGTCGAAGTTTACGTCGCTCGGGTATATGGGAAATGAAATTTTACGAGGAATAGAATTAATACGCTACAGTGGGTAATCGCTCGGCGATGGCTTTTACGAATTAACTACAAAAATCAAGATTGGACGTGGACAGTGAATTTCGAGACGATCGGCCTGCATTGTGTTATTTTTACCTCCCTGGTAAATTGCTCATAAAAAGTTACGTTCCCGATAGATTTTCTTTTTTAAATAATCTTCTGATAATATTTCCTGAAAACCATACTGGATATGAAGAATTTTTAATAATAATAATAATAATACTTTCCCTAATTCACCCCCTTAGTTATTTGTGGCTTTGTTACTATTGCATTATTGCTATTATTAGGTATAGTGTATAATAATCATACTTGCTTTACTTGCTATTTCTTAATTCCTACCGCTACTGTTAATATATTTTGGCTCAATTCACACATGGAATTTAGATGACTTTATAGGTTTGTTTATTCTTTTTTTTTATTTTTTAGGTTCCGTATTACGAATTTCAGTCGTTGCCTTGGACTTAGTCCTAGATTTATGTTCATTTTTTTTAAAGATGTTTAATAGCTCTTAAATAAATAGCTGGTATTAAGTATAATAGTTTCATTTACGTACTCGAGTTGGTGTATTTTAAGGTATTTACCTTTTGGTAAGTTATGGTTGATAAGGACCTCTTAGATACTTGTGTAAATTTATCTGGCGCCTACATTACCATTCATATTATTTTTTGTGGACCACACCCGTCTCCACTGAAGCTAAGTCGCGAGTATCCTGAAAAATGATCACATGTGACCGGGTATGCGTAATTTGTGTGTCTTTTCATTTTTCATTAATTTAGTAGTTTTAACCGATTTGGAAGGTTACATGTGGAACATGTTTCTCCAAGTGTGATTCGAGTGATTGGAGGTAGTTAAAGGTAATCAAAATTTGTTAGTATTAAATTTAAAGAAAATTGTTCAAATTTGATTTATTTGTCAGTTAAATTTAAATAAATTTTTAATATGAATTGATATTTTTAATGATCCTTTTAATGTTAAGACAAAACAAAAATATCACTCGCGCGATTGTGATGTGCCAGCCCGGGCTTGCAGAACTTTTTTCAGAGAATCCAAGATGGCACAACTGAACCCGCGGTCCCTAGAGGTGAATCTGATGTTTAGTCCTAAAAATTCTAAATCACTTAACAAGCGTACTCATTGTTGGAATGAGACAAAATAGAGAAAAAAATTTTTTTTTACATATAAAAGTACCGTGGTCCCAAAGGTAGGCTCTGATGGGTGAAATCGATCATGGTACTTTTATGATTAAAAAAAATTTTTGTTCTCTATTTTGTCTTATTCCAACCATGAGTACGCTTGTTAAGTGATTTAGAATTTTTAGGACTAAACATCAGATTCACCTCTAGGGACCGCGGGTTCAGTTGTGCCATCTTGGGTTCTCTAAAAAAAGTTCTCCAGAGCCCGGGCTGGCACATCAGAATCAGGCGAGTGATATTTTTGTTTTGTCTTGACATTAAAAGTATCATTAAAAAAAATCAAATCATATTAAACATTTATTTTTAAAACTAACAAATAAATGAAATTTGAAAAATTTTCTTTAAATTCAATACTAACAAATTTTGATTTCCTTTAACCACCTCGAATCACTCGAATCACACTTGGAGAAACATGTTCCACGCTGAGGTGAACGTACCTCCTCTCTTGACATTTGATAGGTCAACGTCTTTAAGTGTCGCTTGTAACCACTGTCATAACAATTAGGCATTCCAACGACCTGTCCAAATGGCTACCAGTGGGGACTGACAGTTTAGATATGGCAACCTTGTTGTACATGTCATTAACAGGGTCAATGATACATATATAGTTATATAGATTGCTCAAAGCTAGTCGTTTGCGAGCGGCCATATTGCCTGGCAAATATTTATTAATTTGAATCGGTTTAGCAAAAATGTGTTTCAAAACCAATTTTCAGCCTTCAGATATTTATAAAAAAAAATAATTTCCTACATTTTTACTTCAAGGCATAAGCATATGTTTATTTTGAAAAATATGGATGATCAATCTATGTAACTATCTATTTCATTGACCTTGTCAAATCACCAGGCCTACAGGGTTGCCATAATTTTGCCATATCATAACCTGTCAAAACCCACTGGTAGCCATTCAGTTTGGAATGCCTAATATTAATAAAAAAGAATGTATAAAGAAATTTAAATTTGAAAATTTTACTAATAGTAATAATTATGATTTAGCAAGTTGTGAATATCCTGAAATATCTAATGTTGGAAGCGAGGATGACTAAGAACTTGTTGGATATGTTTGTGGACAGTAGGTAGGACTTTTTTACAATTATAATGTGGGAAAAACATCTTCAGTTTTTTTCCTTTGGCTTTTTGCTTTTAACCTTTTTTATATTAACTATTGTATTCTAAATTTAAATTTCAATATATTTTTTTTTAATTTTAACTAATTTGTTAATTTGTTTTCAACTGTACTCAATGCGAATAGTGAAGGTGGTATAATTCCTTAGTTCCACACAAGCTAACTTGCTTCTGGAGATCAGATATGATTTTTTAGGGGCTTGTCCCACACTCACTATTCCCAACACTGGGTTATGTCACTCTGTTATCTTTTAATTGTTAATTTGTTCAAAATTACCTTAAATATATATAATTTTAACTTTTGACTTAAAACTCTTACCCATATTTTATTTTTAAACATATTTATAAATTGTAAGTTTACATCCACATTTTTTGTAGATAAGCACTGATGATGGCATAATGCCGAAAGCACTTTGCATTTATTAAATAAAAAGTTTTGCACGAAATACAAGTCTTTCCTTTTGAATCTAAACTACGTGCACACAGCTGTCAACCTTTTTTAGTTATTTTAATATATATTTTAATTCTGCTCATAACCAGATCTAAAACACGATAATTGTTGTTTATAACAAAGTTATGCTGTTCTAAGCCCAGAAAATTCATGAAATTAATGAATCGTGGATAAGTCAATTGATTGTAGTAAGTTATTATATTCGGCTATATTAAAATTACCCACAATTATTATCAAATCAACACCGTCTCATAAACAAGGAATTTACACAGTATATCAAATATCCAGAAACTTCTGCTCCATGATGTCTAACTTTGTCACTTCTACTAAATATAGCAATAATGCAGCAACGTTCTGCCAATTTCTAAGCTATCTCACTTTCTTTGTAGTTCAGTCCATCCTTAACAAAATGCATCTTTTGGTTTATGTAGCTAGATAAATTTAAGGAATGAAAAATTAACTTTTTAAAAAATTTTATTTTACTTAACAAACGTTTTACTCTGATAAAAAATAAGGAATGACAATTTTACAATTTAACATATATTTATAAGTTAGCTTGTGCTGACGAAGCAGGTCGAAGACCGGCTTGCAAGCTTGCATATAGAGTTCATATAACTCCTCCCCTGTTAGATGAAGGCTTCGGGTTCTTCAGAAGTCGAAGGCTGAATAATTTTGGGTTCCGTTTCTTTTTTTGAATAATTTCTTCATGTACAATGGTTAGGATCGCCAGGGTGCTGATAAAAGACCATTGGAGCCAAGTTTCTGATTTTGGTTCATCGATGTCATCTATGGATAATTGACTGATTATTCATTATTGACTTTAATGAATATTTGGAACAAGTGTTGAATAGGTGGCTTCTTCATCTTTGATGAGGGCGGCAATGCAAAGGTCGATTTTAGTTTCTAACTTTTCTTGTTGACAAATGTAGTTTTCCTCCAAAGGGATGCAGATATCTTCCATATATTGGTGTTTCTCGTCGGTTAGAGCCAAATAAGGTTTTTCGGGTATGATAATGGTATCGTTTTTGGTAGGAATTGGGTAGAGGTGAAAATATTGGAATAATTTTGGAAAAACTATAGGGATTTCTATGGCAAAAATTATTTTATCATTTGTGAAATAACAATTTGTGAATATTATGGAATACCAAGAATTTAAATCTATATTTAAAATTAAAATTTCGTCAGTTTTGTAATTTTTTCGTAATTTACTTAATGCATTTTTTAGTTCTCGTGGCGTTAATATATCCGGGTGAATAGTATGTAATTTAGCGAAAGTTACGGCATTTTCTAAGTTTTCTAGAAAATTCGTAATTCTAATAGCATTTATAAAGATTTGATCAAGAATATTAGAATATATAGAGAATTTATAAAATTCATCTGCCAAGCCATCAATATAGGATTGGTAGTTTCTAATGTTTTGTGAAATGTTCTTTTGATTATTAATTATTGAATTTAAAGTGTTTGAATATTTACATAATCAATAACTAGAATTTATTAGGTAATTCATTAATAATAGTCCTAAATAATCATATTTGTTTCTCGGAGATAATAAGTGAATAGATTTTTTACAATTCCTGGAATTGTTAAATGTTTCGTGTGAGTCTTCTGTCTCGGTAATTTGAGAGGTAAGGGATTGTATGTCTATGTCATGTAAAAGATATGTTAGTAATAATGTGTGTGAAACTAAGTTTACATGGAAGAATACTGATACCAGTAATTGTTATCTCTTGACTTTTAGTTTTCGTCATCAGATTCAACAGTATTAGAAGGGTCATTGTCATTAGTATCGGCGTCGTTTTGTCTTTCTATAGAAGAAAACGGTTTCTTGAGCTCCTTTATATGAATAATATATTTTTTATTTTTATTATTTTCAATTTCAACTTTATTTCTATCTAATAACTTCGTTATGGTAAATGGTCCAATAAACTTATTATTTTTCTTATTTCTATAGTATGGATTTTTCTTATAAACTACTTGATTAACCTTAAATTCTACATTTTCATTACCATTTACATTATGCTTACTAATTAATTTTTCTTTACCTTTAACTAAAGATTCATTAACTTTATTATATACATGTTCTATTTTATCTTTATGATTTTGGACATAACTTGAAAATAACTCTTTAGGCATAAAAATTTCTTCAGGATTTCTGGAATTTGTATGTCCGAATACAAGTTCGAAAGGTGTGAAACCAGTCGCACTGTGTATTGAGCTATTATATCCAAGAATGGCATAATTAATTAAATCATCGTCATTAGGGTACAACTCTTTTAGGATTCGTAAATGTTCGATCAACGTTGAATGGAATCGTTCAATAATTCCATTCGACTCATGGTGACCGGGTGTGGTAAAATGTGTTTTTATTTTATGTAAATTTAGAAGTTCACGAACTGTATCATTTTTAAACTCTGTACCACTGTCTAGGACAATTGTTTTAGGTATACCGAAACTTGCAAAATATTTTGTTAAACCGTCACAAATGTTTATTGCTGTTTTTCCGGGAATAGGGATAGACTGAGCAAATTTTGAAAAAGGATCAATTATTGTTACGTAAATCTTTTTATTATAGTGAAAAATGTCTATATGTAATATTTCAAATGGTTTTAAGGGTGTTTCAGTTAAATTTAGTGGTACATAGGGATTTTTTCGAGCATATTTAGTTCGCTGACAGATGTCACAAGAATTAATATATGAAGTGATTGTTTTTTGCATATTTGTCCAATAATAATTTCGCTTTAAATAATTTAATGTTTCCTCAATACCTCGGTGATTAGTTTTCCCTTCATGATGATTTTTTATTAACATTATTTGTTCCTCGATATCTTTAATAGTATTTACTAAACGTGTACACATGACTAATTTTAAAATATCCTTTTTAAATATTTCTGTATATATTTCATTAAATTGAGGTACAAATTTTCTATCATCAAAATATATATGATAGGTTTTATTAGGACCTAAATAATTTTTTAGAAAATCTATTATTTGTTTCCGATTATTTTCTAATGGTAATTTTAAGGTTATAATTTTTTGTTTATTATAATTTTCGGTTTTAACAAATATTTGTTCATTACTGTGTTTAAAAACTAAGATTTGATTATTTTTATTGTTAATTATTTCGTCTAATATGAGAATGCCATCATTTTCGACTTCTTTCGAAAGTGAATGTGGAGTCTCATCAGAATCAGATTTATTTGGAGGTTGTATTTGAATATCTGAGATTATTTTTATTTTTGATTTATTTTTTTGTTTATAACTAGGGCCAGCTTCTTCGAAATCTTTATCGGAAATGTAATTATTGGGGTTTTCGGCTATATTTTTTAAAATTTCTAAGCTTTCTATATTTATATCACCTGGGTTATTATCTGTAGATTCAGTTTCAAGAGCATTTAATTTAATTCTACTTAAAGCATCTGCATTACTGTTTAGTTTGCCTTTTTTGTAAACTATTTTGTAATCATACTCCTCCAATTTGAGGCGCCATCTTATTAATTTTGAATTGGGTTCCTTCAAATTGAATAGCCAGACTAACGGGCGATGATCAGTTTGAATAATAAAGGTTTTCCCAAAGAGATATGCACGGAAATACTTACAGGCCCACACAATTGCCAGAAGTTCTTTCTCTATTGTGCTGTACCTCTGTTCCGTTTCGTTAAGAGTTCGTGACGCGTACGCCACTGGTTTATCCTGACCTACGATACCTTGAGATAATACTGCACCGAGGGCAACGTCTGATGCGTCGGTGGTTAGTATAAAAGATTTTGAAAAGTCAGGATACTGAAGAATCGGACTATTACATAAAATTTTCTTACAAGTGTTAAAACATTCAATAAAATTTTGATTGTGAATTACTTTCGCATTCTTTTTCAAACAAATAGTCATAGGTTTTGTAATATTGGCGAAATCTTTAATGAATCTACGATAATAGCCTAACAGACCCAAAAAGGATTTTATTTCTTTTTGTGTCCGTGGAATTGGAAAGTTTTGAACTGCCCTTATTTTATCGGGGTTAGGTTTCACTCCCTCAGGTGTGATAACGTGACCCAAATAAGCAACTGTTTTCTGTAAAAACTCAGATTTATCCAATTGAATTTTGAAATTTGCTTTTCTCAACCTATCAAATACATCTCTAACTCTAGAAATATGTTCTTGTAATGAAGTGCTAAATATTAAAATATCATCTAAGTAAACAATGCAAATGACATTATTTAATCCTCTTAGGACATTGTCCATGACCCTTTGAAAGGTCGATGGAGCATTTTTAAGTCCAAACGGCATACGAGTGAACTCGTAGTGGCCATCGAGAGCCGTAAATGCCGTCTTTGGTATGTCTTGTGCATCAATTTCTATTTGATGATAACCAGACGCTAAGTCTAAGGTTGTAAAATAATTCGCTCTACCTAGCTTATCTAACATTTCCGTAATGTTAGGTATAGGATACTTATCACTAATACTTTTTTCATTTAACTTCCTATAATCTATAACTAAGCGATAATTTTGTTCACCTGTCTTATTATTAAACTTTTTTGGGACAACCCATATGTTAGAACTAAAGGGACTGGTGGAAGGACGAATTATTCCTTGTTCAAGCATTTTATTAATTTGTTTACAAACTTCTTGTTTGTGAACTTCTGGGAAACGATATGATTTACAATAAATTGGTTTATCGTCAGTTAAATTAATTTTATGTTTGACTTCATTAGAAAAGCTCAAAGGAATACTTTCTGAATAAAATATATCCCTGTATTCAAAACATAAATTTGAAATTGCTTCTGTTTCCTCGTCATTGCAATGATCTAAACTTAATTTATTTAGGTTATTTTTTAAAATATTATCTAAATTTGGATCAATATTTAAATTTTGGGTATTTTTTATAAAATTTATTTCGTTAATATTTAATTCATGTACTATAAAAGGTTCTGTAATTGTAATTTTAGATGGTTTAGTATTATTGTTCGTTATTGTAGTAAATGCAAAGAAATTTTTTATGTTTACAATTCCGTCGTGTGTCTCCAGATTGTCGTCGAAAGTTATCTTGTCAAGTAATCCGATACCTTCCTGCTGATAAACTGGCAACTTAACTACCATTTCTGTGTTTCCAGGAATTATTATTGAATAATTATTTAATTTTTGTTTTTGATTTATTGTAAGTACATTGTCAAATTCTAAAGGAATATTAGTATAGGGTGTGATTAATAATTTGGCATCTACATTTATTATTGCTTGAAGTTTTTTTAATAAGTCCATTCCTATAAGCCCTTGATATTTATCATTAAAATTAAATATATAAAATTTATGTGTACCTTGTACATTAAAATCTTCAAAAATGGGTATATACGCTACCTCATTATGAAAACTTATATTATGAGAAGTTTGAATCTGAAAATTTTCTTTTTCAATGAATTGAGAATAAAACTTACTAGCTAATTCGGAGTTCAATAAACTTCGAGAACTTCCAGTGTCTATCAAGAAGTTTGCTCCTAACTGATTTATATAAATATGGGGTAGTTCATTTTCTACTAAGTGATTAATTTTTATTAAGTCTTTTTGCCATTCGTCGTGGCCTCTGGAAAATTTACATGTTCACCATTCTGAATAGAATTATCAAAATCATAATCGTAATTTTCACATTGATCAATTTGATTTTCGAATTGGTTTTCAAAATCAGAAGAGTGAGCATCATTAAATGTTTCCATATTATGTAACTGGGGTGCAAAATTCCTAGATCTGTTTGATTGGAAATAATTTCGATTATTATTTGATTTTTGGACTGTAGGATTTCTAGAACTAGTAGACATTGGTTCCGGTTTATTAGCAGGGATTTGACCGGTTGGTTTAAATACGTCTGCCGGAGGTCCGAAAACTTGTCTATTTGTAAAATATTGTTGAGGTTGTAAATTTTGTCTGGGTTGTATGTTAAATGGTTGAGAAGGAAATTGATTGTATGAATTATTTCTAAAATTCTGATTATTATAACCATTATAATTATTTTGGAAACTATTATTAGGACCTTGGTATGAGTTTGATCTTTGATTATTAAAATTTTGATAATTATTTCTACTTTGGTGACTATTTCGGTGACCATTTCGAGGGTTAGATTTACTATTATTATTAATATTGGAATTTTGAAAAAATTCATTTTGTTTTTGACTTAATATGAAATTTTCTTCTTCTAAAACATGAGACATTGCCATTTCCAGTGAATCAGGATTTCTTAATCTTACTAAATCTTGTACACGGCCGGTTAAGCCACGAATAAAAGTTTTTAAAGCTAATTCATCATAATTTTTAATTCTAAACGTTCTTTCTTCCGTAGTTAAATTCATTGAAATTAATTTTGAAGCAATGGCACTTCTGGATTGTTGAATACGTTGTCCAAAATTTATAAAAGATTCATTTCTTAATGGCCTTAAAATAATTAATTCTTGAACTAAACAATCAAGGTTTCTTTGGTCTCCGAAACTAAGTCTTAAAAGATTTTTTAAACTATCCCAAACTCTTACTTCTGGTCTAGAACCTACTAATCTTAATGCATTACTAGATAATTTTCCAATTATTGCTCTTAATAAAAAACTATTTATTGGATCGTTCCTATTTTGAGTATTTTTATATTGGCTAATTAAACAATCACAATGTTCTAAAAATATCTCTAAGATTCCACTGTCTCCATCAAAAATTGGTATTGTGTCTATATGCAGTTTCATTAAAGAGTGATTAACACCACTAACAGGAACAACTGAATTTTGACTACCGTTACCCATTGTGTTTGTTTTTAGACTTAAATTACTAATTGTTTCTATTAATTCGTCAATTTTTGCAAATTTAATTTAAAGTTAAAAATCTCTTAAAATATTATATACACTAATATTTAAAGTTTAAAACTTGGAATCATATATTCAATATTCGTGCAAAAATTATAAATGTTTATTTTATTTTTCAAACTTACTTATCTCCTAAATTTCTTTTAAATATATTATATTCGTTAATAATTTAAAAGATAAAAATCATGGAATTCTATATTCACTAGTTATCCACAACTGATTCCCTAATTTTACCAAAGATAAAAAAATGTAAAAAGGAAAAGAAAGGATTGGCTTACCACGTCCTTGGCTGATGGTTCTGCTCCACGAAGAATTGAAATTCACGTCGTCTTCACTTTGTTCACAAGAAAAACGACTTGAAGCATCCGAATGACTGCGCCAGATAAATTTAAGGAATGAAAAATTAACTTTTTAAAAAATTTTATTTTACTTAACAAACGTTTTACTCTGATAAAAAATAAGGAATGACAATTTTACAATTTAACATATATTTATAAGTTAGCTTGTGCTGACGAAGCAGGTCGAAGACCGGCTTGCAAGCTTGCATATAGAGTTCATATAACTAGCTAAGTTGTACATACATATTTTAAACCTATAATGCTTAGAACTAACGTCACTGGATAGTATCTGCAAAATGGACTGTAAGTCCAAGGTGCAGCACATAAACGAATCATTATCCTTGTATCTTTCTTTATTTACTACTTTAGCTTAATTACATTCAACTTTTTTAAACAAAAATCTCTTCCAATTACTCTTTTCCCTGAACATTTTTAATCGAATTGTACCTGGTACACAGTTGATATTTTTCGGGGCTTATAGAAAAACAAGATGTAGTTAGTACAAAACTTTCTTCTACAAGTTATCTCGCTAACTGGTTTGGAGCGACCTCTTCTTTATAGAGACTGTATACTTTTGTTATACTTAGTTGACGGTCGAGTTAAAGATCTTTTGTTTTTTTTTTTGCATAATGAATTCTATTTTTGTGAATTTTGTGACGAAATCACTAAATTTTATTTTTAATCAATTTTAAAAATGTATATTTTAATTAATTCATGTCTGAGGACATGTAGAAGATCGTCCGTATTTGTGTTTCCCAGAAATTCCCGTGTTTAAACAATTGCGAGTACCTTGGTTGGTTAAAATATTTCCATATTTGCCGAAATCCGAATGGGAATTTGTAGATTCAATTTCATGTAAATTATGTACTTGTACTTATCAAGGTGCTAGTAGGACATTTTTTTAATTTTGAAATAGTAAACAGTCGGATATAGTGGTGGTATCTCACACTCCGAATTGCCGGGCTTCGACCTTATCTGCTGAAAAGGCATAAATAAGATGATAAGTAAAATTTGACCCTTTTTGATTCCTGACCCACCGTATGCTCTTTTTCTATAGTGTGTGCCGCCGTGTCAGTAAAAGTTTTTAGTTTTCCTGAGCGTACCAGTGGCTGTGTTATTCCCGTTTCCCAAGGTAGGAAATTTTTTTTATTTTGAAATAGTAAATAGTCGGATGTAGTGGTGGTATCTCACACTCCGAATTGCCGGGCTTCGAGCTTATCTGCTGAAGAGGCATAAATAAGATGAGAAGTAAAATTTGACCCTTTTTGATTCCTGACCATCGTAGGCTCTTTTTCTACAGTGTTTGTCGCCATGTCAGTAAAAGTTTTTAGTTTTCCCGAGCGTACCAGTGGCTGTGTTTATTCCCGTTTTCCAAGGTAAGAAATTTTCTAATTTTCGTTTTACAGTTAGTTTGGGACATCCGTTTAATTAGCCGAAGAATTTTGATTCTCATTCAGAGTGTTTTCATTTTACCCCTTAGTCGGAAACCGTTGACAATTTTTACTTGAGGCTGGATTGAGGCTTGATTTATGAGTTTCTCAATTTCGACGATTCTATCCAATCTCCTTTAAAAAAACGCTCTAGTTAACGCTGGAGTGAAAGGTTCAACCCGAGTTTGTCATTCTTTTACCATTGGGGAAGCCTCCCATTTTATTTTCTTTTTCGGATGCTTGATTCGTTTTTGAGTTATGAGTGTTTTCAATCTAGACGACGCTATCCAGTGTCCTTAAAAGAGATCCTAATTAATTACCGTTCCTCACTTCACGTTGTTTTTATTTATTTAATTTTATTTAAATTATTCCGTTTTTTGTCACTAATTTTTAAACGAAGCCCGACTTTTTTTCTCTGATAGCGATAGCAAATATCCACAGGATTTGTTGTCCGAATTTCAGTGTTCATCGTATAATTTCATCTCGAAGCCGTGGTAGATATTTCAGTTCACTCTCGCCGTCGACCGATCGGCGATAATCAAATGACGACTAGAACTCGAATACGGGGGGTTACAGAGTATTCGTTCGAATTAATAGTAGCTTTTGCCTGTAATTCGCCCTCATTTCCTTGTACTGTTCAAGCATTATTCATAATTTAATTTTAGTTATTGGAAAATTCATTTTTCAAATACAGGGAGTGTCGTAGCTACTCGTTTTATTTATTTTGGAGCTTCTTATTCGATCAGCCGTATTATTGAAAATAATTACTCCGTTTTAATTATTTTCCGTTTACCATTTTGACCCGAACATTTAATTTAATTTTTGCTTATTGGGAAAATTTCTTTTCTGTATACAGGAAGGTACATAATTTTCGGCTTGATTATTTTCCGGTATTAGTGAACGATTATATTTACTTTAATTTCATTTGGTAGAAAATTTTAATTTCATTTATTGATAAGTTTATTTAAAATTTATTTTCTGTATACAGGGTGTTTCGCAATTTTCGTTTCAATTGTTTTCTTATATTCTATTACCGTCATATTTATTAATTGTTATTACTAAAAATTAATTTTCTGTATACAAGGAGATTCATAATTTCCGGATTGATAAGCCTCCTGTGCTATCGAACTACTTTATTTACTTTAACTTAATTTATAGGAAGAACTTAATTTTTTTCATTGATAAATTTGTTTTCCGTATACAGGGAAAGTACAATTATTTTGCTGTTCTTTTCTAACAGCTATATTTTGTTAATTTTATTTATTTTCCGTATACCATAATTATTTTCCTGTAACTTTCAGCTGTTGTATTTAATTAATGTTGTTCACTAAGAATTTATTTCCCGTATACAAGTGTGCCGATACAACGCACTAGCTGTTATATTTTTTTATTATGTTATTTATTTCTGTGTTTCTCTTATTGCCGGTTCATAACTGTTTTCTTTTAGGGTACCGTAGGGTACGAGGTATAAAGGAGTGTTTTAATTCTAGTTCAGTGGCTACTCTACTAAGTTTATCCTGAGTACATTCTGATGTACTACAGGATCGCAGAGCAAACTGTGTTACCAAAACTGGCGCACGAGCAACCCCTATTATGAAATCACAATCTTAGCGCCACACCGACTTCCTGATTCACTGTAGGTGAACCAGAAGCCTGTCACAATTTCTCTGTGATGTTTATACGTTCTTTATCTGTCTTTTTTCTTCCCAACCTACAAACATTTTTCTATCTCCTTTTACTTTGAATGCAGAACCTATTGGTAAAAAATTATTTGCATATTTGAACCTTTGGCGTTTCGTTAGAAAAAAAGTAAATTTTTAGGTCCTCTCTTTCGTTTGTGGAGTCATTCTGTGTGACTTTTTTTCTTGCTGGCAGTTTGCTTTTTATTTCTTTTTATTTTGACTATACACTTCTCCAAAGATTTTGGCAAAGTACTGCGGTTTTGCTTCCTTTTGGTTTTTCAATATTAGTAATATATTTCTAATTTTTTGGGCTTTTTCCTTAGTATTACCAATTTCTTCAATATAATTGTTTATGAGGATCTTCAATAGAACAGTCCGAATCGACATTATTTTCAGCATTGATAGCATCAGTAAGAAGTTGTTCTTGCTTTTCGTTATAAAGGCACAGAAAACTTAATCAAATATTGTGGAATGCTGATTAATTTCAGATTCATTAGAAATCAACATATTTTCTTCTTACCTGCCAAGCAGGCAGATTTATGTACTTAAACTCAAAAGTTGAATTATAAGGTAGATCTTTAATTCTTGCCTTTTATAGCAAAATAACAGAATCAGACTTGTATGACTGCGAACTTTCATCTGTAACAAAAAGTTTACTAATTGCATTCCAAATTTCCTAATCAATTAAGTTGCTATTACGTGACATAAAACATTTTTTGTTTTAGTAACCTCGATGAGCTCTGGAAATCTAATTTTATTTTTTTACTTTTATTATTTATAAATATTTTATATTTATATATTCCATAATTCTTGAATTTGACTTTATTGATAACCACGTTAATAATGGAAGGATTATAGTTGTTATTAAAGGCCAATTGTTTTAAAACGTTGATTTCTTTATTAAAATCTAAAATCAACGCCATTAACATTGATCTCAAAATTCTATATGACCAACTGGTTCAGGTAACTCCTTATCAACTGTTGCAAGTTAATCTTAACGACATTCATGATGATGTCAGTTTTTTTTAAACACATTAAATTCAATAGATTAAAGCTCAAACTTAACAATTTAATACATAAAAAATACAATCAATCTCCTAACTTTCAACATAAATTCTCCTCCTTTAATTTTCATGACAGAGTTAAAAACTTGTCTAACATTAGTTTTAAGGATACTGAAATTGAGTTTCTCTCCTTAGGTTTAAAATTTGCAGTTAAACCTAAGATTCACAAAAAAGATATTGAAGAACTGTCTATTGATGTAGATTTTATTATTAACCACTTTTCTAATGATACTGATCTTATGAATCTTTTGAAATCACACTGCATCTCCATTTTCAATAGATACTTATCCCTTAACACTATTGAACCCCATAAAAACACACTTATTAAACAACATTAATTTATTAAAATCCATTAAAGACAAATTAAGAATTTCTTAACAATAATGATTTTATAACCTTGAACTCCAACCCTCTGCAGAAGTTCATTAACTTGTTTAAATCTACTCTCACCAAATATAAAGACTTTTTCAACAATTTCATTTTAAAAAACCTTCATTTGCCTCGTTTGTATGGCCTTCCTAAAATACATAAATTAAAGATTCCAATGAGACCTGTAGTCACGTTCTTCAACTCTCCTGTATCTTCCTTTGCAAAATTTTTCAATAACTTCCTTAACTCTTCTCTTAATTATAAACCCAAATATACTGTTTTAAATTCAATTAATCTAGTTAACAAAATTAAAACCATAAATCTAAGTTCTGAAGCTAAGTTAATTTCTTTTGATGTTAGCAATTTATTTACTAATGTTCCCAGAGAGGAAACCTTTCCTATTATCAATGACCTTCTTACTAAAAATAACATTAACCTTCATTCTATCAATATTATCTTGGATTTACTCAAAGTCTGTCTTGACCAAGATTTATTTTTATTAAAACATTTTACGGACAACCCAATGGCCTAGCAATGGGTAATCCTCTAAATCCTCTGTTAGCAGACTTATTTCTAGATCACTTAAAAACCAAAAAAAATTTGAATGATTCCCCTAACAATCGAATTTTACACTGGTATAGATTCGTTGATGACATTTTTGCTATTATGAATTGCAATTTTACTGAGATTGATGACTTTTTATTTTTCATTAAAAATATCCATCCAAAAATCAAATTCGCAGTTGAGCTTGAAGTCAATAATTCACTTAATTTCTTAGACCTTTCTATCAGTCGTCGGGATAATAAACTTGAATTTATTATCTACAGGAAACCTACTCAAACTGACCATCTAATTAATTTCCACTCTAATCACTCTTATCAACACAAGTTATCAGCCATATATTGTTATGTTCATCATCTTCTCAATATACCTTTATCTAATCATAATTTTAATAAAGAAATCAAGGTTTTAAAACAATAAGCCTTTAATAACAACTACAATTCTTCCATTATTAACGTCAAACTCAAGAAAAGGTCCCAGCTTCTTTTTATTCTTACTAACGAACCTCCTGCTAATTTTAAATACTTTTCACTACCTTATCTCGGGAAAATTTCCAATGATGTCGCTGCAGTTTTTAAGGATTGCAACAATATTAAAATTTCTTCTAAAAATGTTAATTCGATTAAAAGCCAACTATCACATACTAAGGATGAAATCGAGTTGCTACACAAAAGTGGTATCTATAGATTAAGCTGTAACGACTGCAATGCATCTTATATAGGAAAAACTGAGAGGAGACTCAACATATGAGCTGGTGAACACATCATATATCCAGATAAGTCTACTTTTGGACATCATATTAAATTCAACAATCATAACTTCACTCCTTCTGAGAATGTCACTGTTCTTCACAATATTTTTAATTGCAACTTTAAACTAAATCTGCTCGAAGACATTGAGATACACAGAGATTTTAATCAAACAAATGTCACATGTGTTAACACTTAAATCCATCTTAATAGCAAAGTGCCTTCTCTCTTTAAGAGTATTGGCAACGGTTGGTATGAAGTTACCTAGCCAGCTTCGCCTTGAATCTTCTTGCAGCGGAATTGATCTTGTCTTCTCCGGCGATTGCTGATTTCGTGGTCAGGACGGTTTTTCCTCCTCTTTTAGCTGGAGAAGCTGGTCTACCTGGGACTTCGGTTTTGCTGGATTCGGCATGCTTAATTCTGTTGTTTTTAGTTTGGCACCTTTTTTATTTTTAATAATTTGTTTTTCACCTTCATTTACTGTATATTTTATAACTCTATTTTGCTTTTTAAAATTTAAAAGTCCCGCCATAACTTGATCTTGCTTGCTCAGTGGTACCAACCCACTTTTATCATTTTCAATATCAATTTTTGACAATTTTTTACGAAATTCATTTCAATTTCTCAAGTGGAAATTTTCTTGACAACTTCATTGTCAAATGTCAATTGTCACTCATTCTGTTTTGGTAAACTGTCAAGATGGTCACGTTTTTAAAACAACCGTGTACTTGTTTTTTATACCCCAACTTGCCTTCGCCTCACGGTAGCAATTGGCAAAATCTTGCTGCCTTCATGTGAAAGACTAGCAGTTTCTTTTTCTCTGAATTGCCCGGAGTGTTTTGTTCTACATGGTCGGATGAACCTTCACTTCATTTGTTAAAATTTTACCACATTTTACACTGGGTTTACGGAATTTCGGTGTGGTTTTTCTATTTTCAATTATCCAAGCTGCAAGCTATCTATGGTGGAGACTTGGGACTGGTCTGTTGCTGTCCTTTATTAATTTAGTTCACTTTTCATGTTTCTTCTAAAGTTTTTGACGAGTAAGTGTACAAGTTTTTGTTTTTATTCAATTTTTAGTAATGTTAGAGTGGATTATATTGTTACAGCTCCGTTTTTTCTCTTTTATAGAGTCTCTGATGATGGCTTAAGAGGTCGAAAGCGCTCAGACAATTTTTTTTATGGAGTTTTATTGAATAAAACTCATTTTACACACTTTAAATACTCTCTCAGTTCATTTATTATTACCCAGTGTGTACACATCACTCAACCTCTTCCAGATATTTATTACTTGACTGATATCTTTGGTATGTTTAACAAAGTTAATTTGCAGCTGCAGGGTGACGATCTCAATTTAATAACATTTTTTTGTGATGTTATTATATATGATTTTTGTTATTTATTTAATGTCCCTAAAATGGACGATATTAAAGATGTTTGAAAAAAGTACAAAATTCATTTTTTTTTGTTTTGGCCGAAATTTAATTTTAGTGAATAAAGTTATGTGTTGACATTGTTTTAAAATTTTCATTGCCACCGATTTCGGGGGGTTGTAAGGTGGGGAGGTTGCTTTCGCTTCATTATGCTGTTTTTTTATTTTTAAACTTTTATTAATAAAAAATTTACGGAATTAATTAATACGCTTTATAAAAATATTACAAAACTTTCATATATTATATATATACAAATTAAAATACTCTACACAAAATTTTTAAACAAGAAACAAATTTTATAGATACAGTCTTCCTTTCGTCTTTCACAATTTTTCACCACTTAAACTCATCATGTTGTAGTACGAATGGTCTGGAAATCTCTCTAATTCTATATAATCCGTTTCAGTCATTAGTAATTTTTCTAAAAGCTCCAAAAGCTCCGTAAACGACGGTCGCTCCTTAGGGTCCTTGTCCCAACAATAATACATTATGTTGTATAACTCCCTTCTGCAATGCTCGGGTTTGTCCAAACGGTAGCCGTCCCGCACCTGCAACAAAAAAGTCAAAAATTAAATTACTAATTTCAAAAGCTTTCGAAAGCGTACAGTAAAAAGAATAATAATGCATTTGGATTTAGTAGCTCTAGAAAGGCGTTGTACGAAAATATTGCATGTAGCTAGTTTTTTTTATTTAATACCCCTAGAATTTTAAAAAGAATGTGCGTTTCGTTTATAAAAAACTTTAGCTGTTAAAGAATGGAATATTATTTCGGTTAACTATACACTTACGAGAGTCAGACAGTCGTTAAGAATTTAGGCTTGCTTAGCATTTACTCCAGCAGCCAGGTACATAAAAATCATATCCGTCAGTTCAATGTTTGTAAATTGTTTTTAAGGCGAGAATTTAATTGAGTTAAGAGCTAAGATTTGGTAGTTTGGTAGACATTTTTAAAATAAATTAGAGCAGTTGCTGATGTCAATATAAATAATGTAACTTTGAGAATAATAAAAATAAATATTTAACTCTTTCGCGTCGGGAGCCGCAAAAATGCGCAAATACTAGAACGCTATATATACGGGAGACGCATTTTTTCGATGGCTAAATAGTGTTGTATTGGCAGTTGTTTCACGAACGTGTGAGGGAATACATTCCTATTAAGTTTTATAAAAGAAAAATAAGTACATTAAAATAGAATGAGTAGTAAACATAAAAGACCGTTGACTGAAGCAGAAATTGATAGGCTTTTATTAGAATCTGATGACGATGAGCATGAAAAATATGATTTTGATCCAGAAAGTGACTCAGATGGTAGTGACTATTTACAAAATATTCACAGCGATAATATGGAAATCGATTTCTCTGAAAAAGAATCGAGTGATGATAAGATTAATAAGGAAAATATTCCAAATAAAAAATTAGCTGTTTCTTGTGGATCTAAAGATGCCAGTCGAAAAGATAATATTATAAATTTATAAAAAATCTGATGTGTCCAACACATGACTTTCCTATCTAGTTATTATAGGCTTTTTACGGTTATTTTGTACAACCTATTGCAGCATCTCTATAAATGTTTAGAGGATAAACTAAATATATACATTGTCCACATACATCTACCTCGAAACATTTTTCTATAGATATTCATTGAAAACGAAAATACTGAAATATTTAAATTTCCTACCATTTTTTCATTACGGTCCATTTTAGAAAAATCATGTATGAACAAAAATTATAGGGATCGATATCGCAAACAACTTTTAGTTCAACAATATTCATAAAAATCAGAATTTTGCACATTTTATCAAATTTCTCGAATACGGACCATTTCAGGAAGTTTTGACATAAAACAAAAATTATAGATAATATTAGAAGTAACTTTTATTTGAACAATTTTTTCTCCAAACATAAATAACAGATATATTCCATAAAATATGAAAACGGCCTCCCATAAAGTACCCCCCCAGATGTTCCGACTTTGTCCAAAATCTAATTATTTTACGTCAGGCCGAAATAAAACTTAAGTTTAAAATTTATTGTTTTTTTCTTTATCCATTTTTGAGTTTTCTTTAAATTTCGAAATTTACACATTTTCTCAAATATCTCGAATACGGTCTATTTTAGAAAAATTATGTATAGAATAAAAATTATAGAGAATTATATTACAAACAAATTTTGTTTAAAAAATTTTTATAAAAAAATATTTTTTACATTTTGTCAAATTTCTCGAATACGGACCATTTTAGGAAAATTTCGTATAAAAAAAATTTTAATAATAATATAAGAAGTACCTTTTATTTAAAGAATTTTCTTGCTTAAACATAAATAACAGATATATTGCATAAAATATAAAAATGACCAACCATAAAGTACCCCCAATATTTTGACTCTGCCCAAAATCTAATCAGCTCATTGGACGCTGGAACAAAGCTTGAGTTTAACATTTGGTGTTTTTCTGTGCATCGGTTCATGAGTTATGCGACACACAGACACACACACAGACACACAGACATCATCGCGAACAGTGGCGGCTTGTAGTAATTAAAAATGGGTGTTCACTTTTTCCAATAATTTCATTATTCGGATCAAAACTTTGTACAAGAGCCAATATCGCTGTTTTTTTTATTATTTGAGTTTGTATTAAGTGTAGTTATTATTATCAACATCATACTGTTTTCAAGCACTACAACTATTAATAAATGAATATTTTAGTTAGTGTGATATTTGTTTTGTTTTTAATACGTTGAAAACCATCTATAAACATTTTTAGTTAGTAAACTGACTTTTCTTCATAATTTGAGAATATTTCTAAATATATATCAGGTTAAGTAGAAAGCTGGACATTGATTTTTGTGTAAAAAATTTTATATGAAACTTTACCTACCATTTTTTAGTTTTTATTGTAAGTTTAATCATTTTCACAATTTGTCACAGATGTCAAATAAAAAATATATTTTTTAAATACCTTTTATTGGCAAATAAAATAAGAACTAAAATGTTTTAAATGTTTATTTTAAAAGATCAGTCCCATCACAATACACAATATTACACAGACACAAACTAGAATATATATAATGCCTGGCATTTTAAATGATACTCTTCGCAGTTTACTAGACCCCCTTAACCCCCATTTTTAAGCAGATTGTTTTCACAATCAATAGGCCTCATCTCCTTATAGACCTTGATTTTTTACTAAAACTTTCAAGTTGATGTCGCTTTTCATTGTTGATTTTTTTTTTAATTTCAACCCCCTTTAAATCACCCATAATTAATCAGATTTTTTTTTATAATGAAAGGACTTCTTCTCCTTTTAGAGATTTATGTTTGCTAAAAATTGTTTGTGAGTGGCGTGCCAATTAATGTGTTCTTTGACAGTTTGCAGTATCTGTTGGCGTGTTATTTTTTCTCTTTAGTTATATGCATTCGGCATTTCGTTTCACTCGTATTAGGCTCACTCATCATAATGCGCCACAGACACAGTATATTTAGGTATACTGTGACACAGAGACGCGATCAGCCAGAGGACAATGATGTACAATAAAATATAGATTAACACGTATGAAAATAAAAATATTAAAATTAAATTTATATTTTTGTTATTTATGTAATATTAAAATAATGTGTTTTTATGAAATTTAACTGGGTGTTCACTGCACAAATGAAGCAATCGAGAAACCGCCCCTGATCGCGAAAATAGTTAAAACCTCAAAACGTAAAAATCCGTCGAAAACTCGAGGTCGAAAAAAATCATGATTCCTATACTTTCCTTATATCTGTATAGAGATAGGAAAGTAATAAGCGTATAAATATTTTTTATAAATTTTGTTGTCATAAATGAGTGGACATATTTTAATTTTAAAAAAAATCCATAAAAAAAATCAAATCTACTGCTCTTTGGAAAAAACTGATGTAGTTTCAGTACCAAATAAACCTCAAAATAAACACCCATTCAATATGTTGAACTCAGGTTGCTTAGATAAAGTGGATAGTTTTAAAATACTAGACTGTTTCGAATATTTCTTTTCTGAAGATATTGTGGTAAAAATTACTAAACAAACAAATTTATTTCACATGCAACACGGACACGAACAGTCTTCTCATTCAAAAAAATGGAACGATGTCACAAAAGAGGAAATGTAATGTTTTATTGCAATTTCGCTTCTGATGGCACAAGTAAAGAAGCTAAAGTTAATAGATTACTGGTCGGCAGATTTATTATTATCCACACCAGTGTTTGGACAAGTTTTTAGTAGGGATCGGTATAAATTGATTTTACAAAATCTACATTTTGTGGATAACAACAGTGACGACAAAACTAAAGACGATAAGTTATATAAAATAAGACTGGTTCTGAATCATTTACAAAAGGCATACAATAATGTATTCTATCTATACGAAAATTTGTGCAATGACGAAAGTCTTATGTTTTTCAAAGGGAGGCTCTCATTTAAACAGTTTATCCCCAGTAAGAGACATAGATTTGGTGTTAAATTTTTTGTTGTTTGTGACTGCGAAACTGGTTACATATTGAACTTTATCATATATTGTGTTGTAGGATCGGATATCAAAGAAGTACAAGAAGATGTAGGTATTTCAGGAAATATTGTCGTCACACTTATGGAAGAATATCTAGATGCTGGGCATACACTGTATACTGATAATTGGTATACTAGCCCTAATTTATATAACCTCCTTTATTCAAGAAAGACAAATGCATGTGGTACAGTGAAACAAAATAGAAAAACCTTGCCAGCATTGATAAACAAATTAAAACGTAGTGAAATAGAAAGCTACAATTTAACCAATCTACTAGCACTTAAGTGGCAATATAAGCGTGAGGTACGTATGTTGTCTACCTTTCATACGTCAGAGAGTGCTCCTACAGGAAAAAAACTATCGCACAAATGAATACATATTAAAACCAAAAGTGATAATCGATTACAATAATAACATGGGAGCTGTAGATCGTACCGACATGTTACAAAGTTCCATTGCATCTGTACGAAAAAGTATTAAGTGGTAAAAACAGGTATTTTTTCACCTTTTTGATATGTCGCTACTAAATGCACATACCGTATATAAGATGAAGTCTGGCACCAACATATCAGTAGCAGATTTCCAACCTTCTTTGGTAAGAGAAAGCCTTTAAAAATTTCATGTTTACAAACCGCGAGCCTCAAGTATGAACGCAAATCCACCTTTGCGATTAACTGGAAGGCATTTTCTGAGTCATTTGGAAAAAATGTAAACAATAAACAAACAAGATAAAGATGCGTCGTTTGTTTAAAGAAAAAACAGAGAAAAGAAACGACTTATTTCTGCCAAATGTGTGGTGCGCATTATGTTTTATTCCCTGTTTTTAAATGTACCACACAAAAAAAGCATATTGGTTGTAAAAAATAAGTTTTTTTTTTTTATTTAAACAATTCTCTTATTTAAGTTTCTTATTGTCCAATAAAATGTTTTGTCTTGTTCATTTGATTATTTTTTATTACTTCCAATATCACATTCAAAAACCCGGGAAACGCAATAATGCGCACATTTGGATGCCCACTAACCGGGAGACACACGAAAGCGCAAGCACAAAAAGTCCCCGTTTGTGGGGCCAGTCACTCAAAAAAACTCCCGCCGCGAAAGGGTTAAACAATTGTTAATAAATTAATATAATTTTTTCAAATACAATTCTCAATTCAATGTAATAATGGAGAAAATTGCGAAATAAAATACGAGATAAAATTTTAAATATACGCTGCAAACCCTGCTTCACCAACATTTTAGTTCAGACCCTCGTCGATAGATGGAAAAACAAGCAAGTCGAATTGTTACCAACATTCAACACAAGCACTGTATTCGGAATAAAGTTTTGATTGTTTAAACTGAAAACAGAAGACGAAATAATGTGGATTTCAAATACACAGGGAATTAAATAGTGGCAAAATTGACAATTCGTTATTCTATTGGCTTTTACACGCTGTATTTGTAAAACTTAATCTACGTTCACAGGTCGTTTATACTAAATTGTTAAAAAATTATTTGTGTGATGGATGGACGATTAATTTGTGGGACAGTTGATTGCGTTTCGGAAAGAAAAGGAAGGTTATTCTTGTAATAATTTTTTTTTTGTTCATTACATAGGTAATATAGGTGACTTGCGTATTTAAGTACTTTTTAGATCAGTTATGCACTTTTTATAAGAGAGTAAAAGCATAATTGATGTCTCAAAAAAAAAGACATAAAATTCACAGCACCTTCTAGAATTAAAATTCGGCAAAAGGTAGGTAAGTAAGTATTTTGAAATGATTTCTTTTTAGATTTTCTCGTTTTATTTTACGGAGCCTTATTTTTGTTTAAAGGAAATAACTTTTTTAAAAAATTGTGAATTTATTATCGAGACATCGCAAATAGAAATCCTATAAGTCCTTTATATCTGAAATAATTTGAAAATTCGGAAACAAATCTCAATACGAATTATCAAGAGCATCCTGGGACCCCAAAGGTGAAAACAAATACTTGTAAATTTATAAAAAAAAACGCCGGGGGTCGAACTTAGACTTTCACGTTTGTCGGACGTGCATCGTTACTGTTAAGACTATCAACGACATTGACTGTCAAGATTCCTAAACATAAATTTAAAGTGCTAGTTCTAGCCAAACGACGTTCAGGTTCTCAAATCTACAAATACCTCCAATATAGCATCGGTATATATGAGAAATGCATTTCTCATTAGTCCAGTAACTGAAGGGACCAACCTGTCATTAAGTCGGTCCAGATTTCCGTTGTGGCCCAACTCTTAGGTCTCGGCGGTCGCTTCCAAGGTCGAAAACTTTTACCAACTCTGCTGCGTCGGAAAGGGCCCAAAATGTACCCTAAAACTGGTTTCCCGCCAATATCTTCCACAATATGCAAATTAGAGAACTTTTGTTTAGATAAAAAAGAAAGATTTTATCATTATCTACAAAAATGGTCCCTATCATTTGTGTCGGGAATTCGACAGGTTTCGAGATAACCGCAATCAAAAGTCCCCTCGTTCCGCCCCTGCTTTATCTCTATAGCAATGCAGATTAGCTTGTAAACGGGTAGACAAATTGTTTCAGAACTCGGTCAAAAATTGATATTTTACGATTATTTAAAGTTTATTACAATGGGAAAACCCATAGGTATCGATCCGTGTGCCTCGAATTCCGTTATTTCCTGTCAATAACATTGAAAAAGGGGTCAAAGTTGCGTTTTCCCACTATTTTGGACCACTTTATAGTAATTCATTCATATTTTTTTCTTTTAATAGTTTTTTATCCCATTTTTGTTTTAAATGGGATCTTGAGATGTCTCGAATGATATCAAAAAATTTTTTCCAATATCTTCCTGGCGTTTTAAAACAAAATTGATTTGTTTATTTGCATTTTTCGGAGTTCTAGAAATCTTTGAAACAAGCAGTAATTAAAAACTCATATTTCATTATATTGTTATTCAATGCACACCATTTTAAAGCTTAGAGTGTCTACTTTTCGAATGTATTTTTTTTTTTTATAAAGTTGCTCCATTTTCCAGAAATCGGGAAAATTGATCACACCGGGGAAAACCGGACTTTTTTTAAATACTTCTTGTTCCCCGCTGTTCATTTTTTGAACATTATTACCCAGACCGAAGTGAAGCTGATATTCTCACCTTTCCATTTCTATCAATTGATCCCCGTATATGAGCGTAGTTCTTAACTGTTTGTTAGAATTATCTCCCCTATTTTTACGCTCTTCGCCTGAGATCCATGATATTCCATCATAACCTAACCACGTGTACCTACACGCCACGCGCTCACCTTAATCGTCTGCTTTTGTTATTTTTGGAGTCGTTATTGTCGGTTGTTATATATTTCTTTCGTATATTTAAAGAAAATTCACGATTCTTGGTTCGAGTAGTACAATAATAAACAATGATTACTTTTCTTTTCTATATTTAACACAAATTAGAGATGGATCGAGACCCAGAAGGGGTTGAAGGGGAGGAGGATGAAATAGCTGTCGAGACAGCAACACAGGGGTTGGAAAAACAGGGGGAAGGGACGCGTGGAGGAGGGGAAGGAATAGAGCAAGAGCAAGACGATGAAGAGTATGATTCTGATGACATTGAATGGTTTAACGTATGATAAATGATAAGCATTGCTATGTATTTCGTATTTTCAACATGTTTTTCATAATAAAAGAAATTTTTCAGAAACTTTCTTATTTTTCTGAAATCCTGGACCTATATTGTTCCGATAGAAGTTGGCGAAAATTTTGCAGAAGACGCAGAAAATATAAAGGGTCTTCTTGGGTCAATATTCATCACACTCTAAAGCTAGTAACCCACTATTAGGCAAAGCGCCGGGATTTGAGACTGCTACATGAAAAAAATAATTTTTTTGCACTTTTCTATTAAATTTTGCAACGCAAATTATACAGAACATTCGGCAATATAGATGAGATACCCCAAGCGCTACTTTACAGAAAAAATCCCGTAGAATCCGCCAATAATTATCGAAAGATCGATTGGTGCCCGAATTTCCATTCATAGGCCCCAAAATTTAGTGAGCAGAGGGATACCGCTGGCGCCATCTACAATTGGTCTCCAAAGTCCAAAACATGAAATTCAATGTATTCCCAACTCCCTCGAGCGGAAATTCAGTGAGAAACTAACATTTCTATTCAGTGCAAAAATTCGGGCTTTTTCGAAGGCCGTTTTTGCAAAAAAATATTCGTCTTGCGATAAAAATAGTAGGGACCATTTTTGTAGATAATGATACGATCTTCATTTTTTATCTAAACAAAAATTGTCTAATTTGTATATTTTGGCAGATATTAGCGGGAAACCATTTTTTCGGACTTTAGAGGCCATTTTGAGCCCTTTCCAACCCAGCAGTGTTGGTAAAAGTTTTCGCCCTTGAAAGCAACCGTCAAGACCTAAGAATTGAGCCACAAAGGAAATCTGGACCGACTTAATGACAGCTTTGCATATTTTCAGGTCTTCAGTTACTGGACTACGTATGACTAGAACTAACACTTGAAATTTCCGTTTAGGAATCTCGGCAGTCAATGTCGATGATAGTCTGATAAAAATGCATGTCCGGAAAACGTGAAAGTCAGGGTTTGTTTTCACCTTTGGGGATGGTATTGATAATTCGTAGGGGAATTATTGAGTATTGTTTTCAAATTATAACTTTTTGTTATATAAAATATCTCGTATTTCATTTAAAAAAATAATAATGACATTACACTTTCATGAGATATGGCAAGAAAAATTTCATAACCACTAAGTAATTGATGCGTTCTTGCGTTTTTACCAAAATGTAAATACCTATAGAAGTTTTATGAATTTAATGCGCTTCCTTTATGACACACTGCTAGTTACTTTGGCAATTATATTGTATTTATCTATTCAGTGGAGCATATACGGAGAGGATAATGGAGGTACCCCCTAAGAATTTTGAAACCTAATTTTCTATAGCAAAGGCTGTGACAGTACGTATGTAAGTAACCCACTTTAAGTGAAAAAAAAAAAGATACGTGTAGGTTAAATCTATAGTGTTCATCTGCAGCCACTTTTCCATCAGGTAAAATACTTTCATTCCTTATAATAGTAATCCAAAAACATATGGGACACCTGGTATAGACATTCATATATTTTAGTATACTATTATTTAAATGTAGTTTTCTGTTTCATTTGCATTGTTCCTTTAACGGTTTGTTTCATCACATGCCGAAAAAGAAAAAATTATTTTTTGTTGAAGAAAATTGTATTCTCGGCTTCAAAGGGATAACGCCATATAGGTCAACAAAAAAACGGCGTTTGAACTATCCTGCAGTCGCCGCAAAGTGTGGCTTGAATTTAGTTAGTTATATTAGAATTTTGTTAAAAAAAGAAAAATAGACAAAATGATCTAGGTACATAAGTTGTATCAAGCAATAAGTCAACTATAAAGGAATACCACAAAATGCATAAAAAAGTAGGCCTCTGCTTAAAGTACTCGAAAAAAATTGGTGTACGAAACAGGTTAATAGCCGCAAGTCAACAAGCTAAAAAACATCAACAAATCGACCTCTTTAATTTGCCATAGATTTGCCATAGACGGAGGAATATTTTTTTTTACTTAAAACGTTATTTGTATATTATTCATCATTGAGTCAAAATACTTGATTTCAAATCTTTTTTCCGAATTGAATAATGATTTTTTGATTAAACAGTTTTTGTACAAAAAAGCTGACATAAAGAACTAAAGTAATATTTATAGCTACTTACTCAGTTTTGAAGGAAAATCTGACTAATATAATTAATAACTTTTTTATAAAATAATTTTTTTATTTAAAATATAAAATTAATAATAAACTTTTCCATCACAATTCAATTTAAATAATTTTAAATATTTTGTTTTTTCTTTTACTCTCACTTGCATACACTCTTTTAAAGCTTTTCGTTTTCTTTTGCTTTTTAATTAAATTAATTTTCACTTTATATTAAAAATTTTGAATAACAAAAAATTTTTTTTCTTTTTTTGCTGATTTTGTTTTCCTAAATATAAAAATAAATTTGCTTCATTTATCTACATGAAGATTAAGTAAAACCGTTAAATATTTTATTTCATTTTACCGCTTTCTTTTTTTTTTCTCAGCCTAAAATATACCTTAGTTGTTATTCTGTCTGCCATCTAGTAATTTTAAAATTTGTCCTTGAGAATCAAATTCAAAAAACATCAAAACTACATAAAAACCAACATTTTTATTATTAGTATCAAATTATTTCGATTTTAACAAGGTTGTAGGAGAATTTTGAAATAAACTATTTGAAGACTGTATTAAAAAAGAAATAAATCATCAATGTTTTATACATTAGTGTTGTGATGTCAACTATTTTGTGCACTTGTATCTTCAAATTTTGACCTCACGTAAGTCTTTTTAATAATTTTAATTATGGTTCTAAGACTTTAATATTATAATTATTTTAATGTCTTGATAATGGAAATAAACATTTCCGAAAGCTTGACGATGATTAAAAAGTTTTACAAAAAAATGTTGGCCTAAAAGTTTTTTTTTGACTGCATTCCCCAAGAAAAGATTTCCTTCCTATATATGTATATAGAAAAAAAGTTAGACGTATGTGGAAAAGGTATATATTTAGTTTATTCATTAAACATATACAGAAGTGCTGCAATAGGTTGTACAAAATAACCGGAAAAATCCTGTAATAACTAGATAGGAAAGTCAGGCGTTGGACACATCAGATTTTTCGGTTGGGTAAAATAAACCTTAGTGTTGATTATTTCGTTTATATTTCTATACATATCGGCAACTTAATGTCTTATGGCTTTGAGATTTTATTTTATCTATTTTTTTTTATACAGGGTGTTTCATAATATATGCGCAGGACTTTAGGACGTGATAGCTCGTCCAAAAATATGAAAAAACGTTTCTATAAACTTACCCTCTAAAATACACCATTTTCGAGATACAGGGTGTTGAAATTGAAAAAAAAAATTTCTACGCCACTGGAAAAAGTACGGTTTTGAGACGCCCATTTGATATATTATGAAACACCCGGTATATAACAAGCTTTAACTTTAATATTGATACATTAATTTGACTTTTTTCATTATAAAAAAAGTCATCTTTTAGCTTGTCTTTGTACAGGTATTGAACCTCCCACGCTCCACTACAATTTATCATGAAGACAAAAATTAAAAAGCTTAAAAATTAAATAAGTATCCAGGTATTAGTTTCTCTAAGGGTATAATATATTATGGTATGAAAAGAACTCGCAATTTTCCTCTTTTATTCTCAACTGAAAAACAAATTAATGGCAGACTGTTTCCGTGATGTAGTATACTAATACCACTTAGGGACCCTTTAAACGAGTAGGGCAACTGTAGAGGTTTCCTATTGAACGTCAGTATTCAAGATTGCGCCATGGAATTCAAAAGGCGGTGGAAATTGGAACGCATATTTGTGACGGGATTATGTGCAAACCATTGATTAAATATTGAAATGGGTTTCAAAGGCATGATAATTACACACAAATATGTATTGCAATGTTTTATGAGTTGCCATATATCGAAAGAATTTTTTGAAGTAAAAAAATTATCCAAAAAAAATGTTTAAAATACATTATTGTTACTTAACACTATAATGTATCATACTAAAAATTATTTAATTATTTGTCTTGGTGGTAAATTGCAATATTTAAATTTTTGGGTACCATATGTAAATGTAAAAACATAAAAATATAGATACAACTTTAAAACAATAAGTTATACGTAATTTGCTTCACATTAAAAACAGAGCTAGGGCATCTAGTAGCTGTCCATTAGTTTGTTACACGTTGCCATGTGTTTGGGATTTTTTTTTTTCTCGCATTTTAACGATGCAACAAAACAGCTACCCCAGCTATATTCTATTTTTATGTATGAGAGAGTAATAAAACAGCATTTCTAATGCAAAACTTAGTACGGTCATTTTAAATATTTTTACAGAATAATCTAAATATTTCCTAAAATTGTAATAAATGTACCTGAGCTCTTACAAGTTTTGGGTCTTTTATTGGTCCTTTATAAACATAAGCTGTACAGAACAATAGGAAAAGGTTTGGACAGGCCAAAAGCCCTGTGTAATAAATATTACATAGCCGTATCTTAAGATTATTTTCAATAAGTACCTATTTGCCAATTTTGTTTTATTTTAATTCCAAGAATTTCTTACAGTAATCAAATTATAAGTAGATAAATACCTTCCCAACAAATTTCACCTAAAATGCGAATATAGGTTTTCCATTTAGTAAGGAGGTCCAAGTTGTGTATTCTTGACAGTTTACTAAATGTCGTTTAGTTGCAACTTGCAAGGTGCAGTGTGAATTCTAGTGTGATCATGGAAAATTTGGAAGGGCCGCGTAAACGACAAAAAATCGGTCCTTTAACAGTTATAGAAAAAACATTAATATTTAATTGTTTTAAATCATTTACAGACAAACATTTATGTAAAAGTGTTGATGACACAGTGGAACTAGTTAGTAGTACGCTTGGTGTTGGGAAATCTACGATTTACAGAGTTGTTAAAGAAGAGAAATGTGGCGAGTTTCAAACAGCACGTAAAGCTCCAGGAAAACCAAAATTTCAATTAGAAAATCTTTTGAAAGAAAGACTTCGAAGAAAAGTGCATGCGTTCTTCTTTAGAAAAGAATTTCCGACAGTAGACAAAATTCTTGCCACGGTTCGAGATGATAAGGATTACCCTGAAATGAGTCGAAGCACACTATGGAAACTTTTAAAAGAAATAGGTTTTCTATGGAAAAAGCATTCCAGAAAGTCTATTTTAATAGGAAGAAGCGATATTGTAGTATGGAGAACAAATTACCTAAGGACTATAAAAGAAATGAGAAACCAAAGAAGAAATATATTTTATTTAGACGAAACATGGATCAACGAGGGACATAAACCAAATAAATGTTGGCAAGATGAAACTGTTACAAGTCGAAGACAGGCTTTTTTAAATAATTTATCTACTGGTTTAAATCCACCATCAGGAAAGGGGCGCAGACTAATAATAGTACACATCGGTAGTTCAAACGGTTTTGTTAAAGGTGGTTTATTGACTTTTGAATCTACTTGTACCGGTGACTACCATGAGGACATAAATGCTGATGTCTTTAAAGAGTGGTTCGAACAAATTATAGATCTTCTTCCTCAGAACTGTATAATAGTAATGAATAATGCAAGTTATCACTCGAGACTTATAGAAAAAATGCCCACAAGTGGTTAAAAAAAGATTTACAGAATTGGCTAAATTCAAAGAATATTAGGTTCCATTCCGGTTCTGTGAGAAAAGAACTGTATCATTTGTGTTCCCTTCATAAAGAGAAATTCAAAAAATATGAAATTGATGAAATTGCAAAAAATCATGGGAAGACGGTGGTTAGATCACCACCATATCATTGCGAAGTAAACCCGATTGAACTGATATGGGCACAGATAAAGGGAGAAGTTTCAAGAAAAAATAATTCTTTTAAAATGAGTGATGCTAAACAGTTGTTTTTGGAGGCTGTAAATAATGTGAAGCCTGAAAACTGGGAAAAGACAGTAAATCATACGATTAAAGAAGAAAAGAAAATGTGGAAGTTGGACAATATTACTGATGAAATGATTGAGCCACTCATTTCGATTCTGATTTGGATTAGGTAAGAAGTAGTTTTTATATTAAAATTAATATTTATGAACGTAACGTTGTTTAAAAGTCAAAGTTTAAACCCTTATACCTACATAACATGTTTTACACAATGTTCTTAACATACCTTGTGGAAAAATAAAACGCTTTAGAAAAAATTGCACTTTTTTACGTTTAGCTGTTTAGAAGTTTTAAGCAGGTTAATTAGGTGAAAATATAAGTGTATACTCGAGGAATAACTTCAAAAAATATTTTAACTGTCTACTAAAAGAAGTGCTACGCCTATGGATTACGAACGCTTTATTATTTTAATACTCTTTCATCACATACTTTGATTTTCTTTTACTATACGGAGAATGGTTGGACTGCGCAGCTTTCTGAGTGCTTTTTAAAAGGAGGTAGAAAACTCCACCATTTTGAACCCTTAGTACGTGTTGCCTACATCTTGGCGCAATATTTTTAATAGGTGCGTTTTAATCATCCGCTTCTGCTTAAGAATTGTCGGTTTTCTTATTTTAATCTGACAGGTTAAAACGACTAAACCGACAATTCCGGAAGCAGAAGCGGATGATTAAAACGCACCTGATATTTTGCTTGCTGCTGTCAGTGTCAGTGAATATTATTTTTGAAGTCACAGTTTATTGCTAAAGAATCAGTTAGCTCACTCGAACCAGTTGAAAGTTCCAAAATAACATCCACTCCAGGGATACAAATTCAGAATACGCAGAAGATTGCTGTTTTATTATAGGCGGTTGTCATATATTGTATTATCCGAGTTGCACAGTGTATAAACTGAAACATTGAGATCAAAAGTGCCGATGCAGAGTGAGCGATCTGATTCTTTAGCTGTAAACTGTGTCACAGGGTTCAAAATGGCCGCGCCCTATGTTGGGCGTGTCGGACCTCTCTCTTGCCTCGTATAGTAATCAAGTGTCTCTCATAAATAAAAATAGACTATAGCAAGGGACGACGTTTCACGTCATAATCACATTAAATTTTGGTCAGTCAAATACGTCGATGTGATTTTTTGACGCAAAAGTAACGTAATAATGATGTCATTTTTGGACCAATTTGACACGTAAACACAGTAGCTACGAACAAAATAAAACTATTTATGTCATTAATGCACTGCGAGTTATAGTTATTGATTATTAAAAGAATGGAACGTATTTCATACAATATCGTTTTAAGCGGTCATTGTAACACCAAAATAAGACGTACTATGACGTCATTTAGGGACCAGTTAAACTACTCACGTATACATCTCGATTCTAAACCTTCTTTGTTTTATATTCTATTTATTAATAAATAATCTTTAGTGTTTATATTAATTTATGATTCTCATTTTAAATCTAAGGATTTTTAGAAATTTTTCGTTTCATATAAAATTTTATGTTGTCGACACTGTTTGGAAATATCAGATGTCATGTCATTGTCTAAGGTTTGCGGCATTCACCCTAACTAACATTTTATCGTTTGATTTTGCATGTTTTTTGAAGGTAAGTAGTTAGAAACTTTAATGCGATTATTATTATTGATATTTAGTATGTTTATAGGAATTCAATACATCAACAAGCGGTGTATCATTAATCCATACAAAGTGGCTGATATCCCGAAAGCAGAAGGTTTTTGTAAACAACAAGAAACTTTTAAAAACAGATTATAAAAAGGTGATTCCTCAGGAGAAAATTGGACTCTTTTTCCTATTTATAGAACATATTTTACCGAAGGTGAGTGATTGTTTATATTGTAAAGGTACCTGTAGATAGCCTAATTTTGTTTTAATCATTAACATAGACAATAATATTAACATTAATTTAAGGATTTTCAAACAAAATACAGTATACAGTTAATTTAAACATTAATACATGATTTGATTAATCATTAAAAGTGAGTGGTAGCTGCTTTTAAAACTTTTCTGCTATCTCACAATAATTATTGATATAAAGAAGTAAAAATACATTAATTTAAGTATTAAGTTGGATTTTATTTATCTTCACTATGTTTATGTTAATGTTTATGATTATGTTATTCTGTATAAACATGATGTGAATGCTCAGAGAAGTAAATCAGGCTGGCTAAACACACCTTCAGGAAACTGAAACACCTAACTGGTTTATGTATTGTTACTAAAACCTTACCCTTTATGTACTTTGGTTTTAATTACATCGTTTAATGGAATTATTTTGCATTATATACTTTGATATTATATTTTTTAAACTTTTGTTGGTTACGACCTGTTAGTTATAGTATTTCATATTTTATTTATAAAAAGTAGTGCACCGAGAAAAAACTTTGCTAGTAGGTATTAAACATTTAATAATAAGTAATAAATTAAATAAACTAATTAATAGCAGCTATTAAACTTTTGATCTTGGATCAGTGTTGCTGTCACAAGCAACTAATAAAAACTTTGCTTAACTTTAGTAAATAATTTAATAACAAGTATTATACAGTTTAATACAAAAACTAAATATTTTAATAGTCATTATTAAACAGTGTAATGATAGTTATTGAACAGCCTTATATTCCCTATTAAACCACTTTAATTGTGGTTATTAAACAGGTTTATAGATGTCGATGAAACCCCGTCCACCCCAAATATGTATATTTTTGATAGTATACCCCATTCTTAAAGTAAATACGCTGCATAGATTAAATCTGTGTTACTCTAGAGCTACTTTTCAAATATTTTATTTGGTTTTTATGGAAAAATCACAAAAACTTTGTTTTTTTAAGGTCATTTTTTTTTTAGAAAATAAACTCAAATTTTCAAAAAGTGGCTTTAAAGAATTACATATAATAAAGCTTTATATAATAAACTTTAAAACCGGGGTACTACTAAATTGTGCATACAGATATATTTCACATTAGAGAAATTTGCAAAAACCTTAGAAAACACAAAACAAGTTTATCTAAGTAACTTATTTCAGCATCATGTTTTAAAAGTAGGAATATATAGGACAGGTGAAAAAAATTTAAAAAATGTAAATACTATTGAACAATTTATTGCGTTACTAGATAATTCTAAAAAAAAAAATAAAAAAAAAATTAAAAAAACATGTATGAGCCCAATCACATATAAACTGGACCTAAAGGATATCTAAAACATTAGTTGGTCAATTCATGTTTCTTACATTACTAACCACAAAATATGTAATTAAATTGTGTATTTTAATCCATTCTGCGTCTGGTAAAATGTTCACAAAACACACACCGCACTACGAACACATAACCAGCTCAGGTATCACAATCCAACCATGCAACACTTAAGACACCTTTTTATTAACACAAATCAAAAGAAAATGTATGTAGTTAGGTTACTGACTCGCATATCAGGGACAGCACTAATCATTTGTAGTGCGCATGTCGTATGCGTTTTATTTGTACATCCGTCTCCTTTTGACAGGGTAGGTGAGCTGTGTCCAGGCCGTTGGTGTTTATGCCGGTCGGCGTAGCCAGGTATAGAGCGAAATTTTCTGGTGGCGGCGAAGCCGCCAACCTACGAGCAGTCGTTGCTTCGTCTTCTTGTTGTCATGGCATTATTATTATTTGTTCATGTATGTGAAATTTGCTTCTTAGGTTTATAAAATACTGCTGCTAGTCATAGCGTAAATGAAAACAAACAAGACGCATTCACACAAACACCTCTCACCACAGCAATAACAAATGATTAGTGATACGCGAGTAGGTTACTGGCGTGTCGCGTGGTCATTGTGATCGTGGATCTTTCACCTCGCACGATTACTGGTTTCCTCGAGTCCTCGACGCGTCGAAGGGATAAAACCGTTAATATTTACTAAGGTTTATTAAACAATTACTAGAACGTATTAAAGAGTTTAATGAATATTATTAAATAAATTTAATAGAATTAACAATACTTATGGATATTAAAGTTTTTTATTAATACATTATTGGCTATTAAACTGACTAATTACAGCAGCTTCAGGCCAATGAATTTCTAGCAACCTTCGTTTAATTATTGGTATTAACCGAAAATAAGGTAATTTATTAGTGGTTATCAATTTTTTTCTATTAAACATGTTTAATAGACCTCGTTTTTTTCGGTGTGCATAAAATAATGTATCTATTTTAGATAACTACCAAAAAGCTAGCCAAAAAACAACAAAGGTTCTTATAACATCGGATATAACAAGTGATGATGAGGAAGAACCTCTTTCTCCTAAAAGAAAACCGAAGCAATTAAAAAGATTATTTTCAAGTGACGATGATGAATTCTTTATTAATGACGACCCTATTAGTAAGTACCTACTGCTTTGTCTAGCATAACTTATGTTTTATTATGAGTAAAAGTGATACTTTTGTATATTAATTTTATTCCAAACAGTTTGTTTCTTCAAATGTCAATAATTGTTTTTCACAATTATTAAAATTGTCACCTTTGCCATCAAAAGAGCTTTGGAGTAAAATAACTTTTCCTCCTACTAATATATATCTTGTAAAAATATTAGTCAGGTTAACCTTGTTTAAAATTGACAATTTTACATCACTTTAAAAATTAGCATCATTAGCATCATGAAGAAAAACTAAATTGTATGTATGTTAGCTAGGAGCATCTAGTACTCTTTAGCCAGGAGCATCTAGTACTCTACATAATTAAGTTCTTCATTGTATTCTCTTGACAGGTCTGATATCTTGTTTGCGTATAATAATAAGGTGTGAACCATCGAATATATCACTCTTGTGAGAGCTTAATCATACAAAACAATTTGGATTTCATTCAGAGGCGTGTGTATATTTCTGTCTTTGTCAGTCATTGCTAACTCTATTTTTTGACTTACATTTTATTTAAGACGAAAATTGAAGCTGCTGCAAGCCTGTATACTCGGAATGATTTGTTGAATATCTGGACACTGCTGTATAATCTTTTTTAATTTATACGTTCTAAGTACTTATTCTAAGAAGCATAGGCGCCGAATCCTCGGGTGCGCAAGCACCCAGAGCAGTTTTAAACTGGGTGCAGGGCACCCATAGCACAACGTGGACAAACAGTGCCAATAAGCGAAATGAAGAAGCTGTCGTGGCCCAAGTTGGTATAGGGACAGGATGCCTCGATGCGGCAACAGTTTTTCATTAGTTGTCAGAGTTGTGAGCTGTGACGTTGCACGTTGCGATAATCCTAATACTAATGCAACATATTAAAAAAATTTTCACAACTTTTTTTCTAGTTTAAAAAACGATTTTTCATTCGAAGTAATACAAGACGTCACTTTAAATTTATATCTCTTAATGTCAACAAATGTGTAACACGATAAGTTTAATAAAACGTATGTCTCGAATTAGCACGGTTGCAAATTGGCGCCACCTCATCGACAGTACATTTTTAAATCTTAACACAAGTTTCTTGAAATAATTAGGTCCAAAATAAGAGAGTGTTTTTTGCGTTTTAGCTGTTAAATACTATAAAAAATGGTGGAAAGTTCATAACTTTTAAACATTTGTTAAATATCACTTATTAAAATATTATGCATTAAAAGTAAAACAAACTATAAACTTTCCACCATTCTTTACCGTACTCTGAACCCATTTTTAAAACAATTTCTAAAAATATTATCGTTCGGAGCTGTATTTTTTTGTGATAATAAAGTCGCCGTCACTTGTCATTGACAACGCGTTAAACTTGGACTTAAGGGTTTATTGTTCTTGGTGTATGACGTCAAAAAAGAACGACCAATAACGGTTTAAAATTATCAAGAGCTCTGTACATATGTTATCGAGCAAATGCTTGAGGGGAGAAGGAAGAATATTTGGAAGTTGCTCCAGACCAAGCACCGTTAGAAAAGAACATTCTTTTAGAGTCAGAAACAGCTCTCTAGTAGTGCTTGCGAGAAACCAGGTCATTTACTAAAAAACGCTTCGACTAGTCACTTTTTTATTTTAGGGGGAAACATTTTTTTTCAGTTTCACCCCCTGAACGGAAACCCTCTAGCGGGGCCGAGACTCACCACTAAAATCTTAAATAGAAAGAGGGGTCGAATGATATCTTATTTTAATGGTATTTTTACCAACATTACAACCACCGAGTTTTACATCGCTACCATCTACGTAGCCCATAAAGTGGCTCACCAAAAGTACGAAACATAATTTTTACATTGTTATTAAAAAAAAAAAGGAATTTTTTGTAACAATTTTATTCCTGTGGCCTTCAATTATTGTTATCAGATGACATTCTTTGGTCGCCGTAAAGTTGTAAAGTTTGGTTTATTTCGTTGTAGAGTCGGCATAAAAGTGGCATATCAGTGATAATCGTTAACTCAATTCCTGAGAGGGTGCAAATAATTTCACTTTTTTTTTGTTTAACAATCAACATTAAAATCGACAAGTTTATCGAAAGTATATTTTGGAGTTAATCCAAAAATTTTGGGAAACGGGGTCAGTAGCCAACAAATAACGTGAAATGGAAAATGCTGTAGTAAATGAAGCTACAGAGGTGGCGATTTTAGGGCATGTTGTTCAAGAACCCACATTGAGTACAAGACAGTTGCCAATAACATCTGGTATTAAGAGAGTAGCATTCAGAAGATATTGAAAAAACACTAGTTTTATCACTACAAAATACATCTGGTACAAGAACTTAATGAAGACGATTTTGTGAAATTATTACTGAAAGGGCAATAAATGATCAGCAATTTCTTTTCAACGTGTGTTTTTCAGACGAATGCACTTTTTTCCTAAATGGTACGGTAAATCGTCATAACTGTCGTTATTGGTCCGATTCAAATCTAAGAATAATTCATGAAGGGCATACTCAACATCCGGAAAACTGAATGTTTGGACTGGCATTTTTGGTAACCGTATAATTGGCCCCTTTTTTATTATTATTATCCGAAATTATTAAAAAAACGCCATTTATCCAGAATTACTAAAGTTGATTGAGAATGACGATCAGTATATTGAAAAAAACCTAATATTCCAGCAAGACGGTGCACTAACCCGTTTTGCACTGATTGATTTTCAGTATTTGGATCAAACATTTCCAGATCAATAGATAGGAAAAAGAAGAAGTGACAAGGGTCACCGGATCAAAACCGTTAGATTTTTTATGGGGCCAGTTAAAAACTAGCCAACATCACTGGAAAATCTGCGAAAACGGATAATTGATGAATGTCATCAAATCACCCCACAGATCCTTTAAAATGTCTGAGAGTATTTTGAACAAAACATCTATTATTGGATGAAGGCCTAGGGTCAGCATTTGCAGCATTTATTCGAGTTACTGGTGAGCTTCTACAGAAAATAAAAATCGTTAAAAGATCATGGCGATTTAAAACTCGGGGGTTATAATCTTTCTAAAAATACTTTCAAAATAAGATATCAGTCAACCCCTCTTTCCATTTAAGATTTTAGGTGTAAGTACCACCCCCACTAGAGGGTTTCCGTTCAGGGAGTGAAACTGACAAAAAAATGTTTCCCCCTAAAATCAAAATTTGACGGGACCGAGCGTTTTTTCGTAAATGACCTGAGGTGCCCAAAATTGGCCCTGTTTTGTTTTGAAATGGCCACCCTGTATATATACAATACTCCATTATACGTGTATTAATAAATCATCAAAAATCTCTTTCTAAATTTATGATAGTTAATAATAATGTTTTATATTGTGTTTTTACTTATTTCATTGGTACTCTAGCACCGCAGCACCACTGAATACCAGTGGTGTGGCTGAACCGAGCATACAGGGTTACCAGATGCCAGGTATCCCGATTTAGGTGGGAGCTTTTTGACTACCAATTGTTAATAATTCGTCTGCCGCTTCAATCCTCAAAACTCCAGCAATTCAACATTTGACAATACCTTTTTTTTTTCAAGAAAATTTTTACAAAATCAACGCTTTAAAATTGCTTTTAAAGTGCTTTTAAAAAAACCGGTGGTGACCCTAAGTGGGGTGTGGAGGGGGTGGGAGTTCGCATTCCCGTATAAAGGCCGGGCACCCAAAGCAATTTTTGAGTTCTGGCGCCTATGCTAAGAAGTAATGTTTATTTAGTAATAAATAGTTTGGGTTAGTATACTTACTACGTTTCAATTCAGAAATTTTATGCAGTAACAAGAATGCAATACCTATCGTTTTTTTTTATAAAACATTTTTTTATAAAACGTTTTTTGTAAACATTTTCTTTATAAATTAAACATTTTTAAATTAGTAATTATGGTGTTTATTTTGACGTCTACACACGTTATCTGGGGACGTATTTATTACGTCGCTGTATGATGTCTTTGATCTGTGAGATATTGCCGTCATAATCACGTGACCTACACGTCTATAAATTTGGTGATTTCGACCTAAAATATAACGTATATTTCACGTAAAAATCACGTGTCTGTGATAGTTGGGACGTTTGAGTCACAATTCATATAGAAAATTCAAGATAATTGCTTTAAAAAGTTAATAATTATTTCTTCAGGATGATTTTTAGGTCAACTAAATGAGTAATCGAATATTTGGTTAAAATTAAGTAGATAAGGTAGAATGGTTTCTACGATATCGAACTAATATTACTTTAAAGGAAAGTAAATATAGCATCCAAATAGGTTTTCTGTAGAGGTTTAAAGTTACGAAAAATTTTTAACCAAATCTACTACTATGAAGACGATTTTTCTTGCCAAACAGGTAAATTATGTTAACTAATTTTACTTCAAAGGAAATTTGCTTTTGAGGTATTTTGTTTTAGTAGTTTTTCTATTTCTTGTTTGGTTAAAGTTACTTTTAAGCAGATTTGTGTCCGAGGTAGATTTCTTGGTATAATTTATTTAAATTTAAATATAAATTTGAACTATTTAGTAAATTTAGATTGAAGGTGTATTTTTCTAGTCAATTTTACGTAATAATTACCTCAATAAGTTTATATGACTTTTACCAAGTCGAGTTATAGCTAATAATATAGAAAATGTTTGCTGGGTCTGTAATTAGAATCAAATAAATACATTAAATACAAATTAATTAAATTAGGGTTATTATAGTTAAATATTTATCATAATAGAATAATTACATTATAAAATGGTTAACCTCTCCAAAATATACATATAATGGCTTTTAGTCAATATTATTAATGCTGTCGTTTTATATATTTACACATATCAAATGCATTTACTTAAATAATTAAAATGATCTGGATGTGAAATCTACTACTATTTATAAATTACCATAATGTTATTATAAAATCGAATGTCCATAGTCTGTATTCATTGTTTTACTATTTTTTGTTCATAAAAATGAATCAATTAATAAATTATGTAATTCACTTATTATTACAAATGACGTTTTTTTTTCTTAAAGCAAATATGAGTAGAAAATAAATTCTAATTTGAATAAAAATCTGTTTTAACATTTACTTAACATAATAATATAGTTAAAAGAATTTGTTTTTTCACAAATCCATTAAAAGTAGGTTTTTTGGCGTTTAATTTCAATGTCTCAATTTCATTTCATGAGGAGCGTGTTAAAAATCATCTGTCACCATAGATATACTGTCACTTTAAGTTGAAACTCTTAAGAATGTTAAAATTATAGATGATAAAAATTTTTAGTTTTTTAAATTTTAATAGGATTTATAGTACTATACGATACACACGTTACAAGTCTTTTTACCACTTGTACTATAATCAGGGGCGGTTTATCTATTGGTTCATTTGTGCAGTGAACATCCTGTTAAATTTCATATAAACACATTATTTTAAAATTACATAAATAACAAAAACATAAATTCAATTTAAATATTTCTAATATTTTCGTACATAGTAATTTATGTTTTTTGGTACGTCACTGCGCTCTGACTGATAGCGTCTAGGTCGGTGCACTATGTTAATTAAGCACGAGAAGTTTCTGCAAATACATGTAGTAAAAGAGAGAGATCAACAGATTCGTAATAAAAACATATTTTGTGCATCGTACATAAACAAGGCGTGACGTCACAAAGTAGGGCGGGGTATACGAATCTTTTCAATTATTGAGATAGAATAAAGAAGAGATTCTAAAAAAAGTGTTCGTACTTTTCCATTACACTTTTACGTCATATGTGAAACTGGAGCTAGTCAGTTTTGATCATTATAAATGCCGTTTTTAAAATGGAGTGATTTAAATGATATAAAAACATTTTTATTTCGTCAATCTTCAAATATAAAATCATTAACTTCAAGTTAATCTAAATAAGGTACATTTGCACTGCTACTGGTTACGAAATAAACCAAGCTTAAACTGACATTTTTCCATTAAAAATATCATTTTAAGCTTTGCTTATTTCTTGAATTGGTTGTTCCTGTGAGTTTGTTACCTGAGAATATGTTATTTCATTTCTGTCAGTAGGAGTAGCGTTTATGGGTTTACTCTGTCTCGTATTTATTTTAGGTTTAGTGGTGTTATCCTTCCTTATTTGACAGGTTTTAGCTATCTCACGTCCTCTATAGATAGCAGGATGTTCTATTAGGCAGTCTACACACTTCGGTTGTAGTTCTGAGCTTTCTCCGGAATCCTTCGTATGATATTTTCCTACGCACTTTACGAACTTCGGTTGTAATTCTGGGCTTTTTTCGTAATCCTACATACTTTACGCATCTTAATTCTCTTTTGAAAAAGTTGTACATGTGTGTCCAAATAGCCAATGTGCATTGCGAAACTAGATTTTTTCTTTCTGATGATTTAGATTTTAACTCTTAGATTAAGTATTGCTTTGATTTCGTAGAACCTCTTGACAATTTTAATATTTTCGGAATGTTATTCTTGGTTAATTTTATTTCCTTCTATATTATACTGATAACCTCTTTACATTTTAATACCTGACTTTGCAAGTCTTCAACAATATCTTTAGGTTTAGATGTAGATGGTAGACCTCTAACCATGAGTCTATTGTCTCTTTTCTGTTTAATTTCATAGTAATGCCAGTTTACGTTTTTAGCATTCAAGGTTGATATGACATTATGAAAATATTATATTCCGCCAGTGTATGGCGCAACTCTTCATACTTATTGATGTTGCTTGAAAGTTTCACTGTTTTTTCGACTGTTTCTTTCTCTTGTTGTAGATTTTTGTTACCTTCAGGTTGGCCAAGAGAGATTTTTGAAGAGGAGTTGGCTTTTCTATGTTTGTCTATTGCTTCTTTTTTCCGCTGTTATCCATTTTACTTGCTGTTATTTTGATCGCCGACTCCTCTTGCCAGTTCTTCTTCATCAGTCCCATAATGCGTTAGAGATTTGGATTTTTCTTTGTTGTAAGATATTAATTTGTTTTCGTATATTTTCCATGTTGTTTTGCATTGGTTGCAATGCACTTTGTAGTTGAAGTTTTTCAGCTTTTTCATATATCCAAGCATTGTACAACGCCTGTTTATTCTGACATGTAGCTTAATTTTTGTGAAATAATGTTTGATATTGTTGGGCCACTGGATTTTCTCCTACTTCCATTGTTTCCATATTATTTGTTTGATTTTCCTGAATTAGGTCCAGTTTTTTCTCCAGAAGCACTTCAGGTAGGTATTATTGTGTTTTTTATTTTTTCTGAACCACTATTTTTATTGGCACATTTTAATTTTTGTTCTCAAACATTACGTTTAGCAATTATTGTTGATTGTTTAAACAATAACGATTAAAAAATATTTACACTACATACGCGAACGAAACTGACCTAGTTACAGCGTAATATTATTAAACATACATCTTCACTTGTACGGACATTTAGTACAGGTTTGGATTTAGATTTTTTAATTTTGTATGTTTCTTATTTTTTATTTACTTAAACAGTTATTTTAAAAACGTATTAAATTAGGATCCACCGTGTATATAATGCTAAATTAACAACTGTAATATTTTCAAAACATTTGCCGTACTTTCTAGGTTGTTCTGAATATTTTAATCCACAGCCAGAGCTCTGCTTGTAATTTATTGAAAATATACTATTTACTTTTTTTAAAATACGGTGTAAATAAAACCTTAAATTATCTGTCATTTTCTGCTTGATTACTCTTTACAGTGAGGAAAGTTATCAGGCCATTGATTTCTAAATTTATAGACCAGAATTTTCCTGAAGTATAAAATAACTTATAGGAAATGTATGGATATTTTTGATCAATTCTCAGATATTAAAAAGCATTTTTTCCTTTGGTTATTTATTCAATATTCAATTTCAAAATCAATAAGCTCATTAGACAAATGTAAAATTCATTTTTATGCTAACAAATTCATTACATTTTCCTCCCTCATTTATCCGGAAGTTCTTATTCATTAATAAGTCAAGAATTGGATACTTTTATTGAAGCAGTATCAGAGCATTGTTTAATGATTAATCCTACAAATTCTAATATAATTCTTTTTGGCAGTAACTCAAGTTTGCTGCAGTACATCTTTCCCTTAATATTAAAATGTATAATAAATATTCAATATACATTTTAATATACTGATTCAGGGTGCATATATAGTTTATTAAAATTATTAATATAATATGATAATCGGAATTCTCTTCCTCATAATATTAAAACAACTCTCAGTGAAACATTAGTTTAATCGCATTTCAATTTTTTCGAGCGTTATAAAAATAAAATCTAAAAAGTTCACCATTGTTGCTTTAGGCTAATCTACGGCATAAAAAGGTGACAAAGAATATTATATTAACTTAGGGAAGTTGGGTGAATGAACATTAAATAAAGAAGGATCCATAATGCTTCTACCCTCTGTCACAAACTTATTTTGTATAAAACTCCAATATACAAGGTGGTCCAACGAAAACCTGACATGAGGTGTTGGGTTGATTTTAGTATGGAAGGAAAACTCTTTTTTTTCTTATTGCAACATCACTTCAACCAGTGTGATGAACAAACCGTACAATTTAAATAGGGCATGTGCCATTGATGATACATCATTGAAAAGGTTTTTTGATGGAGATTTCGGTATTAAGACTATTTATTATTGTTGAATTATATTCAACAAGTTGCATTCGTCGGTGTGCTCAGTATTGTATCAAATATACAGTAAGCTTTCATTCTCAATTCTTTTATTACTCCTAGAGACGTCTTGTAAGCAGCACTGCCTTGGCCGATAAGAACAGTCTCTCAACTAATAACTACGTCACAAGCGTAATTCGCATCTTGTCCACTTATCATTGGCTATCCATATGTGGTAACCATCTTCATTAATTAGCGACACAGGCGATATGGACCTCGTAAAGATTATAACCAAAATTGCTGCTGTAGATCCTTTTCAAGATCCAATAGCAGAAATAAACATTTTCGCAAATTTAACAAAGAAAATGAATCAAGTGACCCATTATGTTATCATAGTAAATATAAAAAGGATACACACAAATGCGCAACTCCATCTTGTTTAATGTACGAGACATACAAAAATTCAACTCCAAAAAACGAGTAAAACCAACATTAGGTAGCCTAGGTGAAAAAAATTCTAAAATCTAATTCCTCTTCGATAATGTAAATAATTTAGAATTCTTAGTAGATTCAGGAGCTGATATAAGTGCAGTTCCAAACAGAATATTTAAAGATTTATTGGATAAAGATGATAACCTTACTTCAGCTTCTGGCAATACAATACGTACGTATGGAAAAAAGTTCCTCAAAATAGATGTGGGATTACGAAGAATATTTTCTTTCCTTTTTACCATCGGAAATATAACCAATCCAATTTTAGGCGCAGATTTTTTAACACATTTTGGCCTAAACTTGGACTTCAAAAATTCTAAAATAATCGATAGTGAAACTTCATTAGATTCTATTGAAAATATTTTTAATTTTAAAACTAAAGATATTTCACCTAAATTATTTAATGTTGATACTAAATATACGAAATTATTTAAAAAATAACCTGGAATTTTTGCATCTCCAAATTTTCATTTATCTTCGAAACACAACGTTAAACATCATATCGTAACTAAAGGTAATTTGCCTTTCTGCAAACCTAGACGTTTAGCTCCTAAAAGGTATAAAATTGCTAAACAAGAATTCGAACAGATGATCGAAGTAGGCATTTGCCGACCCTCATCTTCTTAAGTAACGTCTGTTTTGGACATGGTTTCAAAAAAGGATTCAAATGATTGTAGACATTATGGAGACTATAGACACAGCAAAAAGAACAATTTACCTGATAGTTTAGGAGCCCACTGCAAAATGTTGGGTCGATCACTAGTATGGCTAAATTTTCATAAAAACGTCGGGTAAAATATTGTACAATAGTAATCCGTCGGCAGCCGCCCCAATATCGTTTGCGTTTTACGTTATAAACAATTTTAACAATTGAAAATATGTGCCACTCTCCACCCATCGCTTTTTTGCCAAATTTTCTACTTAATCGATAGATAGTAATTAAATATAATTTTATATACCCGGCTGCCGACCATCATCCATTGCATTAAGGGTGGCTGATGGGGCTGAAAAGTACTATATCGATGTTGCTTTTATACACTCATCGCTTTTATAGTCAAACTAAATACCGTTGGAAAAGTCGCAAAATTTCCAACACGAAAATACCCGGCTGCCGCGCGAAAGCGTTTGCGTAACTTAGGCTGCCGCGATATTGTGCGCGCGCAAGATTCGATCACGTATGAAATCCGCGCTTTAGACAAGGAGTTTGGGAGTGTGTGCACAGCTGACGTTTATTTGACATCTGTTATTGTCTCTGATTGGAACACGCGAGTTTACGATTAAAGCTAGAGCGTCTCGCTTTCATGTATTCTTTGAATATTTGTTATTCTGTTGTTTTTATAAATATATAGTTTATGTGTTGTTTTTTTTATTGTTTTTATTTAAAGTTATGCTTAAAACGTCCCTATATATCTAAAGCAGAGAAAGTAATTAATGTTCAAGAGAGGCAAATAAATAGAGATGTCTTAATTTTGTTCTGTTTTTTGCAATTTATAAAATTATACATCGTTAAAGTTAACAAAATGTGAAAAAATAAGTTTAAGAATATACACTAAATTCCTCAGAATAATCGCTTTCTGAGTAATTGATATCGGAATGGACACCGCTGTCACCCAGATAGCACAGGACGTCCCATGGACGTCCTGATTTGGTCCCTTGTTGGTCCGGTTGGTCCCGGACCTAAATTGGACGTCCAGTGGACTTCCGATTACCGTGAACACTGGAACGTCCTTTGACGGACGTCCTATTTTGGTCCCATTTCATCAAAGCGTTTAGTTCGAGTCCAGGACGTTAATGGGACGTCTATGGGACTTTCTATGTACTAACATCGTTGGTCTTTAAATCGATAACTTGAAATTCAACATTTTGTTTTTGCAAGAGTATGAGGACAGAAAACCTAACCTATCATTTATTTTCAAATGAACAACAACAGTTACAAATTTCGGAATTAAATAATTAACTTATATAAGTGAGTTAGATTAACGAAAAAAAAAAAGAAGGTAATATAGTGTTATTTGTTATTTTTTTTATGTTGGTGGTTAAGAGGTTATAAGTGAGTGTTTTTTGTTGAGGTGTATTGGCGGTAGCCGGTGGTGAAAAGAAAAGACCTTAATGGCGGAAAGTTGGAAAAAAATAAATTTTGACAAAATTATAAAACTTAGTTATATCGACACAAGCTATAAGTAGGACCCAAGGTTTCATCTTACCAGCCCTGTGTGTTAAATTTAATTCATTCCTGTTTTTTTTTTGTAAACTGAAAACGTTTTACTCTAGCTAGTTATTTCAGGATAAAAGTTGTTAAATAAAGCCCTTTTGATGTTAACATTTTTGTTATTATTACCCTTTATGGATTATGGTCAAATATCGTCCCTCGGTCGTCTGATTTACGTCCCTAGGATGTCCCTCAATGGTCCCTATGACGTCCTTTTGGGATGTCCCAGGGACGTCCCTAAGATGGAGGTCCTAGTACTAAAATAGGACGTCCCTGTAGGACGTCTTTTAAACGTCCATAAGACGTCCGTGTGCTATGTGGGCATAATTTCGTTCGCGTTGATAAATAATCATTTCTTTCGAAATGCAAATATTTTCTTACGGGCAATTCCACAACCACTTAATTTTTATTTGTTTCATTTTAATCTGCATTTAATGCAGTAGATAGATTTATAATCACATAAAAAGTAAATACGTACAGTTGTTTGCAAATTAATATTTTCAAGTTTAAGTTCATCTCGGTATTTTGGGTTCAAATTTGTTATTTTCTTTAAACATTTCGAATGATATTTGTTTCATACGTGATCAAATGTTGCGCGCGCACAAAATCGAGGCAGCCTAAGTTATGCAAACTCTTTCGCGCGGCAGCCGGGTATTTTCTTGTTGGAAATTTTGCGACTTTTCCAACGGTATTTTGTTTGACTATAAAAGCGATGAGTGTATAAAAGCAACATCGATATAGTACTTTTCGGCCCCATCAGCCACCCTTAACGCAAAGGATGATGGTCGGCAGCCGGGTATAGAAAATTATATTTAACTACTATCTATCGATTAAGTAGAAAATTTGGCAAAAAAGCGATGGGTGGAGGGTGACACATATTTTCAATTGTTAATAATTTTTTATAACCTAAAACGCAAACGATATTGGGACAGCTGCCGACGGATTACTATTGTACAATATATTACCCGAAGTTTCCATAAAAATTTAGCCATACTAGTGATCGACCCATCATTTTGCAGTGGGCTCCTAAACTATGACATATTTCCCATAAGTTTGATTTCTTATGTCAATGTTAAATGTCACGGCTGCAACTTTTTCTCAAAAATCGATCTGGTCAGAGCCTATCACCAGATCCCAATGGCAGAAGAAGATATCTTTAAAACGGCAATCACCACTTCTTTTGGATCTTTAGAATTCCTTAGGATGCCTTTCGGATTGCGAAATGCTGGCAACACATTTCAAAGATTTATTACCGAAGTCACTAGAGGCTTAGATTTCATTTTTGTATACTTAGATGACGCACGAGTAGTCAGTAAAAATGAAGCCGAACATTTAAATCATTTAGATATTTAATTACAAAGATAAGATTCTTTCGTTATCAACGTCAAACCCAACAAATGCATTTTTGGAGTTGAAAAGATTAATTATTTGGGTTTTTCTATTTCGGCGGAGGGATTATCACCTTCCGACCAAAAAATCAAATGTATTAAAGATTTTTCTAAACCTAGCACTCTTACGCAATTACAGCGTTTTATTGGTATGATATATTTTTACCACAAATTTGTTCCCAAAGTTGCTTAAATTTTAGCACTTTTACATGATTTTGTAACGTTCTGAGACAAAAGCAAAATTAAAATTATAGAAAACTGGCCAAATAAATATAAAAACAGTTTTAATGTAGCGAAAGAATCGCTTATTAAAGCATCTTTGCCAGCTCATCCTTTAGAAGAAGCTAGTCTGTCACAACAGATACTAGTAATTCCTGTGTAGGCGGCGTTCTTGAACAAGAGATCGACGGCGTTAGATAACCCATCGCTTTTTTTAAAAAATTATCAAAGTTTCAACTAAATTATAGCGTTTTTGATAAAGAATTATATGCAATTTATCTTTTAATCAAACATTTTAGGTATATGTTAGAATCAAAAGATTTTAAATTTTTCTGCGATCTTAAACCTATAGAGAAAGCAATATTTTCCAAAACAGATAAATCTCCTAGACAATTTAGATATGTAGAATATATTTTACAATTCACTAATAAAGTCCTAAATGTAGGCAGCAAAAATGTGATAGTCGTAGATTTTTTAAGTAGGTTAGAGTTAAACATTATCTCAGTTGAAAAAATAGGAACAGAAATTGATTTAAAAATGGTAAGGAACGAACAGATGTCAGATTTAAAACTAAAAAATTTATTTAAAAAACAAAATTCAAAGAATAACAATAAGAAATTGCATTTACAAAAATTTAAAGTTAATTTTCCACCAACAGAAATTTGGTGCGAAAACAATAATAATAGTTTTAAACCTTACATTCCCAAGCCACTACGTTATAGTAGTTTTACTAAAGTACCTAACTTGGCACATACAGGAGGTAAAAATACCTTAAAGATTATTAAAAATATATATGTTTGGTCTAGAATGAGTATAGATATATATTCCTGGTCAAAGTCTTGCATCAAATGCCATAAAGCTAAGATTTCAAGACACACAAAATCAGCCCCAGGCGATTTTTCAATTCCAGATTTCAACACATACACATAGATATTGTTGGACCGCTTAAACCTTCAGGAGGTTGTTCATACTTATTAACGCTTATAGATAGATACTAGGTGGGTAGAAGCGTACCCTTTAGCAACAATTACCGCAGAAGTAATTATAAAAAACTTTAATGAACAACTATATGGCTTGATTTGGTGTACCTCATAGCCTCACGCCCACTACCTACCATCCTGAATCTAACGGAATGATAGAACGTTTTCATGGGACAATAAATGCATCGCTTAAAGGTAAACTTCATAACAGCAATTGAAAAGATGAATTACCACTAATTCCTCCGCCGAATTAGTTTACGGACAAACGTTAAGATTACCAGGATAATTTTTTATACATGATACCGAAAATTTCGACACTGATTCATTTTTAATTAAACTACAACAAAATTTTGATAATATTAAACGTACTAATGAAAAATGATTTCTTTTTTTTTGTTGAGTCCAGGTCATAAAGTATTCATTAACACCCCTGTTTGAAGGGCCGTATAGAGTTATTAGTAGTTATTATTAGTTATTAGTAGTAGTCAGCCTTTTTATTATCATAACAAGAGGTTCATGATGTTATTTTGAAACCAGTTAAAAAGGTTTCTTTTGTTTTAAACCTAATATGCTATAGTTAGTCATATGAATTATATGGGTTTACTTTTTCTTGAGGAGGAAGGTTATGTGGCGACATTGTGATCACCACATAAACTTACCTTTAGTTTGACTTTTATGTCATTTTTATTTGAGACTGTTAGGTCAACATTTTTGAGGTTTGTCAATTGGCAATAGAAGGAACTGACGTCATGTTTTAATGCATTTATAGTCATAACCTTTGTGAATCCTATTTTACCGCTGACCCTTGATTACGGTTGGGAAGGCAACAAAAAAAACAAAAAACAAGATAGAAGAATCAACAACTAGGAGACAACGATGAACGCCAGATAGACAACTTTTATTTTTATAATATTATATTTTTCGACAACTAAATAAATTTTAATTATTTAAACTGTAACGGTTGTAACCGTTTTCGTTATTTTGACACCAACATCTCTACACAAATGTCATTTGTCGTTTATGCCTTATGTCAAAAGGGTAATTCATTTCGATCTATATCTGTCATCGAGCAAGTTGATTTATTGAATTTTAATTACCTTTTATCTTGGACATCCGATGTACTAATTGTCTTTAATATTTTTAATGACCGTCTGATTTTAAAAAGGTAAGTTTCCTACCGATATTTTGTTGAGAATATATATTTTGTACAAGGGTTTCTTTATTACAAGGTCAAATTTGAAACATAACCTCAACACATTGAATGACACAAAATCACATGTTTTATATAATTTTATAAATTATTTTGTTAGGAAAGAGACAATATGCTTTACTATTTTTAAATATGTTAAATAAGATTTTTCCTTTTCATATTAATTTTAGTCTTGTAACGGTTGGAACCGTTTCGTTATTTGACCCAGACCTGTTCTCGTTATTTTAAAACCAACATCTCTACACAAACGTCAATTGTCGTTTATGTCTTGTGTCAAAACTTGGATTGTCATTTCATTTTTATCCGTCGACAAACCAGTTGAATTATCGAATTTTAATTTGAACTTTATCAAGGACATCCGATGTACTAGTTGTCTTAAATATTTTTAATGGCCATCTGATTTTAAAAAGGTAAGTTTCCTACCGATATTTTGTTAAATATATATATTTAGTACAAGAATGTCTAATTAAAATGTCAAATTTGAAACATAACCTCAACATGAAAACACATTGAAAATCACAAGATATCACATGTTTTATATAATTTCATATATTATTTTGTTTGAAATAGATAATATGCTTTACTATATTTAAATATGTTAAATAACACTTTTTCTTTACCTATTAAATTTGGTCTCTGTCAAGCTATTCATTTAATAATTTAAATTATGCATTTGATAGTAAAAAGCATCTTATTTGTTCCTATATAAATTTTCCTTAATTCCCTTCTTTATATTTTTACCTTTTTCCTTGTAGCCTTGCTATATATAGATGGTCTTACGTCTTAAAGAAATCTTGAAGAATTGATTTAGATGGTTCGATAGAAAATATATCAAGGATTCAATAGTACATGAATTTTAGAAGAACGTACTAGCTGCTTGTTAAGAATTTTGGAAGAACGTAGAATACATCAAGAAGTTTAGTTAACAAGATTTAACACTACCTTGTAAAGAAGACCTCTACAGTTACCTGTTACCTGTTTCCTGTATACCTCCAGATAAGTCAATAAATCATTTAAATTTGAATAATTAAGTCTCTGTGAATTAGAATTTGTCGCTACCTTATTTAATTATAATATCATAAAGATCAGTGGTTTTCTATATTTTCATCACTGATCGATTGTCAAGTTTAGAAAGTTTTAAATATAGTGGCGTCCAATATTCTCTTTCAAAGTCATATGAGTTGTTTAATAACCTGACCCACTTCCCAAAATCGTAGAGCTTAACACTATAAACATTTATAAAATAATAACATCACATTACAGAATGGCGCCACAACTGGTTAAACAGCTTATTACTTTGAAATAGATTCCTTATAACTTATCGTTCTAATTCACATAGGTATTTCACAGAGATTAACTATACTAACTGCATGCCTTCTATATTTCTACTAATGCTTTTTTACCTATCATTTTAACCTTTTCTATAAATCTGTGTATCGTATTGTCAAGTTTTATATAGTATCTATATTTTCTACTAGTTTTGGTGTTTATTCATACACATTTTTACATATTTACATATATTTATCTACACTTATTTATTATTTTGCTAGTGATATATCTATATATTTATTATACACTGATAAAAGTGTATAGTTTTTGGATTTTTACCTAAAGTTGATTTTTGTGTCTATCGAGTAAAAACATTTTTCGGTTAGTGATAAAACTTTGTACCTTTAATTAATTAATTATATTGCTTTCTACATTTATCTGAAGATGATGATAATGAAGTCATACATTATACTAATATATTCTGCAATTGTCTTGATGTCTATACCGTTCCTTTCAATAAGTTAAAATATTGCTAAATTTTTAATATATACTGTCAGGCCAGAATATATCAAGCTTTTTATTCTGCTATTACCTACTCGACCAAGTGATACAGTCTGTAGTCAATTGTTTCCTTTAGACCAATGGAATATATATTGTCAGACCGGAATATTATATCTAGCATTTTATTCTGCTATTACCTACACGATCAAGTAGTACAGTATGTAGTCAATTGTTTCCTTTACACCAACGGAATATTTATGAGTCAGACCAGACATTACCTTCTAACTTTTAACTGTCTGCTACTGCTAATTTTTTTTTAAAGCAATACCTGTCACAGCTACCTTAAATTTTGGTAATATATATTATATTTTTTCTTTTTTCTCTCTTGATTGGCAGTAAATTTATATATTGTTATTAAATTTGAGTAATATTTTAATTTGTTTACCTTTTCCTTAAATTCAACCTTAAAATACCTTAGTTGACTTTAAACTATATTATCTAGCATTTCATGTTTTTTCTTTACCTTACTATTGCATAACTATTTGATTCCGAACCAACTTTAAATTATATTTTAATACAAGTAGTAAAAGTTTGTATATCTTTATTCTTTTTTCAATTATAATTTGAGAATTTATGCTTTTAGCAATATCGTTTAATACCTCTGTTTTCACTTTATATTGAAAATAATTTAGTTCAGTATTGCAAAATTTCATATTTGGGTTAACTGTAGATTAACAGAGAACTTGCATTACTATAATTTTTTTTACCTAACTTTACTACTTTGTATATACCTTTGCTGATTTACAGCATTACGAAGATGATTCGTATCCCCTGCCTGCTGTACTCACTGATGTGTGTACATTATGTATCTTGATTTTCATAATTTATCTTGTATAATATTATTATATATCTTTATTCACAGTTGAGTGAATGTTTTATTTATCCTTTAATAATATTATTTTTTTTACCTTTAGTACATAATGTACTATGTTTTTGAATATCAAGATAGTTACCTTTGATTTGAAATGGTTCACCTTTAATTAGTTATCATATATGCAAATATGGTTCAATGATCATTCTATCTAGTTACCTTACATTACCTTTCTTACCTTTGTCTACCTTGATTTACCTTTATCTCATCTTTCCCTGATTGTGACATTAATATGGTACAAAAGTGCAGATTTGAATTTAAAATCAATTTTTTCATTTTAATCAAAATTTTCTTAAACAAGCACTTAAAAGCTAAAGTAGTAAATCTTCTTAGTTTAAGTTGTAAATCTTTAGTCTTTAAGGGCTACACTCAAAATTTCAGTTGTCTTCATAATTTTTTTATTTTAATAATAGGTCTTAGTTTGTAAGTTCATCAACCCCTTCCTATTTTGGGAGCATCACTAAATAATCAAAGATGTGTCTCAAGTCTCTTTTCTCTATGTGTTTCATCAATTTATTATATTTTTAATAAGCACTCAAAAACTAAAGTAGTAAATCTTCCTGGTTTAAGTTGTAAATCTTTAGTCTTTAAGGGCTACAATAAAAATTTCAATTGTTTTCTAAAAAATTTTTTTAAGCATTAAGTTTTAGTTGTAAGTTTATCAACCTCTTCCTATTTTGGAAGCTTTACTAAATAACTAAATATGTGTCTAAAGTCCCTTATTTTATGTACCTTAAAAATTTTCAGTTTGTTTTTCTCTTTTTTGTTATACATGAATACTTAGTAATCTGAGTATTTACTATTCTCTGCCTTGCCTTTATCTTATATATGTATGGTTTATACCAGTACAATTTTTTCAGTTTAATGATTTAACTTTAATTTGAACTTTATCTTACCGATACATGATTGTAATTTTTATGTGGTTTAAGCTTGTATAAGAACAAACATGCGTATATTATATAACGCTTATTTACTAATGTTCTTATATCTATATACTAATCTAATAGGAAGTATATATTTTCTTATTTCTTTTTTATTAACATTTTTTTTACAGCGATATCTTGTGTTATTCATTGTATGATGGTGTAGATTCATTTCTTTTTTGCAATTTTTAATTTTCTTCTACGGTAATTGGTTTAGCAGTGGTATTGGGAGTGGAATGATTTTTGAAGGACCTTTTCCTGCAGTGACCTTTGATTACTGTGGATATCGGCGGGCAACACTCTTGAAAAGTAATCCATTGATCGTTTCACCTCTTGTCATCATTCTAGCTAGTTGCAATAAAAGGAGAGAATATGAAGTAGTAAAGAAAAATAATAAAAAAAAAAATCAAATTAAAATTTATTTTTTTTTTTTACCCGGAGGTAGTGGGGTGTAACGGTTGGAACAGTTTTCGTTATTTGACCCAGACCCGTTCTCGTTATTTTAAAACTAAAATCTCTACACAAACGTCAACTGTCGTTTATGTCTTGTGTCAAAACTTGGATTGTCATTTCATTTTTATCCATCGACAAACCAGTTGAATTTTAATTTGAACTTTATCTAAGACATCCGATGTACTAGTTGTCTTAAATATTTTTAATGGCCATCTGATTCTAAAAAGGTAAGTTTCCTACCGATATTTTGTTGAATATATATATTTAGTACAAGAATGTCTAATTAAAATGTCAAATTTGAAACATAACCTCAACATGAAAACACATTGAAAATCACAAGATATCACATGTTTTATATAATTTCATATATTATTTTGTTTGAAATAGATAATATGCTTTACTATATTTAAATATGTAGTAAAAAGCATCTTATTTGTTCCTATATAAATTTTCCTTAATTCCCTTCTTTATATTTTTACCTTTTTCCTTGTAGCCTTGCTATATATAGATGGTCTTATGTCTTAAAGAAATTTTGAAGAATTGAGTTAGATGGTTCGATAGAAAATATATCAAGAATTCAATAGTACATGAATTTTAGAAGAACGTACTAGCTGCTTGTTAAGAATTTAGGAAGAACGTAGAATACATCAAGAAGTTTAGTTAACAAGATTTAACACTACCTTGTAAAGAAGCCCTCTACAGTTACCTATTACCTGTTTCGTGTATACCTCCAGATAAGTCAATAAATCATTTAAATTTGAATAATTAAGTCTTTGTGAATTAGAATTTTTCGCTACCTTATTTAATTATAATATCATAAAGTTCAGTGGTTTTCTATATTTTCATCACTGATCGATTGTCAAGTTTAGAAAGTTTTAAATATAGTGGCGTCCAATATTCTCTTTCAAAGTCATATGAGTTGTTTAATAACCTGACCCACTTCCCAAAATCGTAGAGCTTAAACACTATAAACATAGATAAAATAACAAGATCATATTACAAAACATTTTTATTTAGTAGCAATAAGACCAGCTTTACACTATCAACGATAGCACCTTTCCCATTAAAATTGTGGGGGTTGTTCACTTCACTGCTCGAGGGTTTAAGTGATGATGCTGCAATAAGAAAAATAGGTGTCCCCCTTCAATATAAAATGGACCAGTCAGATCGTTTTTTAACGTCCATAACCCACATGTCAAGTTTTCGTTGGGCCACCTTGTTTCTATATAGAGATATAACTTTTAGAACAGATGTGTATAGGATTTGAATTTACGATTTAAAGATTTATTGACTCCACTTAAAAACAGAATTGTTTAGATCATCATTTAAATACCAAATATTAAAATTATTTAACGCTCTTCCTGGAAATTTAAAATTTAAAAAAAATCTGTGTATCTTCACATTTAAATTTATGATGAAAACCCTCGTGAAAATCTTTTTATTTAATAAAAAATGTGATTAATCTCTATTATGTTTAATCCTAATAAAATTTCTTTTTATTTTTACCACTGATGCTCATCACATTATAGGTTTTCTTCTTGTCTTTTGCAATTAATCTTTGACACTTTTGTTGGATTAAGTAGAAGAACATTTTATCTCACTGAGCTCCTTACTTTGATTAATGAACGTCGCCGTTTATTTTTATTTATTTAATTGCATTACTGTATCATACAAAACAAAAAAAACAAAAAACACGTTAATTTATATTTATGGGGGGACACATTTTACAAGTATCTGTAACCGTGCAGTTTCATCCCCTAAGCGGTGGTGAATATCACTTCTAAAATTTTAAATAGAAAGGGGTATCATGTGATAGCTCTTCTTAAAGGTCTCTTTTTTTCCAATCTTTGACACATTATTTTTTTAAATAGGATCAATTTTTCACCAAGTTATGCCATTTTAACCTTTTAAATTAAAATAATTTGTATTTACATTATTAATATTTTATTTGCGTAAGAATTACATTGTACTTAAATACGATGTTCAAAATGTCCGCCATTGTTGGCAAGGCAATGGTAAAGTCGCAGCTTGAATTCATCCCGCACTTTTTAAAGCGTCTCTGGTGTAATCCGCTCACACTCCTCCACTATTCTACGTCTAAGTTCAGGAATATCGCGAGGTTGAGTTTTATACAGCACAGTTTTTAGATGTCCCCATAAAAAAAAGTCAAGGGGCGTTAGGTCGGGTGATCTCGCTGGCCATTCTATAGCGCCCCTTCTTCCGATCCATTTATCTGAAAATGTCTCATTAAGCCAATTTCGTACAGGCAAGGCATAATGTGGAGGTGCTCCGTCCTGTTGAAAAAATAGGTTTTCTTCGTCTAGTAACAAATTTCCATCTTGATCTATTTGGTTTTCTAAGGATTCGGTTATAAGAGGATTTATCAGATATTCTAATAAGTTCAAATACAATTCCCCAGTTAAATTTTCCTCCATGAAAATAGGACCAGTAATTTTATTACCAAGAATTCCGGCCCATACGTTGATTTTCTGAGAATATTGGCTGTGCTCTTCCCGAAAAACATGTGAATTTGTATTGTCCCAGTACCTACAATTATGTTTATTGACAAATCCATTTAAAAAGAAACCTGCCTCGTCAGTAAAACAAATATTTTTAATAAAATTATGGTCTTCATTTGCCCTTTGAGTCATTAATTCGCAAAATTCTAATCTTCTGTCATAATCATCCTCAGCAAGCTGTTGTAAAAGCTGTATTTTGTAAGGAAATAATTTATTTAGCCGTAACGTTTTATGCACAAAGCCAACGGAAATATTTGTTATTCTGGAGACTTTTGGTATTGATGTTTGAGGTTCCATGGCAAAATGACCTAAAATCTCAACTTGTGCAGCTTCAGTTAAAACTCTACGATTCCTTACAGTTTTATTGCATACACTTCCAGTTTCTTGAAATTTATGAACTAAATCCAACACATACTGATACCCAACATTTTTATCGGGATGTCTCTGATTAAAAACACGAGCAGTTCTGCGTGCACAGCGTTGTTCTTCACCATCAATAAAGATTATTTCAATTATTTCTTGTAAAGAATAAACCATTGTCAAAATTAAATTGTCAGTACACAACGAAACCAATAATCTACTAATAATAAATTGTTTTAATTTACGGTCAAAAATATCTTACGCAAAAAACATTTTAGGCTTTTTGCTAACTTGTTTATCTCGGTATTTATACTCATGCATTTTAATTCAATATTTTTACTTGGTGAAAAATTAATCTGATTTAAAAAAATAATGTGTCAAAAGATTGGAAAAAAAGAGACCTTTAAGAAGAGCTATCACATGATACCCCTTTCTGTTTAAAATTTTAGAAGTGATATTCACCACCGCTTAGGGGATGAAACTGCACGGTTATTTTAAAAGTTATTTTGGGTGGCTAGTTTTGAAATGAAATCCCTGTATATTGTATTTTGAAAATAATAGAGAGGATTATAAAATAACTTTTTTCTACACCCATATGGACATTAGCTTTTCTACGTACAAACTACAAAACGAAAAGTATGCTATTGCGTTCAAGTAAACGAATATTTTTCATATCCATTCTAGGTAGTGAGAACACTGCAAAAAAAATGAAATCCACCAATCACAGTTTATATTTTGGCCACCAAACTACTATTATTTTTAATATTTTAAATAAGTGACAATTCTGTTAAACTAATTGTCAGTATATTTTAATTATAATTATAAATAATTTGTTTATTTTAATAAAACTATATGCGAAAGGCCTGAGTTCAAATCTAGGATGGGGACAAATTAAAATAAATCTTTTTTTTTGTTTATGTTATTTAATAAATTAGTAAAACTCCGAAATTATTAAACAACTTAAAATATTTTTTAATATTTGTAGATTTTCGTTAATGAGTCGTAGAAAAAATATACTGTACAAGTCGAGCGGATTGTCCATCGCACTCAAATAACTGGCACACTTTAAAAATATTTTCCTAACTTATTTCTGTCATTATTTAAACGAATGCCTTTAGAAATAAATCATTTTTACAGAGGTGTTAAAATGCACCTTTACCTTTTAAATGGAAATAAAATGGCATTTTATGATATACCTGGATAAGTTTTTAGGTGCATAACATTTTTAATGTAAAGCTATTACCTTCATTTAATATTTTAGGGCAGAATTTAGATTACAGCACAGGTGAACTCATCCCGTTCCAATTAAAATTAAACAATGAATTTTTAATTTTTAGATGTAATTAAACTGCAGTCGTAATTCAGTTTTTTGAGTTTATTATAGTAATAAAACAAAAATACGACGAACCCTAATAAAATAGTACAGGGTCTTCAACAATACCCGTACCCACGTGATCTGATAACATCATAAAACGAATTAATAGTCTGATTTTAGGGTGCGTTAAGTGAGCGGTCGAAAACGTCTAGCGAAAAAGAAAACCGACCAACATGACTAGTCATGACTAATCCACTGATCGGTCAGAAAGGCAGATAAATTTTGTCTTTAGTTGTCAAAACTGTCTAGGAAATGGTCAATGCTGTAATGTCAGCTGTTGCAGTACTTGCACACAAAAAAATATATTCCGCTATTTAATAACAGTGGGTTTAAAAACTTAACATAACGTCAAAGTCAACGATAGCTTATTTTATATATTGTAATTTTTATTAAAAATATAGTTGGTGGCTGGTCTTGTACTTCCTTAGTGTGATAATTATAAATTTGGAAAGTTAGAACTAGACAGTTTTGACTAAATTGTTCAGCGACCAGATAGACAAGTCTGACTCATGGAAGTTATTATTCAACCTCATTGGTCTGACCATACTAGTCAGGTTGACCGTTACTGTTACGTTAACTGAGTTGTCAGTTATATTATAAAGTGTTCTCAGACGATCTTATAAAAGTTTGATATTTTTTGATTTTATATAGCTAGATTAAAGTCAAAGACCAGATTTTAAATTCGATAATCCATCTCTTTTCAGATAATTTTCTTATTCATACCTTTTTCCTGCGCTCTGTTCTTGATCAATTTTTTTCTTTGTAATAGTGGCAATAAGTTAACTAGTACGCACCATATTTATAAATAAAGGGTGTTCCAACAAGAGTTTTCGGATGTTGATAATAAATAAAAGAAAACGTTTACAACATAAATAACAATTTTTTATTGCAATATGAAGCATAAATCTTTACAATTATACGTGGGATATATTATCTGGCAAATGGCCACTACGACTTCTCTGGCAGGAAACAATTCTTTTGTTGAAGTTTTCCATAACATCTGAGCACATTTGTGGTGTTATCTCACGAATTATGCGTCTAATTTCCTCTTTCAACTGTTGAACTGTTTGGGAATTGTTTTCGTAAGCTTTGCTTTTTACATAACCCCACAAAAAATAATCCAGCGGCGTCAAGTCGTATGATCTAGGTGGCCAACTTAAATCCCCGTTTCTTAAGAGAATCCTCCCATCGAATCTTGTACGCAATAAATCCATCGTTTCTCTTGCTGTATGACATGTCGCATCATCCTATTGAAACCACATATTGTTAAAGTACATGTCCCTTATCTCATGCCATAAAAAGTCGTTAATCATCGCTCGATATCGCTTCGTAACAGCTTGTTCGTTTTCATTTTCAAAAAAGAAAAGTCCAATGATCCAGCCCAAAAATCACACCAAACCATATGACACGTTAAGCATGCATTGGCTTTTCATGGATTTGTCTAGGATTTTTATTGCCCCAGATGCGACAGTTTTGCTTATTGACGTAACCGCTCAAATGAAAATGGGCATCGTCGCTTAAGTTGATTTTGTTGTAAAAATAATCATCATCTGCCTTTCTCTGTAGTGTAATGATATTTATTATTTTACATATTTTATAGTTGAATAGTTATAAGTATATTTCATAATTTTCTGTATTAGTGCATCGACAATTAAATAATTCAACTCTAGTGTTATTAACTTTAAGGACTGTCTACTCAGCAATAACCCGGTTGTTACATGATGTACGTTGTGTGCTGATATATCAAAAAGGATAGGTAGAAGGTAAAAACCAGAATGTATTGATGTATTGAGTTGGCATGCATAAAGTATGCGAATAAATTGGGATTTTATATAAAATGAGTTTTAATTAATTTTCTTCGATAAACAAGGAGTTAGTTTATCACTTGGCGACCCTGCCAGTCCAGAAAAATTACAGTAGATGTTTTCAAATGGACCAGAATTTAAATTTGTAAAAGTATGGCTGGAAATACAAACTCAAAAGAAGTACGCGAAGAAATTGTAATAGCCCAATCTGGAAATAGCGGAGGACAAACGAATATTCCACAACAAAATGGATGTATCTCGAGCAGAGACATATTGGAAACTGGAGTTATAATTGTAACAGTTGCAGTTATAATCTTATACCTATATGGGAGGTGTAAGAAGAAGTTTGAAAAGAAGATTCAAAGAGAAATTACGGCTAGCCAAGAATTAGTGTAGAAGAAAAAGTGATGGTTTAAAGTGAAACAAAAAATTATAATGTGCGTTTAAGTGTAATGCCAGTTTGTAACGAACTAAAATACTTGCTAGAAGAATTAAGAGTATTTTATAGGAACTTAAATAAAGACCCAATAGATAGAAGGACACATTTAGAAAGCGTCGAACGTAAGTTAGTTAAATTAGATAAGCTTAAAAATGATTTTAATGATTTAAAACTGTTAGTAAATAATGTTACTTTTGAAGGTAAAGACAAACAAGAAATTTTAACTTTGGCAGATTCAATTCAAAAGTATTTTAAAACTATTGCTGATATTTTACAAGATAGATTAGTAAATGCCACTAAAGGCAATAATTCAGATTCACCTTTAAGTTCAGAAGAAGAAAATATGACAGAAAAATTTGATTTGAAAACTGCCACAGGTTTGATTCCTGTTATGAACGAAAATGAAAATGTAACAAAAAGTCTAATTGATAACATTGAATTATACGACTCATTATTAAATGCAAATGGTAAAAAACTTTTAACTAGTTTTGTTTTAAAGACACGTCTTTCAGAAAATGCCAAAATTAGGTTAAAACAAAATTATGATACTAATAAGGATTTAATTTCTGATTTGAGAGTACATTTCATTACTAAAAAGTCAGTTTTAACTTTATCAAAGTTACATACAGTTACATAATGCTAAACAACATTGAAAATCAATTGATAGTTTCGGTAGATATGTAGAAGAATTATTAGTTAATTTAACGATTAGTGAAGCCGATGGCAATGTAGATTCAATGGAAACTTTAAGAGTAGTAAATGAAAAAATTGCAATCCATGCATTTGCGAATGGTTTGGAAAATATCGATTTAAAAACTATAGTTAAAGCTAGAAATTATACCAAACTTAGTGATGCTATTCAGGGTGCACAAGATGAAGAAATACCCAAACACAAAATGTTTTTTATGAAAAGTCATGATTCCTCAAAAAAAAATCAATATAATAATAATAATAATATACGAAACAATAATATTAATTCAAATTTTAATCATTTTGGCAGAAACACATTTTTTAATACTAGAGGACGAGGTAATTACTCAAATTATAGAGGTAATCAAAGAGGCAATCAAAGATGTAATCAAAGAGGTAATCAAAGGGGTAATTTTAACACTCGGCCTAATTTTAATAATAATTATCGTGGAAATAATAGTCATCGAAATTATTTCGTAAGAGACAAAAATGAAAACCAGCAAGAAAATGAACCATCTACGTTACAAACGTTTTTTCGTGCCTAAATATAGTAAAAATTTTTTAGTTTATAGAGTAAATGGATTAAATTTTGTTGAATTTAATTACAATGGATTGAAACTAAACTTATTGTTAGACACGGGTTCCTCGGTCAGTTTAATATTTTCAAAATACTTACATAAAAATGAAATTATAGATGATAAGAAGAAGGTAGAAATTTATGGAGTAACTGGGTCAACGGTATCACATGGCTCAGCTGATATTACTTTACATGTAAACAATGAAAAAAAAAAAATATCTCATACATTTTTGCTGATGGATGAATTTGACGAATCTATGCACGGTATCATAGGTTCAGATTTCTTTATTAAATATTCTGCTTGTATAGACTATGAAACATTTTTATTTACTTTCTGGGTTGACGGTTTAAACATTTCACTTCCAATGCAATCTAAACAATTATCTAATATGTTAATTCCGCCAAGATGTGAAATAATTAAATTTTGTCATACTGACATTAAAGATGAGAGTATTGTGTTATCAGAACAATTATGCGACGGCGTTTTTGTAGCTAGAATTTTAGTTAAACCTGATGACTGTAATAGAATTCCTGTTAAAATTTTAAATATTAGAAATGAAGCCGTAAATCTTAAAAATTTTGTACCAAAAGTAGAAAAATTAGATAATTACAATTTAGGAAAAATTAAAATCGGAGATAACTTGTCGGTAAATCGGGCTGATTCATTGTTAAACTGTTTAAAATTAAATTATTTGCATAGCGAGGAAAAAAGTACAATAGAAAAGCTTTGTGTTAAATATTCTGATATTTTTCATTTAGAAAATGATCCCTTAACTAATACAAGTATTTATAAATCAGATATACCTTTAAAAAACTCAGCTCAATCGGTTTTTGTTAAGCCTTATCGGCTACCTTTTGCCCAAAAACAGGAAATTCATCGTCAAGTAGACAAAATGTTAAAAGACGGGATTATCGAGGAGACGAGATCAAAATTTTCATCGCCTATATTACTTGTTCCAAAGCCATCGATTAATGAGACTAAGAGGCGGAGATTAGTTTTTGAGACTAGTTATTGAACAAACAAATTGAAGATGATAAATTTCCGTTACCTTCAATTACAGATATTTTAGACTCCTTATCAGGGGCTGTTTATTTTTCTCACCTTGACCTTTCCCAAGGCTATCATCAAATAGAATTAGACCAATTCAGTCGACCTTGTACAGCCTTTACCACGAATAGAGGGCAGTACCAAATGACTAGATTACCTCAAGGGTTAAAAATTAGTCCTTCTTCATTTTCACGAGCTATGACTATTGCAATGTCTGGATTAAATTACGATTCTTGTTTCATATATTTAGATGACCTTATAGTATTCGGTAATAACTTATTAAATCACAACAAAAATTTATCTAAAGTTTTCCAAAGATTAAGAGACGTAAACTTAAAACTTAATCCCAACAAGTGTGAATTTTTAAAAAAGGAAATTTTATATTTGGGACACACTATTTCGGCAGAAGGAGTTTCACCAGATCCTAGGAAAACCGAAGTTATACAAAATTATCCTGTCCCCAAAGACTCCAATAAAACAAAAAGTGAGAAAAATTATAGCACGATGGAAAAGGAACTTTTAAGTATATGTTGGGCAGTAAATAACTTCAGACCGTACCTGTATTCTAGACACTTTGTTATTTATAGTGACCATCGTCCGCTTTTGTATCTTTTTGGAATGACAAACCCTTCAAGTCGTCTTACTAAATTTAGACTATTACTTGGGGAATACGACTTTACTATAAAATACATTAAAGGTAAAAATAATGTAGTAGCAGACGCTTTGTCCCGAATCGAATTATCTTCTGATGATTTAAAGAATATGAAGCCAAATATTACAGAAACTACGTTTATGCTAACTAGAACACAGGCAAAGCTGGCAAATAAAAATATTGTTGGTTGTTTTGATTCTAATCTAGAGAAAAGGACTGATCACCCTGGACTCGTAGAATTATTAAGACGACCAAAGTATTCTTTTCAACTTTGTCCAATATTAAAACAAGATTTTGATGAATTAACAAAAAATAAAAAGTATGAATATAAAATAGGGAATTTAATCTTAATTAAAAATTCGCGAATTATTTACATAGAACAGGATACTCCATCATCGTTAGACTTAGGTACTACGTTGAGAGACCTGAAAACAATATGTAATAAATTTAATATTCCGGAATTAATTATAGTAAAAGATGAGAAGTGCATGTACTTATTGAATGAACTTATTAAATTCCCAGAGGAAATAAAGAAATTTGATTTGAAAATATCAATGGTAAAATGTAATAAAGAAATTTTTGAATTAGAAAGAAGGCAAATAATATTAAATGACTATCATTTGTTACCGACGGGAGGCCATGCCGGAATAAATCGTATGTTTAATAATTTAAAGAAAAAGTATTTTTGGCCAGGCTTGCGGTATGACGTAGAAAATTTTGTGAAAAAATGTGACGATTATCAACAGTACAAGCATTCACAGCGAAATATTGAGTAAACTAAAAATTACTACCACAGCTAAATCTGCTCTTCAAAAAATATATTTAGATTTGGTGGGTCCTTTAGAGCAAGATATCGATGATAATAAATACATTTTAACTTTACAATGCGAATTAAGTAAATTTGTTGAATGCTATGCTATTAAAAATAAAGAATCTTATACAGTAGCAAAATCATTTGTTGAAAATTATATTTTACGATATGCGATTCCAAATGAAATAGTAACGGACGAAGGCACCGAATTTTTGTCATCCATTTTAGAAGAAACATGTAAACTTTTAAATATCAAACATTTAAACTCAACCGCTTATCATCACGAAACTTTAGGATCCTTAGAGAATTCACATAAAAATTTAGGAGCCTATTTACGCATGCAGGTATCGAAACAACCAAATTCGTGGAGTTCATGGGTTCCCTACAGGAGTTTTTCTTACAATAATACCGTACATACAGAAACCAAATATACACCACATGAACTTGTATTTGGAAAAACTGCTAACTTGCCATCTAATTTAACTGATCAAGTTGATCCTATTTATAACTTTAATGATTTAGAATTCAAACGTTAGAACCATTATTTAAGGGTCCATATATTATTGTTGAACAAAACTCCCCAAATGTAGTTATTAATGTTAATAATAAATGTATAGAAGTTCAAAAAATAGAATTAAATTATATCATGAATAATAAATGTCAAAAAAAAAATGTTTATAGACGTCTAAACATTTTTTCTCGCCCTGTGGAGGTGTAATGATATTTATTATTTTACATATTTTATAGTTGAATAGTTATAAGTATATTTCATAATTTCCTGTATTAGTGCATCGACAATTAAATAATTCAACTCTAGTCTTATTGACTTTAAGGACTGTCTACTCAGCAATAACCCGGTTGTTACATGATGTACGTTGTGTGCTGATATATCAAAAAGGATAGGTAGAAGGTATAAACCAGAATGTATTGATGTATTGAGTTGGCATGCATAAAGTATGCGAATAAATTGGGATTTTATATAAAATGAGTTTTAATTAATTTTCTTCGATAAACAATGAGTTAGTTTATCACAGTAGGATCCAGTTAGCAAAATCACAGCATTGGCCATGGTCTGCTGGCTTTAACTTCTAAGTTAGCTGAATCTTGTAAGGATGGAGAGCCAAATCCTTTTTCAAAATTCGCAATGTTGAGGTTTTGCTGATACCCACTTGCTGCGAACGCCTTGCAATAGACATTTGGGGATTGCCAGCCACACTTTGACGAACAGCTTCAATATTATCAACCAAGCGAGCTGGACGTTCACGCTGTTTTGTTTTAATATCTTGCACAGAACCTGTAGTTTCGAATTTACGCACTATATTACGAATGGTTCTTTCTGAGGGTCAATTTTGTATGCCAAAATAATCACGAATTCAGCGATATGTAGCTATCACAGAAGACCGATTTTCAAAGAACGCTTTAATAACGTAAACTCTTTGTTCTACTATGTACCGCTCCATTGCTAAACTTGTACTGGTTTGCAGAATGCAATAAAAAAAGAATACCACATAAAAAGTTTGTTACAAAGAAAGTAGCAAATAAAAATATCCGGAAACTCTTATTGGAATACCCTATATTTAAGTTTAATTGTTATTTAGTTATTCTTTTCGTTTTTCGTTACATAAACTCAATTTTCTAGGAATTATATTTTTCTTTTCTTTTAATAGCAGTAAAGTGGGTAAAACATAAATTTTAAGAAATCAGAAGGTAGAAATAGAAAAACTAACTCTGAGCAGCCAAAATCACATAAAATATATGAGAGTGAGAATTGACAAAAACATCAGAATGACGTGCCATGTTGAAGAAGCATGCTTAAAAGCGACGAAAAACCTGAAAACGATGTCCAGAATTACCTCGAATATCTCCGGACCAACGGCAACCAAATGAACAATTTTGTCTAATAAAAGTTTTCATTTAGATTTAATCATGTTTTCATGGTTTTACTGTTATAAACCTTTTCTTTTCACAGATAAGTCTGACATTATTTATTCATAGTCGTAACGTATAACGCGTGTCCCAAAAGTTTTGGGAAAAAGTTTGTCTGTGCTCTGCGGAGTATTAAATAAAATTTATCTAGTTAGTCATGGTAATAAAAGTTGCCCTGAATTTTGTTTACTTGGTTACAAAATTGAGATTCCAAAATCTATTTATAACTTTGTTGGCAGAATGCCAAAAAAAGATATAGTTAATATTTTCCGGAATCAAAATATATCTAAAACAACCATTTACCGAACAATTCAAGAATGCGAACAAGAAATACCTTGTCTCAACTTGCCGAAAAGTGGCAGACTGGCAATGCTTACCGATGTCAGGGTGAACAGAATGATCGAACTTGCAAAGGATATCATTGGAGTGTCAACTCGAAAGCTTTCCCGACGATTTCAGGTAACAAAATCGACAGTTTCTAGATATATTGCAAAAAAGACTTAAATTATAGAAAACGGACAAAATGTCCAAAGTATAACGAGGCCCAACTTCGAAGGATTCCTTATTGTTGCCGCTTGTTACGTCTTCGTCATTTTGTAAACAACAGAAAGATTATACTGGATGACGAAAAATATTTTACATTTTCGCATGCCGACCTACCAGAAAACTCAGGTTTTTATACAGATAACATTGAAAATACCCACGAAAATGTAAAATACAAACCAAAGGCCAAGTTTGCGGAGAAACTGTTAGTCTGGATTGCATTATCGGAAAATGGTTTGTCCAGGCCCTATGTAGGAAGTGTTAGAGGCCCTGCAGTGGATCAAAATACTTATATTCAAAATTGTCTTCCGAAATTGGTAAATTTTATTAGAAAACATCATGCCAATGACAATATCATGTTTTGGCCGGACTTGGCGTCGGCTCATTATGCGAATGGTTAGAAGCTCAAAATGTGCCATTTGTGCCTAAGCAGGACAACCCCCCGAACGTTCCCCAAGCAAGACCAATAGAGACATTTTGGGCAAGATTGTCAAGCAAAGTTTATGAAAATGGCTGCAAAGCTCAAAACGAGCAGCAGCTGCGGCCGTAGGCTATTCCAAAAAATTAGGGAGTTTGATGTTGAAGAGTGCCAAACCCTAATGAGACGCGTCAGGACAAAACTACGCCATATAGAAGATGGACTCCTAGCGGTGCTGTAGTACTTTTTACTTTCCTATCTGTATACAGATATAAGGAAAGTATAGGAATCATGACTTTTTTCGATCTCGAGTTTTTGACGGATTTTTACGTTTTGGGGTCCCCTGAATCCGTTTTGACTATTTTCGCGATGATGTCTCTGTGTGTGTCCCAGACAGCACACACGTCCATTGGACGTCCATATTTTGTCCAAATAATGTCCTGGATGTCGATGAACTTTATATGGATGTCCATTGGACATCCATTTTCTGTTAACCAATGGATATGCCCATTCAGACGTCCAATGGATGTCCAATTAATGTCCATGATGGACACTATAAAAATGACTAACTTAAAATAAATTATTATAATTCTTCTTGTATAATTTAATTATTTACAACGTTTTAATTATAATAAATCAATTAATTTTCCCCTCCTAACGCCTCTGTTGACAAGATAAAAAAGTAAAAGGCCATTTAGACCAGACTCGAAGAAGAAAAGAAGAAAGAGGTTAAGAAGAAAACATCCCACATGTAGCCCATAGATAATGTTTATCTGGTAAGAAAATAAGTATAATTAACATTAAATTATTTAAAAATCCAAAAATTAAGAAGCAAATCGTTTGTTTTAAACTAATATAACCTATCAATTATGTTTTAAACTTTATGTTTTCTATTTAAATTCAAAGAATCCCTTTCTTTTAGACCCTTTGTCAAACGATTTACCTACCTATTTAAGAAAATGGCTTTACTAAAAGCTAACTAATATGCTGCAAATTCGAGATGATGTCAACACAATTATTATTGTAACTAAGAGGTGAGAAAACTTTCAAAGGAGAAGAAAAAAATTCAAGTTTCTATTTGTATGGCATGAGACGTTAGCAGAAGAGGCTATTTAGAAGATACAAATATTTTTAAAGAAGCTGTAAGTTTTACTTTTATTAAATAAAATAGAATCGTTTTGTAAAGTTTAAGAAATAATGCATTGAAAGTGGTTTCATAAGTTATTTCTCTTTAATGTTCACAAATACATATTTTTATTGCAATTTTAGATTCTGCAGTTACGAAAACCAGGGACAAGGACATGACGAACTTATGAAAAGATGTTTTGTTTCCATAATTTCTAATATCCTCTCAAAAGAATTCGCATAATATGATGTTAAATGGTAATTTAAAGAAATTTTGAGCAGTTTTTTGTTTATATGTAAGTATAGAGGTAAAGTACATTAGTCAATGCATATTTTCATATTAGTTAATAACATTTTATCTAAAAGTTTTACATTTTTAACTATCAGTTTTGCCTGATCAGGCGTGTATTAAACGATTGATTTAAGACTCAATATTCGTATAAAATGTAGTCTTTTTTTAGCTGCTGCTGAGAGTGACAATGGTGCTGCTTAAAAAGTAAGCGAAATAGCCTTAAGAAAATGGCTGAGAAGGTCAACAGAAAGGAATGCGTATAAAACTAATACATGCTTGATATTATTTATGATAATAAAAATAAGTCCATAGTTGCAATTATTTTATTTCATATTAATATAGGTGGTGATGTCCGTCAGATGTCCATAAATTGTCCAAAAGCAATACAAAAAGAGTCCATATATGGACCTTTCATGGAGTCCAAATGGACGTCCAGGAGTGGGACATTTGTATAGTCCAGTGGATGTCCATTGGATGTCTTTCGATAAAATGCTGGACGTCCTTTGGACAACCGATATGTCCATAAATGGACTTCCGATGGACATCCAATGGATTAACTTGTGCTGTCTGAGGTGTGTGTGTATGTGTGTATGTGTGTATGTGTGTATGTGTGTATGTGTGTATGTGTGTATGTGTGTATGTGTGTATGTGTGTATGTGTGTATGTGTGTATGTGTGTATGTGTGTATGTGTGTATGTGTGTATGTGTGTATGTGTGTATGTGTGTATGTGTGTATGTGTGTTAGAGGTGGGAAGTTCGAATCTTTTTACTGAATTAATTCATTTGATTCATTCACCTAAAAAGATTCGTTCTCAAGTGATTCACTTTAGCGAACCACGAACGATGTTATTCCGCCGATCCGTCGAAGGAAATCAAACCGAACGTTTACGAATTTGAGAACTACCTATTTACTAAGTCGTCGAGTGGCGTTCAGTCTGTAATGCGTAAGAAAGAATGTAATGATTTGAGTGGTGAGATGCTTAAGTAAAATAATTAATACCGGTTTTATTTTAATTTGATATTTTAAAGTATAGCGAATTAATATTTCATAAAAAGAAGACAGATAGAAATTTAAATACTATAATAGTAGGTTCATCCTTGTCCGTTAAGATAAACAACAGTAACACAATTTTTTTTAATGCTAAATATAGCCAAAACTAGCGAAAAATTATAGATATATGATTCGTCATTTATTGCTTTACTTATTTACTTTGATTTAAATTTATTTATCAGACAACGCGCATAAATTGTTTACCTAAGTTTAATACAAGTAGATGGGATTAGCCAGTTCTGGACCAAGGTCAGAGGCAAGGTCAGAGGCAATTGGTGTAATTAGTAATTACCCTAAGTACCCACCCCCCACCCTTCGAGCAAGTACCCCCACCCTTCGAACAAGTACCCCCCACCCTTCGAGCAATTAGCAAGTACCCCCCACCCTTCGCGCAATTAGCAAGTACCCCCCCCTTCGCGCAATTAGCAAGTACCTCTGAATTACTCTGTACACCATGTTATTGCATAGTGTAATGAGTGTAATTGCATAGTGTAATGAGTATAGTAAGTACCTCTCAGTACACATAGTGATGTAAGGACCAACCAATTATTCTGTACTGAGTGTAATTGCATAGTGTAATGAGCATAGTAAGTACCTCTCATTACACCATATGCATACCTCTCAGACAGTATTTACTGTGTATATCACGTAGTGTAATAAGTCTAAGTACTTCTCTTGTTTACTGTTGTAGCATAGGGGAAATAAGTCGGCGCCATGCACACCCTTGACTCTCAACCGCCATAGCTAAAGTGAATCACCGGTCTTCGGCAGACACGCGCGATGTAAATATTGTTGGAAGGGGTAGTATCCCACCCTTCGCGCAATTAGCAAGTGCCTCCCAATTATTCTGTAAATTATATACTTTAATGAACGTAATTGAGTAGTGTAATGAGCATAGTAAGTACATCTCATTACTCTATACACCTTGTAAGTACCGCTTAAATAGTCATTACTATTTACCTCCTAGTGATTACTATTGTATTCTATATTACATACTATGAATATTGAGAAGGAAAACATAGTGAAGGTGGGGATTTTTAGGGAGGATATATAGCGACCTCATATCCAAATGGAATCAGTTTAAAATCGTAAGCTTTAGAAGTTTCAAATAATAACTGAGTGTAGTATTGTGTAGTATTGTGTATTATACAGGTAAAAAAAATATTTATTTGTATTCTACTATGGCTCAAACGCAAATTGATGCGGTTAATAAATTACTTGGAGACTGGCCCACAATATTGGACCAAAGAGAACTAAAGTCATTGGTTATAGGTCAACTTTATATTATTAAAACGATATTGGTCAAAGATACCAGATATGGTAAATGTTTACTTATTCATTTAATTGATCGGCACTCACAGGAGCTTTTCCAGTGTTGGTTACCGAGACGCATTTTTGAAATAATGCCACCCGAAGTCATTGCTATGATAAATGATTCTACTGGCCAATATGCCATGGCCTATTTAGGGGAAAAGCCGTGTTACAACTCAACTACTAGGTCTCATATAAGAATCGATCTAGTTGGCCAGCAATCAATTAGTTAAATCCATGGTAGAGTCACTGTAAATATTTTTTTACTTTTAAACACATATAGATATCTAATATACGCAATATTTCATTAAGAATTTCCACAATTTTATCGTAAGTATAACTTGACCAATATTTGTTCATTTAATAACGGCCAAATATTGTTTCAGATTATTTCGACATGTGGATGATGTATTCCGAAGAGCACTGGCCTAAAGCCATCGACTTAGAATCAGCAATAAGCAGGCTTGGAAAGGAACTGGACGCACTGGCGATGGATGCGTTACACTCCATCAATTACGACGCTGAGGTATGGCTGTTTCCAGAAGCTGTGGCCTATCAAAACGATTGTTATGAGAAATACTGTAAAGGCAGCAGTCTTTGCTGCGAATATAATGCATGTGAGCTGGACTTAGATACATTCTGTGAGAAGATGGTTACCCTAAGTTTGAAACGCTTCTTGAACGAGGCCTTACCATACATCACCCCGCAAATAAGGAGTAAACATGGTTTAGATGAAGATGCAGACGATGAGGCTGATGATGAGACAGATGACGAAATGGATTAGGGATTACTTATATAATATATCTATCTATCTGTGATTAAAATATAAATAAAACAATATACATAGTTTAATTGTTTTTTATTTAAAAAAGGTTACATCTTTTTATTTTTGTTAAAAGTGAACACAGGTATAAGTTTGGATACAGTAAATTAGATTATATGAACTACAATGGCATATATTCAGTGTGTACAGTGCCATCTAGTGCATTATAACTTATAAGAGCTTCATGAATAATAAGCGCATACGCTTTAGTGTTGACGGGAAACTGCATTTTACGTGTTTCGAATTCAACCTTGACATCCACAGTTGAAGATTTGATTGGTTTTGGATACATACTGCAATCAATTACGAATAGAGGGTTCGCTCTAAAGCCATTCAGGCCTAACATCGGCTCAGGATTTTCCTTTTTATAGTAACTTCGCTGAAAATCTTCATAAGCATAATAAGCGGGAGTATCCAACTTTTTCCCAACATCCAAATTCCAACGCTCTAATGGGTAAACTTCAGAATTTAGATATAATCTGATATTGCTTATATCAGCAGCCGTAAACGCCGTCACATCTTCTTTCCTGTTTTCAGTAAAAGAAGTATTTTGAAATCCAATAATTACATATCTAGGTCGTTCCATGGATGTAGTGGTTTTAATCGCCCATATGTCGTTAGAAGTTTGTCTTAGAGTAGGTAATTCATAAAGATCCCATTTATGGTGCGGTATTTTAATGGATTGCAAATGTTTGTCATTAATTTTTTTATACATGAGAACATCTGCATCATTTTCGGGAGTAATGTGTTTGACTATCCAATCCATTTTAGTGATAGTTATGTCTGCATCGACTTCTCCTATATAGCAATTTTCGAATGCTCGAGCAATTATTACAGTCATCTCATGCTTAACACCTATTATCCCTTTTTTGTAAGATTCAGCAAAACCAAATAGATGTTTTAATAAGATTCTACCTGTAAATGTATTACTCGTTGAATCAACCAAAACTTGATTCTCTTCGCTGAGGCCCCAACCGGATGTTTCTAATAATTTCGCATGTTTTTCACCATATGACACCATATTTTTTATTGCTGTCGTTATAATAGGTTTTCGACATTCAGCAATCTTTTGTCCACCCATTTCATATCTAATTTCTTCAAATAGGCCAGGAAGAGCATTGTTGGCCAAATAGCACTTTTTATTAGCTTCTTTTGGCTTAAATGTTCCAACTATATTGATGTAACTATCGCAAATTAAGAGATTCAGGTCCATATTATTGATCGTAAAGGTGATTGTATCAGAATGTTTGTAATTTGGCGATCCCGTAGGCGGGTGAATATATCCATCGCATCTTTTGATTGAGTTATCGACGATCGGCTTTTCAAATACGTCCAACATCTCATTTCTTACATAAACAGCCATTATTTAATATCTTATATGGAATCCAATAGATTGAAGAAATTTATAATCTTTATTAGACAACAGAAGTCTTCTTCGCTTTACAGTTACTCGACGAATGTTCATGTTTTTCCCTTCGATTCTATTTATATGATTATTTAAATGGGTGCTAGTTGAATGTCGTGGTTTGAAGCAGAATCCCATATTAGTTTATCTCCTTTAACTCGAGTGTGATATTGATAGTTTCCTCCCCAAAGTCAATCAACTCACCGTTATCATCTACAACTCGGATAGTAATGTTGTCTAGGTATTGCCGACCGGCAGGTATGACTGGTAGATAAATAATGTTATGAGGTTCCTTCGTCAGTTTGTATCCTGGCTCAACGTCTATGTCAAATGAAAAAAGGGTGTGGGCTTCTTTCCCATTTATATAGGAACCAGAAATAATATTACAATCCAATTGAACAAGGTGGAGGTTCATAATATTAATCGGCCTTGAAGAAACATAAGCTTGAGGCCTTGGCGGGCACTTCGAATTACTGAATCCTAAGAGGCTAGCTATACTGTTGTCACAATCAAAGTTGATTATGAATTTAGATGAAATTTCACATTTTAGAGTGTTGTTGTTCGCCGACAATTTAAACATAGCATCAAGTTCTCCCTGATTTATAATAGTTTTGGTATCCGGATATAGATAGTCATATATAGCTTTTTGGACGAACTTATTAATTTCATCAATCTCATAAGCGCCGGGTGCCACACGTACATTAATTTTTTTCGGTGCACTGCCTTCCTCGGCCCAACTCTTCTCTCGCTGCACCACATCTGCCCAAAACTTTTCTGGGTCTACCACCTCTAAACAGATGATATTATTTTTTGAGGTGATATTTTTGATAGAATGGTAGGCATAAAATGCTATTAATCCAAGACCATACTGTTTATTAACATCCAATTCGATGGGCGGAAAAAAATCATTGCTGAGAATGCTTGACGCTATGGACGACAAATTAAATGTTCTTGACATGGCTAAGAAGTATGTCACACTGACTTCGAAATCTATTTTCGATTACATAAATTATAAACTCGCTTTTTAGTGGAAATTTTCAGTTCTCGAATTTTACAAAAACAACAAATTACGTGTTTTGGTGTTGGATCGTCGGTTACGTCAATTGACCCACGTTTCGAAAATACCGTCGGACCATCATTTACGTCGATAGATTCATTTTTAGAAAAATCCTTAGGTTGTTCTTCATCATGGGTATTCATCCTTCAGAGAGAAGAAATTGCAAACACAAATGTCCACATAGGACAGTATCAAACTTCTGGTAGCGTTTATAATTATAGTGAACTTCAGATACCGGCCAACGCCCTTTATACAGATAACTAATTAAATCTGAAGGTGGGGGTAAATCACCATAACTATCGAAATATATTGAGGACGCATCTCTTTTCTTGTAAGCGACCCAATGTGTTCCTGGCCCGCTACTACTATCCAAATTTACAATGGCTGATTCGTTTTTTAGTGGCCCGCAGTTTGGTAAATTATCTCTCATATACACACCTCGAAAGTAGGGAATCTTGAATCTTTTGGCAAAAGATTGTATGTCTAAATTACTGAGAGGTCTTCGAGGTAGTGAACTCACGAGTTTTTTGGCCGATATGGTTTCATGTAAAGGCCCAACCCCTTTCGATAGGGCTTTAAGTATAATCCTTTACCGTTTTTTCCTAGAGAGATGGCTTCCATGGTTCTATTGTGTCGATTAGCTTCTGTTAATTGTTGACTATTTGTTTTAGCGGTGTTCACTGCTTTGACGATTCCGGATGCCGCTCCTGCCAAGCTCCCCAATGCAGATAATCCAGCAAAAATAGGTATTAATGGTAAAAATCCACCTTTTTTTGGTATCGGTATAATACGGGGAATAATAATTTTTTTCTTTCCCCCAGCTGCTTTAACATATTTTCGGGCAGCCATGAGAGATGATGCAGCCATCTTCTTGAGTGTTTTTTCCCCCATTTTCTGTCCGCCATATGTCTTTAATACCCCTTTAATCTTACTGACAATTCCTCTACCGAAAGCAATTCGTTTTTTGCTTTTTGTTCCGCGACGCCGCTTTCTAGACCGTAATTTATGGCCCATACCAAAACTTCGCTTTGTTTTCATAATATTTGTGATAGTCCAGGCAGCTGCTTTTTCACCAACTGACGCGTCGCTAGCTTTAAACCGAGTCCAAGCTAATTCTTGAAGGTCCTTATCAGCAATATGTCTAGCTTTCAAATCGTTTGCACTTTTAGAATAAGCGATATCATGTAATTTACAGGCTTTATCTAATTCATTTATTCCGGGGTCGTTACGCGCTAAACGTTTTTGTAAGCGCGTACCTGGCCCACAATATTGGTACCCCGGTATGTGCAGTTCAAATGGTAATTTATTTATTAGGGAATTAACAAACCCTTTTCCACACTTTCTTTTTGAATAACGTTTAGTGATAGATCGCACTCGTTTGACGCTAGGCATTTAAATGAATGTTACATGAGCGATGGTTTATATAGCCAAAGACAGTCAAACGATGCGCATAGTCAAAGCACAAAATAGTATCTGTGTGGAGAATTTAGATGAAAAAGTTGGTGATGGGCTTAGTGAAAATAAGATTCCTAGACACGGCCCATTGTTGCCCGATACAATACGCGGCCTTCTAATAGGACCATCAAATTGCGGTAAAACAAATGTTATGTTATCACTACTCATTCAACCAAATGGGCTACGATTTGAAAATGTATATATTTATTCAAAATCATTATACCAGAAGAAGTATGAGTACTTGCATGAAGTTTTGACTCCGATAAAAGGGTTGGGTTATTTTACGTTCAACAATAATGAAGATATAATTCAACCAGTAGACGCCAAACCAAATTCCATATTTATATTTGATGATGTGATTTGTGAAAAACAAGATGTTATTAGATCATATTTTAGTATGGGGCGACACAGAAATATAGATTGCTTTTATTTGGCTCAAACGTATTCGAAGATTCCGAAACAATTGATTAGAGACAACGCAAATCTAATAATTATGTTTAAACAAGATGACCTAAACCTACGTCACATATATTCAGACCATGTAGCTCCAGACGTGTCTTTTAGAAAATTTCAAGAAATATGTGTGGAATGTTGGGGTGAAAAGCATGGATTTCTAGTGATCGATAAAGATAAAGATATAAGCGCCGGTAGATATAAGAAAGGATTCGATAGCTTCATATACCCATAAACAATGCAATACGCGTTATTTTTCAAGTAGCGTCCAAGGCGGCAGGTGGTTTCAGCGATTAAAATGTATAGCAATAAAAAACATTTCGACATCAAATCGGAGCTGGCCGCTGTCTCCGATTCGGTTAGACAGAAATTTAATGCCTTAAAAAGTGGGCGCGTTGAAACTCTGCAAGCTCTAGAAAAAATGTATGAACCGCTGACGAAACCGTTGAAAACAATTTCAAAAGCCGCAACCTCTAACCCCTCTAACGCTAAAGAAGAAAACCCCGCTAACACTAAAGAAGAAAGATCTGGCATGAAAAGGGAACTCGCGTCAATATCACCGGACTCGACAAAATATGGAGAAAGTTTTGAAAGTGCAATATCCGACCGCGGTGATGGTGATGATGATGATGATGATGATGATGATGATGATGATGATAAAAAATATATTAATAAGCATTTAGAAGAAATATCGCGAGGTAATAAACGCTATGATACTCGGTACGGCGTATATATGGACAAAGACATGAAAACAATGGTTGGTAATTTAGAAGTAAAATTTTCTGATGGCAAAATCTCGTTTTGGGATGGGGATAGAAGAGTTGCTGACTACCACGGCAATCCGGAATTGTATGAGCTACTATTTTATCGAAGCCCTAAGAAGGTAAGTAATGCGACTATGGATACATATAAGGAAATATTACAACTTACCGGAGCGGCCTTTAAGGAGTATGACGAGTCCAAAGGGCTAAGTAACAAAAATGTAAATAAATTGAGAAAAATTATTAGACCATTGTTCTCTCCGGTAAAGATAAAGGGTGGAGGGTTTTCAAAAATACCTAAATACAAAAAAATAATGACCTCTAAACCCACATACGTTTATTGGAACAAGCCGAGAGAATTGGTGGCTAGATTGCGTTTATTATGGAGTTCAAAGCAAGCCGGCCATACTGGGCACGATAATGAAATTTTATCTATAATTGAAGAATTAAGAGAAGAGCGAATAATATATTAAATACATGCGCTGTAGAGGTCAGTCGTAAACGGAATGTCTTCAAGGAACATTGTAGATAAATTCGGAAGAAAAAAGAAAAATCAACGCGTAATTATTCGAGAAAAAAGGGGTCTTGGATTCAAATTAACAGGTGACGGTAATTATGATATGCAAAGCAAACGGTTGGTGAACCTCGGAGAGCCAGAACAATCGACTGATGCTGTAACAGTTGGATATGTTGACGATGTTACTATGCAAGCAAAAGATCTCGTTTTAAAAGCTTTAACGGAATCCATTAAAAACGTATTACGCGAAGCTACTATTTATTTCGAAAATCAGCAGAGTGAACTTAAGAAATTAGTATTTGAACATCGAACTGTGTCAAGCAATAGTATTGGTGATGTTAATGTTAAATACCAATCGATGTTACAAATAGTGAAGCACAATAGAGAATTTTTTGAGGACATACTTACCACTACAAAAAGTAATATTTTAAAAATTATTACTAAAGTTGATATTTTGGAAAGTGAAATAAAAGGCATAAAAAATTTTACTATAATTTTAGAGAACCGTTTAACTGACCTTACCGATAAATTCATTTAAGTGTAATACGGAAATTCTTCGAGACCTTGAAAGCGTCAAAGGAAGTATTGGACAAAATACAGCGGTTTTATCGAAAATTAAAGTAGGACTGGAAGAAAGGATCAAAAAGATTGAATAAAAAATTGTATTTTAATTGGAAAGAATGTCTAAGCACCAAATAATTGAAGAAATCCACCGATCTGCCCGTCGAAATTTTCCCAGAAGAAGGACTATTGTAAAAGGATATGCCGACTTGTGGCAGAGTGATTTGGCTGATATGCAAAGTTATAAAGATGAAAACGATGGTTACAGATATATTCTAATTGTCATCGATTGTTATACGAAATATGTGTGGGCGAGACCATTAAAAAATAAAACAGGCTTACATGTTAGAAATGCCTTTTTAGATATACTCCAAAATTGCGCACACCATCCTAAAAATCTACAAACGGATCAAGGGACAGAATATTATAACAAGGAATTTGGGAAAGTAATGAAAACATATGATATAAATCACTATTCGACTTATAGTACAATGAAAGCGTCAATGGCAGAACGTGTGATTCGTACGATAAAATCCCTATTATATAAAAAAATGGCTATGAGAGGGAAATACAATTGGATAGATATTATAAACGGTGTCATTAATAAGTATAATAACACCACGCATTCAATCATAGGTATGAAGCCAATAGATGTCCTGCCGACAACTAAACTCAACCAATATAGGCAAAACAAAAATAAAGTAAGGCGTAAAAAACCGAAATATCGTGTCGGCGATGTCGTAAGAATAAGTAAATATAAAAGCATATTTGAAAAAGGGTATACTGCTAATTATACAACTGAATTATTCAAAATAAGAAAAATAAATAGCACATACCCCGTAACATACATTCTAGAAGATATGAATGGTCAATCGATTAAAGGCTCATTTTATGAGTTGGAATTATTAAAAACAAATTGGAAAGATGTTTATTTAGTGGAAAAGGTCATTCGGACAAAAGAGGACAAAGCCTTGGTGAAGTGGTTGGGATTCCCACACCAAGAAAACTCTTGGATTAATATAAATGATATTGTTTAGTATGGATATTAAATGAAATAAAGATTTAAAAAAAAAACAAGTTTTATTTCCCTATTAACTACTACATATACAATAATAAAATAACTTACACTTAAATATATACAGAAAGCTTAAATAATAAACAATTATACAAATTAAATCTAAAACTAATGTATAGAGGGTCATTGGATGCATAACAAAGCCGCCGTATTGCAACCCCTGACTCCTTTATTTCAAGCGCCGATGCATACAGGACAAACATTTGTGTCGCAGAAGTGGGAAATATATCGGGCGCATACATCACATGTTTGCGGATCCTCCAAATCCCCCCCTTCTACAACAAAATGCTGATGCTCGTGTATGTACCTGGCATTTGGATTTCTTTCGACCTCCATCTGCTCGTAATAAAGAAAGCAGGGGTTGCACAGACGTTTGCTCCGTTCCATGCCGGGAATAACCAACTTCACAATAACGGAGCTGGATGTAACGCAGAAGTGGTTACCGCCTCTGGCCTGAAATACAGCCAGCTCCCTTCTTATTGAAGTCGGTGATCCAGGGCAATCAGCCTCAATGCCCTCATCATCGTCGTCGCTGGCGGGTTCATCGGCGGGTGGGGCTGGACCAACGGCGTCTTCACCCTCTTCGACGAGTGGTGCCGGACCAACAGCACCCAAATCCTCGTCGGCAAGTTGCGCTAGACCAGCCACGCCTTCTCCATCACCGTCGGCAGCGGCAGCAGCGGCATCAGCAGCCTGTAAAGAAGTATATTGATTAGATATTTTATAAGCATAATAATTAGATATTTTATAAACATAAGGTAATAGTTAAAAACTTACATCACGTTCTATGGCGTCCCAAAATTCGTCAATGCCTGGCTTGTTGGCATCAAAACGCGTCAACAAGGAGAGCTGACGCTCGATCTCCTCAACCGCATCAACATCAACAACAATTTGTCCATCCATCTTTGCTATTTTTTATTTTTTCGGCTTTCTGATATTCTTAATGGTCAGCTACAGCGAAGTGACTGATGCTGGTAAGTGGTCGGGACCTCCTTATATATGGTTATGTATTCCCACCTCCACTCTCCCAACCCTCGAATTTACCACCTCCCCTGCATAACATCACGCTCAGTAGGGTGCATCTAGTTCCGGAAAGTTGGATGTCAGAAAAAATTTTACTCTAGCATTAATCGGCGCTCTGCATATAATACAAATAACTACAGATCGACTACAGCTATTGCAAGATACGGCATGCCCACATGGTATAAAAACCATTTGCACTTCCTTATCGGTACAAATCTTGCAAGTGAGGCGCTTACTCATAGAACAATCATCGCTTAAAGTATGCATAGTAGCGCGAGGTCTTCAAGTAGAATGTAGGTTGAATATCTATTTAAGAACTATATGTGTATGTGTGCGGTGAGTATTTATAGTGATCTGAAAGATTGTGGGAGATTGGGAGACTCCCAACAAAAAACTGTTATATCTTAAAATTATATTATTGCAAGTGATGCAATATCTAATCTTTCATTTAAAAATATTTCAGCGGTTCTGAAAAGAACCCTTTACTAAATTTCCACGCCACCATCGCCTAGGTATTAGTATGGCACATTGCATTTTTTTTAATTTTATCAACTGCCGCCCGGATCCGAATTGATGTGATCTAACCACTTTGAAATGCCTTCCTTTGTCGCCTGCGCCCGTTCGCTCACTTCATCGCATTTCACCCTCATCGCCTCGCAAGCCCTCTTCCGCTCTTCATGTCCCGGATGGGCCTCTTTGACCCTTGACATTTCAATACCCGCATCCACCTGGCTTTGGCGCACAACATGTTGGCGATGTACGACCTCTTCCAACTGCCGCTGCAAGTCGGCGATGTGTAGTTGGATGCGACTATTTTCCTCATCCAATTCGTCCAGCCTATACTGAATTGGCGCTGAGGCTACCTCCATGGCCTTTTCTACCTCATCCACCTCCATCTTCAATTCTTTGTAGGTAGATCGGGTTATTTCCAACTGCTCCCTATCTGCCGTTAACCGCGTCTGGTGATTCATCACGGCGAGCATTGCTTTATTGAGCCGCATACTAAGTTCATCCTGCGATGATGGTATGCTCGGCTCGGCTCGGCTGGTTGAAGCCACCACGCTTGTCGAGGGTACCAGCAACAATGTTGGTGCTGGTGCGACCTTCGGCTTCCTTGGGGCTCTCGGCTTCCTTGGGGCTCTCGGCTTCTTGGTTTTAGGTGCAACCACTGACAATCTTTTTGTCGCTGCCGGCAGTCTAGGGACACGAATATCCGTATGGACGATAATCTTTGGCGAGTCTTCAAACTCATCCCCGCTATCGTCAATTACATAGGTTTGTAATGCGGTTGGTACCAGGGCTGAAATGGGGGCTGGTACCGGGGCTGGTAGCGGGATGTCACTTACTCGCGACACAGGTGACACGGGTCCGATTGACATTAGCAGCATCTCCAGATCAAAGTCGTCATCTGTCATACAATCATGCAGTCTGCTCTTGGGCTCCATAAGGATGCTGTTGATGGCATTGGTTGTCTCGTCATTGCAACTCATGTTAAAAACTGAAAATAACTGAAAATAACTGAAAAAGTTTAGTAGTTCACTCAGCTAGCTGAAATAAACTAAATTTCTTAGCGCTGATTGCTCGTATATATAGTAAAATCGGGAAGAGTGTCAGGGTGGGAGTGGAGGGGAGACTCTCACAGCCTCATATTGTAAATAACGACCATTGCGCATCGAACCAATGATCATATTTTTAACTACACAATGCACAAATTTCGGGTATACGGCATATTAGTATATATTATTAAATTGCAATACTCGGCATTTCATAGGGTAACATCTTGCGACTGTAACATGATGCTCATACATTTTTGGAATACCGCATAATATATTTTAAATAATATTCAATCTTAATACGAGGTATTTCATAAAGTACTATATATCATTTATTAAGCCATATTGGTGTAAGGCTGTGCATACCTCTAAATAAAATAGTTTGTCCTCTTGGGGCAAATTATTTGTAATAAGTTTTTGTTGGTTCTGAAAAGAACCGTTTTTATAGTTTTTTGTTGGTTCTGAAAAGAACCGTTTTTTTTTCTGACGAGGGCAGATACCCTATTGCGAGTCAGAATCGCTCTCCGAATCGGCATCCGACCCGGACTCAGCATCCGAGTCGGTGTTCGACTCAGTGTCGGTGCCACACCACACGTCATGCACGTCCAATATCAGGACGCGCGAGTCGCATGGACCGGGTGGCGTTGATGGTCGCCTTGGTCTTCGGAGACCATGGGTGGTATCGCACACCCCATCCAAGTCGGTCATTTGACCCCAGCTCGTATCTACTCCGGACGTCGAATCGCATTCGGCTACTTCGATTATATCGGCCATGTTAGTTACTCAACGAGTTGAAGTAAACTGAATTTCCTAGCGCTGATCTCCGAATATATAGTGATCGAAAAGATTGGAAGCGGAGGGGAGACACTCACAACATCATGCGCTCACGCATCTATGGAAAGCGAGTCAATAGCTGCGTATAACATTAAGACTTATCTAAAGGCACTGCCTTTACTATGAATTTTTTTGATGGCCCTGAAAAGGGCCGTTGTCTGACCAAGGTAGGTGGTCTTTACGAGTCAGAATCGTCAAAAACCACCAAGCCGATGTCGGGATCGGCATCGGCATCCCAATCGGAGATGTCGTCGTCGTCGATCGGAGGGTCGATGTCGTCATCCCACCAGTCCGAGGAGTCGCCACTCTCCGACTCACTGTTCGGATCGGTGTCTACTTCGTAGACACCGGGCGGCTGCAGTGTGAACCCCGATGTGGAGTCGCATGGACCATTCAACTCGGTGTCCCACCCGGCTGACAATAGGTCAACAATATCAACCATATCTGTAGAGTCGCACTCGGCGATTTCTGCCATGTCTGTCTGGTGTGGTGAGCTGAACCAGACTGAATGATAATGCTCTGTAGCTGGGTATATACATCAATCGAAAGGAGTGGGGAGGAGTGGGAGTGTTGTGAGGAGTGGGAGTGTTGCGCGCGCATCGCAGGGCCCAAAATTTTTACCTCAACACCCTATCAAAAAAAAAAAAAATAAAAATACAAAATATGCCCCCTAAAAAATTTTTTTCCCCAACACCCTATCAAAAAAAAAATAAAAATACAAAATATACCCCCTAAAAATTTTTTTCCCTAACACCCTATCAAAAAAAATCAAAATAAAAAAAATACCTAACATTTTTTTTCCCCAACACCCTAGCAAAAAAAAAATCAAAAAATTATAGGGGTGGGGGTAATTTTTTTTTTTATTTTCTTTTTTGTTTTTATAATCCCTATCCCTATGATCCCTATCCCTATCGCATTTCAAATAAACCCGGCACAGATGTTTTTCGCCTAATTTTTTTATCTTGACCCCTAGACCCCTTTTACCCAATGGAAAAAAAAATAAAAGACCAAAGTTTATTGGCAATATGTTTTCTTTCCACACATTGACTGATACCGCCACGTATACTATTTTTGAAGAAATTAATCATATCAATATCTGTCAGCAACTCTAACTCCACCTTGGTGTAGCGCAACATCGCATCCCATGACAAACCTGGAGATGTATAATATTGCGCTGGATCGAGTTTATATGCTTTAAGCGATACATCTCTAAAATTTTCAAATATATCGCATAACATTAGAACATCTGATTTTAAATATAAATCAGAATACGATCCCAAGGTTTGGCAATTAAATACATCCCACACTTTCTGGGCCCTCGCGTAATCCTCGTCGGATATGTGACAATCATTTAACTTATCATAAAACTCATCTTTTGAGGGTAAATTTGGGTGATCTAATTTCAATATATTATCCATGAAATTATATGGAAACACCCCTTTCTGTCTCATCAAATAAAATTTTTCTTTTTCTGCAAAACATTTCCTTGTTTCAACAAAAAATTCTGATGGCAAGTTTTCCGACAGCCCAACCAAGGAATCCGCTAAAAATCTGTAACTATCCAAAAATCTGAGTTTTATGTAATTTTTTCTCAAAATACCGTCTCTATCTACATAGCTATGGGTGTACAATGGTTTTGTGAACGAAATATATTTTTCTTTATTTTGGGCAATAACTTCGGCTCTCCCACCTTCCCCATACAATTCTTTAATAAATAAATGGCTGTCATACCCACTCAAATTATGGAAAAATATTGGGACAAATTGCGGGATTTTATAATTTAAATTACAATTGCTATGCGCGGCGCCGGGTGTTTTCTTACCGGTAAGATGGCAATGATCTCTTACTTTAACTTCGCCTTCTTGAAAGGTCTCATCGCAAATAGAGCATATAGTCGATGTGTTAAAATCATCTATTTCATCTTTAGACAGTCGCTGCATTGGAACAATGTCTTTTAAATGAGTATTATAAATAGTTAATACATCATCCTCTAAGCGTTTTACGAAATCGCTCGCGGCATTATCGCCGGTAAAAGTTACAAATTTCGTCAATGAATCATCAAATGAACATTTAATCAGATATGCAAAAGCATATGGCTCATGTTGGTATGTAGGGATGGTGAATTTTTTTTCCGGATCTGGTTCGCAATGATCTATAGGTTTTAGGATCGATTCAAAATCGGCATAAATTACAAATGGGACTCTTAGTTGCTTACCATAATTTTGAAACTTCAGTATATTTTCGGGGACATAATTACCGCGTTTGTCTTTTTTAAGCTCCACTGATGGTGTACTGGTATATATATGATTACAATCGCACAATTGATGACGTAATAGGACGCTTTCAGATGGAAAATAAAGTAAACACCCGTCACAAAAAAATTTTTTATGACCATTTTTAGTTATTTGACTCGAAACTAATCTGGATATACTTTTAATCCAACAATAGTGACTATTACCGGAATCTTCTGTTATTAGCAGTAAATTTATATGATGCCCTAACCTTCTACGGGAATATCGTAATGGGCCTACTATTTCAAATTTAGCCTTACCATTTTCATAACTATGTTCCAAGCCATAAACATTAACACTTATATCATTGAGGTCTTCAAATTTTGAAATGTCTTTAAGCTTCATGGGAAATTCAATGCCATCAACATTCAGCACGGTCTCGAAGTGTGGATACGATGACATTAGGCTAACATGATCTCTGGCTGGATATAGAGCTGATGTGATGGCCCAAGCAAAGCAGTACGCATCATTATTCTGCACATTCACTACACCCTTCTTGGTTTCAATAAACTTAGGCAGCTTTATGTATGAGCAGCCTCCTAACGGAGAGTACTTATTTATATTAACTTCTAGAAATAGTACTTCCTGTAATGACCAACCTGAAACAATGAATAATTTATTAGTTACCGATATATTATATATTATATAACTACTATACCTGAATCTTTATGTTGGAAGTCTACGGTTTGAGATACCAAGGCGTCCTTAAAGTTTGCATATACCACATCCAAATCCGTCGGCAAATCTAGTATTCGATTTATGCTATTGAAAGATTTGATTTCAGAATTATCTTGGCTCTGCAATACATATGTAGCGAAGACCTCTACATTAACTTTAATGGCATTATGGGCCCTCAGAACAACTTTCAACAATTCCAATACCCTCACTTTTATAGCCTCAAAAAATGTTATATAGTCTATATGTTTTTCATCACTTTTGACTCTATAACTTGCGATTCTGCACTTAAATGCACTCTTAATTAAATATATACCATCGACATGAATTGTGCATGCCTTTTCTTTATGACTAAGACTCCTCATATGTGATGTCATCTGATTGGTTGCGATGTCTACATTACATGATTCACATCTACTTTTATGAACTTGTGGGTCTACGGTACGATGTGAAACTCGCATTACACGAGCTTGTTTTACCGGTAAAACATCCGGGCTTGAATTGGCGGTTCTTTTCGTACCGCTGGATGATTCACCATTGCGGTTAGATATCAGATTACAACTTTTATTTTGATGTCGTCGTAAATTATCTGCTCTTGTAAATGTTAAACCGCAATTACACTTATACATATCTACTATTTTTATGATTATTTCGATATTAGATAATGAAACTTCCAACGCACTTATAGCTCGCGACTGATCTCATTCGTATAGATGTGATATTATATACCTCTCAATAAATCCCCACCTCCACTATGCTCCCCTCCCCTATTCATAATATCCGGGAACAGCTCCAATTCTTGTTACTTCGGTATAGAGTAACGTAAATTCTAAATACATAGTAATCACTAGGAGGTAATGAGATGTACTTACTATGCTCATTACACTACTCAATTACGTTCATTAAAGTATATAATTTACAGAATAATTGGGAGGCACTTGCTAATTGCGCGAAGGGTGGGATACTACCCCTTCCAACAATATTTACATCGCGCGTGTCTGCCGAAGACCGGTGATTCACTTTAGCTATGGCGGTTGAGAGTCAAGGGTGTGCATGGCGCCGACTTATTTCCCCTATGCTACAACAGTAAACAAGAGAAGTACTTAGACTTATTACACTACGTGATATACACAGTAAATACTGTCTGAGAGGTATGCATATGGTGTAATGAGAGGTACTTACTATGCTCATTACACTATGCAATTACACTCAGTACAGAATAATTGGTTGGTCCTTACATCACTATGTGTACTGAGAGGTACTTACTATACTCATTACACTATGCAATTACACTCATTACACTATGCAATAACATGGTGTACAGAGTAATTCAGAGGTACTTGCTAATTGCGCGAAGGGTGGGGGGTACTTGCTAATTGCGCGAAGGGTGGGGGGTACTTGCTAATTGCTCGAAGGGTGGGGGGTACTTGCTCGAAGGGTGGGGGGTACTTGCTCAAAGGGTGGGGGGTGGGTACTTAGGGTAATTACTAATTACACCAATTGCCTCTGACCTTGCCTCTGACCTTGGTCCAGAACTGGCTAATCCCATCTACTAATACACCTCTGGTAAAGTGAGAAAAACATTACAGACACATACCGCCACCGCCTGTAAGTTCGAGTTCTTGTATTATGCTGTAGAACGTAGAACAAAAGCGACCGATTTGCCGATGCTGATTTAAAATACCGAATCTTCGAATCAGATCCGAATGAACGAAACAACCAAACTCGGAATTGGGCGTTCTTGATCGATCACAGAGCCGTCGAACAATTGACTCAAAAAAGATTCGAATCTTTTAAAAACAGGGAATTAATTCATTCGAGTCAGTGCACTGATTCGTTCTTTTTGAACGAATCGTTCGCGAACGACACACCTCTAATGTGTGTATATGTGTATGTGTGTATGTGTGTATGTGTGTGTGTGTGTGTGTGTGCGTGCGTGCGTGTGTGTGTGTGTGTGTGTGTGTGTGTGTGTGTGTGTGTGTGTGTGTGTGTGTGTGTGTGGGTGCGTACGTGTGTGTGTGTGTGTTTGTGTGTGTGTGTGTGTGTATGTCGTATAACTCATGAACCTATACACAGAAAAACACCAAATTGGTACTTTATAGGTGGTCATTTTTATATTTTATGGAATAAATCTGTTATTTACGTTTGGAGAAGAAAATTCTTTGAATAAAAGTTACTTCTAATATAATTATCTATAATTTTTGTTAAATACAAAATTTTCCTAAAATGGTCCGTATTCGAGAAATTTGACAAAATGTAAAAAAAATTATTTTTTATAAAAATTGTTCAAATAAAAGTTATTTATAATATAATTCTCTATAATTTTTATTTTATACATAATTCTTCTAAAATGGACCGTATTCGAAATATTTGAGAAAATGTGTAAATTTCGAATTTTGAAGAAAACTCAAAAACGGATAAAGAAAAAAACTTAAGGTTTATTTCGGCCTGACGTGAAATGATTAGATTTTGGACAAAGTCGGAACATCTGGGGGGGTACTTTATGGAAGGCCGTTTTTATATTTTATGAAATATATCAGTTATTTATGTTTGGAGAAAAAAATTGTTTAAATAAAAGTTACTTCTAATATTATTATCTATAATTTTTGTTTTATGTCAAAATTCCCTGAAATGGTCCGTATTCGAGAAATTTGACAAAATGTGCAAAATTCTGATTTTTATGAAAATTGTTGAACTAAAAGTTGTTTGCCATATCGATCTCTATAATTTTTGTTAAAACATGATTTTTCTAAAATGGACCGTAATGAAAAAGTGCTAAATTTAAATTTTTCAGTATTTTCGTTTTCAATGAATATCTATAGAAAAATGTTTCGAGGTAGATGTATGTGGCCAATGTATATATTTAGTTTAACCTCTAAACATTTATAGAGATGCTGCAATAGGTTGTACAAAATAACCGGAAAAAGCCTATAATAACTAGATAGGAAAGTAATGTGTTGGACACATCAGATTTTTATTTATTGTTAAGGAACCACTTTGTACGTAGTATTATGAGGGATAAATAATTTTTTAAAACATTTTTTTTGTCTTTAATTTTTTTCCCAAAACTTTTGGGACAACCGTTATATTTTAATTGATTCGGAATTTTGTATTAGAATATATTTTAATTTTACAGGTATATAAGAATGGCGAGTGCATTAGAAAATATTACACGCACAAATATGCTTAAACGACCTAGTGAACATAAAGCATTATCTTTGGAAAAAAATATCGGACTTAATACATTTAATAATCTTCGAAAAGACTGTTTCACTAGCCACTAAATGTGAGAACTATACTGGAGCATCTAGGCGGTCAGTGTATAACATTATTAATGAAGATACATTTATTGGAAAAGTCCACATCTGAAAAAGCCCCCAGGAAGAAACAATACCTTTATTGAAACTTGGATAATAGCTATTTGTGTATTAAGAGCGAAAAGTGATGCTTTGCCGCTTAAGATAAAAATTTATCTCGCGACGCGCAGCGGAGTGCGGCATTTTATCGTAAGCAGCAAATAGCTTTCCGCTCGAATTACACACAATATTTTTTCTACGATCATACGATATTAAAAGTATATAGTTTTATTTTGCCGAATTCAAATCTTACTACGTTAATTTGACAGACACGGCTAACTTGACTAGTAAACGAAAAGTATGTTGTGTATATTGTGTTGCCAACTTATTATACCATTAATTTTATGATACGCATAAAAACTATTTGTTAGTAAGTACATCTTTAAAATAACTTAGAAGATCATCGGTTACAATACTCAAATCGCAAATTAATGGCTCATACACAAGTTTTAGGTTTTATTTAATTTTACAAACAAACAAAAATCAAATTTAAAAAAAAATATATTATCTGGTGAGACAAACGCGTTGGACTCTGCACCAACAAGACATGTTAAATATGAGTGTTAAAAATATGGAGATTTATTTTTAATATTTTAATTCATTTATATTTTAAGGAAAATGAGTTTAAGTATTAAATGTTCGACTAAAAAGATTCAGATTAGTCTATATTTTCTTTTAAAATACCGATTAGCTTTATAATAACAACCTTTCTAATGAAATTTTTTAAAGAAAATAGGCTTGTGCAAAAAATAACTTTCCGCCTATATGCGACAATAATGTCAAACTATGACAATTCATGGAAAACGTCAACTTTCCAGTTAGCTTTGAATGTGCAAAAGCCTACTTTGGATAGTGATCGTAGAAAAAGAATGTAATAAGACAAATGGTACATTATTTTTTTTTTCGAAATCAAATTTCTATACTTAAACAATTACCTACACTCAAGAAATATAGCTCCACTTTTCTAAATATATCATATTTTTATGTTAAAAAAAATATTGCATGAATTAAATTTGCTCTACAAAAAACGTAACAAAAACAGTTTTTTAACAGAGAATGATGAAATCATTGCGTAAGAACAGGATTATTTAAGGAAAATAGCGGACGCAAAGAATCAACATAAACAGATATTATATTTAGATAAAAGGTGGATTAATGCTTGACATACAGTAACAAATATTCGACAAAATACTTCCACCAAAACTAAAAAAACAAGTCTTTGTGCAAGGAATCTCTTGTGAGTTAAAAAATCCAACAGGAAAAGAAAATCGTTTAATAATAATATTTGAAAATTGGTTTCAGAACAATATAAAAAAATTCCAGCTAACTCCGTTATTGTTTTGCATATTGCATCCTATCACATCCGATTAAAGGAGTCAAAAAATTATATTATAAACCAGATGGCCCGAAAGAAATAAATTAAAATTCTCAGATTGCCTCCTTACTAAGCAGAGTTAAATCCAATTAAAAGATTATATTCCTCAAACAAAACCGTACAACATTTAAATTATCTTAAATTTGTTTCAGAAGTAAATGGAGAGCATTAGAAAAAATGCATTGCTCATGTTAAAATGGTGGAAAAATTATTTTGGAGAGTGGATATAGCAATGGAAAACTTAAAAGGCCATATAATAATAAAGCAATAATAATGATACCAGTAGTTACAGTAAAAACAGTGACTTTTAAAAATAGTTTATGAACTTTTTATTTGTTTTTAATCTTTGATTTTATGTACTGAAGTGTTATTTTTAATGAAAAGAGATTAAAAAAAGTATAGTCCCATAAACAACATATAATAATCCATGTTATTTATTCATTATATTTATTTCGTTTAATGTTAAAGTGCAACAATTTTGTCAGAAGCATAAGGTTTATTTTTATTTATTTTTTTTTATTCAAAATTTAATTTACGAACTGCATATATACCATTTTATATGCCGTAACCTTATTTATATTATAGAAACTTATTTTGTAAAGTACGCCTATACAATGTGACGTTATATCCCTACTTTTACTGCACTCCTCTTTTATTCAGACTATAGCTTGCATGAGAAATGCCTTCTATCTATTACTATTGATTTTATATTTACATAAGTAATTTAAAACGGTTGTAATGTTTAGAATGGTTCAATACTTTTTTAGATAGAAACTTTTTGAGGCACGCTGTAAATGCTAAAATATTTTTGTATTATAGCTACAAC